>CAJQUW010007898.1:0-447095 GCA_907163375.1 Prostheceraeus crozeri | reverse complement strand
TCTGTCTCGGTCGTGTGCGGTTGTATTGGCAAGTTCGTGCGTCAGGAAGTGCTTGGTTGCCTTTTTCACGACTTTATTGCTCACCGGAGATCAAAATTTTTATATCAGCGTAATCCGTGTCATCTTCGCTATCTCATTTCGTCGTTGGATTGAGCGGTGGGGTTTGCATCGATGGTGTTTTTTGTGCTTTTTGGTGGATTTCTGTGAGGGCTGGTGAGATAAGATCACTTCTTCACTTGGTGTCTCGAATCGGTGGCTTCGGACGGCTGTGTTAACTGACTGTTTACGTCATTTAATTGAATGCACAAGCAATTTTTGACTTCTTGGAATAGATATCTCTTCGTTGGTGCTCCGCATACTGTGGTCAGTGGTCGAGTGGGTATAGTGACGGATTTTCACGCAGAAGGTACTGGTTCGGTTCCCGGTTGGTGCTATTTGTCAATTAATTTTTGATTTAATTTTTTCCAAATGCCAGAAACACGAAAGACCAGCATTGATGAGACTTGCTTAAGGGAACTCGTCAAGGAGGAGGTTAAATGTGTCATCCGAGAAGAAATGACCAAATTGATGAATTCCTTTGAACAAAAGTTTGAAGAGCGCATCAAAATCATTATTAGAGAGGAACTCCAGACTTTGGAATCGGTTGTTCGAAGGCAAGGACAAGAAATTGATCTGCTGAAGGACTCGGTAGACGATTTGAAAAAATCACAAAAGGAAATGCAAATCAAAAGGACAGAGTACAATAATGCACAACTTGAATTAAGACGAAGAAAAGTGAGAAACGTAGTTGTGTATGGAGCAGAAGAATCGGATACATCTGGACAAAAGGTAGAGAAGGAGCATGATCAAGAAATGTGTAAGGACATATTTGAACATTTGAACGTCAATGCCGATGCTATTGTTGATGTGCGACGAATTGGCCGACGTCTTGGTGATAGAAAGAGACTATTAAGAGTAACATTGAGTGATGAAAATGATAGACATGAAGTTTTGAGAAAGTCAAGATTCCTAAGAGGATCTGAGAACTTTAAGATTGTGTTTATAAAACCAGATATGACTCAAATGCAACTGAAAGAAGATAAGCAATTGAGAGAAGAGTTGCAACTAAGAAGAAGCCAAAATGAAGACATCGTAATTTTCAAAAGGAATGTCAGACTTAGATCCGAAATTCGAAATTTTCAACACATCTTTTAACCCCCGCAAAGTTCCCTTCGGTGTTCCTTTTTAACGCGAGATCGATGATCAATAAATTTGATGAGATAGTTACACATATTGATCTTGTTAACCCTGGATTAATGATTATTACGGAATCTTGGCTATCTGAAAATATCGATTCAAATCATATTCAAATTATGAACTATGCAATACACCGATGTGACAGAACATCAAGGAAAGGCGGAGGTGTGTGTGTGTTCAGTCAGCTATCTTTGAAGATGAAAATGTACTCTTTCAATAATCGTATTCCAAATGGAATTGAGGTTCTTCTTTTGGAATCCACAAGTTGCAAACTGTACCTTCTGGCAATGTATATTCCTCCTAACTTGAGAGCAGATAAGCACATGGAGATAAATCATTTCATACAATTAGAACTTGACGAATTTTTGACTATACATCCTGAATTTAATGGAATTGTTTGTGGCGACTTTAATGATTTTCGCCTTGGTGACCTTCAGCAAGCCTACTGTCCGGAAAAGTGTGTCAACTTCAACTTGCAATAATTCCATACTAGATCAAATTCTCATATCAAGAACAACTGTTGATAATTATTCGATACCGGCTGAGGTTCTGGCTCCAATTGGAAAATCGGACCATAACTGCATTCTGCTTAAGCCTGTCGTGCAAATAGATCATTTGAATGAAGAAAAACGTATAGTGTTTGACATGCGGCGATCAAATATTGATGCATTTATCAATGAGCTGGTATTGCAGAGGTTGGACATTATCTATAAAACATCATCAATAGAGGGGAAAACATCCTACTTGTATGAGGCCATTTACTGTGCTATGGACATTCTTCCTGTGAAAGAAGTAAGCATGTCCGGCAAAGATAAGCCTTGGATGAGCCCATTGCTAAAAGATCTTATAACACAGAGATGGACATATTTCAGGAATAATGAGACGACCAAATACCAGTACTTGAAAGACAAGGTTGAAACAGAGATCAAGAAAGCAAAATTTGGCGTGGTATCACAGATGTGCAAATTCAAATAAGAACATGTGGAATATTGCCAAAGAGATCGTACCAAATCAGAACTGCAATGCATTTAGCACTCTTTTGGAAGATTATGGCAACTATTTCAACATTGGCGAAGAAATAAACAATAAGCTATTGTTAGACAATGATGCACATATCCTTTTGGACAACAAGCAAGTATGCAATCATCCTGATCATATGCCTTTAATAACAGTTGATCAATGTCTGTCTATGTTCATAAAATTGAATACCAAAAAATCATGCGGCCCTGACGGTATTCCTATTAGACTACTCAAAGAAGCAGCATATTTGCTTGTGGAACCGTTTACCCATATCATAAACTCCTGCTTAATTGAATGCCATATTCCCGAGAAACTTAAATGCGCCGATATATGCCCAATTCCCAAAACTAAGCCTATTGACATTGAGAACATCAGACCTATTTCTGTAATGACAGTTCAGATGAAGATGCTTGAAAAACACGTTTTAAATTGCGTACAAGATCATATTGATCGAACTGCTGATAAATATCCATATGCATACAAGAAAATGTCATCAACAACATGTGCCCTAATTGATCTACATGAGAAAGTCACTTGTGCACTGGATAGGAAAAGCACAGAAGCAGTAATTGTGCTCAGCTTCGATTATTCCACAGCATTTGAGAAAGTCATAGTAGCCAACTTAATTTCAAAAATGAGGGACATGAATTTCCCACCTGAATTTGTATGTTTTACATATAACTACTTGTAAGAACGATCACAATGTGTCAGACTGAATAATCAACGCAGCTCATTCCGTCGAGTAAATAGAGGGGTACCACAAGGATCAATTTTGGGACCTCAGTATTTCAATATTTACCTGAATTCGTGAGACCCTCAAATCTAAGTACTCACATGATTAAGTACGCCGATGACGTCACGATGACCATAACGATCAATAAGGAAACAAGAGCGTTGACAAGACATTGACAAGACATTGAGAAGATGAGCAACGAAATACAGCAAATTACTGACTGGTCGATATCAAACGGTCTAAAGCTAAATGCTTCAAAAACGAAAATGATTGTGGTGTCAAAGAACCAAGAGATCAAAGGTATTTTGAAAAGTAAATTTCCTGACATAAACTGCTGCAGTAAAATGAAGCTCCTAGGGGTGGTTTGGACTGAAGACCTTAAATGGAAAACACACTTCAATCGTTTGATAAAGAGGACATCCCAGCGGTTATATATCATTCGCAAATTGAGGAATGTACTGGATCAAAAATCCCTGAAACGAGCTTGCATGTCGCTTATTTTTGCTCCAATTGAGCACGCGTTCCCTCTGTTCTGCAAACTGGACAGTGAGACAGTAAGATCAATAGAGATACTACAGAAGAGGTGTTCTAAGGTTATCAATGGAAGAAATGCGAAAAATATTTTTGAAAAACCCCAATGTCGCTTGAATAAAGGACTTCTACGACTCTACGACAAATCTGTAAAAGAAAAGCATCCACTTCATCATTTGCACGAAGAATCGAATTTGAAGTCAAAACAACAAGTAATTTTTGCTCGCACCAAACGTCGACAAAACTCATTTTTGATGTATGCCAGTTTACTGAAATGTGGTTTTGAGTAACTTTTTCACTTTGAATGACTTTGAATTATGTCATTATGTTTTGATCATGACTTTGAATATAAACATTGATTATTATTATTATTAAACAGTCTGATAAATCACATCGCCTCATTGCTTTGAATGCTGGTAATCATGATAATATGTTTGAGCAACACTTATCGAATTACAAAGTTACGGAAAATAAATTGCCATCCTCGACTCAGATAGCCTTAAATCGCAAACTTAAAGCTATAGCTAATAAACAAACTGATAATAATATCAAAACACTGTCTGAATAGTGTTAACTGCAGTGAACCGGTTCCTAGTATAATGAATTTAACTACTAAGGATAATAAAACTCCCCTTGCTGCCAGGCCTATAGTCAGTGCAACAGACACTCCGGCCACCCCTTCATGTAAACTCCTAACATTAGTATTTAAACCTCTACTCCAGAGGGTGAAGGCTCATTTACAAGACACAGAGTCTTTTGTTGAATCTATTAAGAAAGTTCAATTGAGCAATACTCAAATCAATTATTTGTCCTATGGATCCCTAGATATCCAAAATCTTTATGGTAGCATCCCTCTAAGCGGGAAAAATAATATATTTAAAGTTTTTTGTCAGTTTTTTAGTGGCAATGCCGAATGTACGGAATGGTCACATATTACTTGTCTGAAAGATATCCTTAGACTTGCGATTACTTCGGATAGTATTTATATCCAAAATAAAGTCTATACCCAGCAGAAAGGCCTCGCTATGGGGAATCCGCTTTCGCCTATATTGGCTATTATATACGTCGACTATATTGAAAAAGAAATTTTCAATAAAACTTGTCAAATAAAATATTTGCGTAGGTATATCGATGATATTTTCTTTATCTTCGATGGTAACCCAATGGACTTATTAGATTTAGCCAATAGCATTTCTTACGATATTCAATTTACTTTAGAATACCCCAAGGATAATGGAGAAATAAGTTTCTTTGATACTTGTACTAACAAAGTTCATACTGAAAACAGTCTAGAGTAATGGGCAAAAGACCTTTCCAGGACACCATAAAATTCAAAAAAATAGTATCTTTAAAAACGACATAAATTCATGAATTTGAACCCTTTTTCAGGTTATCAAGACCTAAATACATGAATTTAGTCCATTCAAAAAGTACCATTTTTTCAAAAAATGGCATTTTTAAAAAAGACATAAATTCATGAATTTGAACCCTTTTTCAGGTTATGAAGACCTAAATTCATAAATTTGGGCGTTTTTAAAAATACCCAATTTTTCAAATTTTTCAAAATCTCAAATTTGAGAATTACAATTTTCACCCCCAAAATCATGACCGTTCCAGGACACCGAAAATCATAAAAGTTGAGAATCTCAAAATTTGTGAATTACAATTTTTACCTTGTAAATCATGACCGTTCCAGGACACCGAAAATCATAAAAGTTGAGAATTTCAAATTTGAGAATTACAATTTTTTCTCTCTCTTAAATCATGTCCTATAATTGATGTGCGGGTCTCCGATGTATTTAAAAATTCTTCTCATATCCAAGTGTAAGAATATTTTACTTTGTGCTTGCAGATGTATGATTTCCCTTGTTAACTTCTGAATTCTTCTCCGCTTTGTCTCCAATCGAACAGATCTTTCAGTAGATCCAACCATTGTGATGATGAGATTTAAACTAAGATTGTAATGTGTCACGTTTTATGAATTGTGTGTGTTTAAATAGCAAGTGGAAATTATGAATGGTGATCTAAGCAAAGCGGCATTGTAGGTGTATGAAGTTTGCTTGACAACATACGGGTATGACATGACGCGTATGATTAAATGTACTTGTATGACAATGAGGAAATTGCACCGCATTGTAAATCATTTCATCGGCCATAACGCGAGCCAGATCCAAAACCAAACTACCGACCAAAACCAGAAAAGTTGCGGTTTTGGTTCGACAGTTGGTCTCGACTATCGATACTGCGATATTGTATCGAATGCTTGCTATAACAACAGAATATTCCCTCAAAGCAGAGAATGAATTAATAGATTGCTTTTATGTTCTTAACGCCATGTTATGAATGCACAACCCGTATGATCCCTAAAACAATCATGCGGTTTGAGAAATGTGGTAACAGATGTTGCCATTGTCTTAATACAGATAAAACAAACAATATCCTCTTAATGAGAGTTCATAAAAATAAAATGGAACATTGTTAAACAAGACATTTTATTCCATTTAAAATGAGCAACATAAAGGAGTTTTTTAAATTATATGGAACGCAAACCACGACAAATTTCGACCTAAAGAAAATCGCAAATGAATTAGGAATAAAGAATTTTCATGTTCTAATGAGAGACGAATTACAATTCCTAAAAAATAAGCCAACAGGAACCTTCAGTTCCCGGAACAAAGTTCCATCAATAACTATAAATTTCATAACGAATCTTCACACTTCCGACCAAAAAGGCGTACATTGGTCAGCGCAGCATAGAAGTAAAAATGTAGATAATTACTATTTTGACCAACCGGAGGCTGAGAACTATTGGTTCGACTCTTATGGACTTCCACCTACAAACGAAGTCAAAAAATTACTTGGCAATGGAATTTATAATACATTTCAAATTCCAAAACCGGGAACTACAGGGTGCGGCAAAAAGATCTACCCGATTTTATATGGTATTGAAAAGTAAACGAAGATAATGATATGAAAAATATTTGTATCCTAGAAAAGTACATGTTATGCCATTATGATATTTTGCGTTTTGAAGCCCCGTTGTTGCTATTTTACTTTTTGATTTCACCGAATTTGTATGTTAAGAAAACGAAGACAAAATTATGAAAAATTTTCTATTCCAGAACAGTAAATGTATGAAATCATGTCAATTTAGGTTTTGAAAATTACATCGCTTAAGTGCCGGCCGTCATTGTCGATGCAGTAGCGAAGCCTCTCGCGAAAGTTGTCCATTACACTACGAACCATGTCGATTGGAATGTTAGCAATTTCCTGTGTTATTGCTGTCTTTAAGTCTTGCAAGTTTCTTGGTCGGTGTTTGTAGACTTTTGATTTGATGTGTCTCCACAGGAAAAAATCGCAAGGGGACAAATCTGGCGAACGTGGAGGCCAGCCAATATCACCTCGTAAAGAGATCAAACGACTCTGGAACAAATTTTGGAGGATGGTGAGTGACCGGCGTGAGGTATGCGATGTAGCACCAGCTTGTTGGAACCACAAGTCCTCCTGATCATTGAGTAAATCGGTGACTTTCGGACGGAGAAAATGCTCTAACATTTTACAATAACGATCAGACGTTACCGTTACTGTAACACCACCCTCTTCAAAAAAAATAGGACCCCAAACTCCGAAATTTCCTACGGCACACCAAACAGTAACTTTCGGACTGTGGAGCGGCCGCTGATGAAGTTCCTGAGGATTGGTGTCAGACCAGTAGCAAAAGTTCTGTTTATTAACTATCCCCGATAAATGGAAATGCGCTTCATCGCTGCAGATCATAACGGCTGTAGGGGGAACCTCCCTGAGAATGTCTCCACACAAAGTTGTTCTGGTTTCATAGTCTGTCTCATTCAACTCCTGCACGACCATCATTTTGTAGGGATACATGTTGAGTTCCTGATGTAAAATTCTGCGGACACTTCGATCTGACATGCCTAGGGCAGCCGCATGCTTCCGTGCTGAACGCCTGGGAGAGTGCTGTATCGAAGCTCTCACAAGTGTAACATTCTCTACCCCTGTTGCGGTCCTTGGTCGGCCGGGACTTTGTCTTTTTAAAGCTGAGCTAGTGAGTCTAAAATTTGAAACCCAAAGGCGAATCGTCTTTCCCTCTGGGACAGGAGCATGACGACCGAGATCAAAACGCCTACGGAACGCGCGCTGCGTCGTTATCACGGATTCACCGTTCTTGATATGTTCCTCGACAACAAAGGCACGATGCTTTCCACTCCACGCCATGACAATGCAATTCCAAGAATGCTGTTATACGGCACGTGAACGCCAATAAGAGAGCGGAGATGAGTCACTTCAGTAGTGTCTTTTGTTAACCTAGACTATCGGAATCGCAAATAAGAGAAGACACGTTTTGCATAGAAAATATGATAATGGCATTATATGAACTACTTTTGGAATATAAAAGAATTCTTGCATCTGTCTTCTTTTTCGTTTCATAGCTATGGCAAATCGGGGAGATCTTTATGCCGCACCCTGTACTTATTGTGGTCAATTATGTCTTTATGTTTTATTTAAATTACAAAAAGGAGTACCATTTCTTGATATTATGTTAGAATTGAACGAACCGTAGGTTCTATGGCTACGCCTAACAAGGGAATTTAATTCCCGAAACGTTAGTTCCAATAATAATAATAATAATGATAATTAAAAATCAGTTCGTTGTAATTCATTTTGATAAAAACGGCCTCTGATATCTTCATTATCTAAATCTTTGATTTCGTAAGTAATCGGATAAGTTTGGTTTATTTTACAAACTTCAAATATTTCTTTAGTCCAGTATCCAACG
This sequence comes from Prostheceraeus crozeri, assembly GCA_907163375.1. NCBI lineage: Eukaryota > Metazoa > Platyhelminthes > Polycladida > Euryleptidae > Prostheceraeus > Prostheceraeus crozeri. Next base: position 438,780 of record CAJQUW010007898.1, on the reverse strand, counting down.
AAGCCTTTTTCAAATTTATTCTTATATTTAAATATTCTAACTCTATCTCCAATTTTAAATTTCGGCTTAAGTTTCTGCAAATTCGGATTACTCTCATTCGAATAATTATTCTCGAATATTTTTTTCTTATCAAATCAGGGTCGTCAGAAGCATTCTTTGGAGTTTCTTCAATACCAGAATGAGATTTATTATTGTACTCTTCTACAACTCCTGGTAATATCTTCAACCATTTCTGATTTCTTTGCTCAGTAAATTTCTTGAATAATTTATTTTTTAACGTCCGATTGAATCTTTCTATCACTACAGCTTTTCCAGCGTTTTCAGTTGAATAAACAGTTTCAAATAGTGGCTGAACGTTTCGGTTATAAAATTCCGACCCTTTATCTACAAACAATTTTTTGGCTTTCTCTTACTTTCTTTAAAGATTTCTTCAAACGCATATTTAACTGACAGACCAATTTTATTTTTTAAAGGCTTTACCCAAGCGTATCATGTATATAAATCTATAACGGTCAATGCGTATTTGTAGTCCCTTTCATTCGGCATATAAATAAGATCAGCACTCCAAATATCATCTTTATTAAATATTTTTACTTTCAATAAATATTTAGGCCTTCTGTATTCTTTATGAATTTCGGAGGCGTAGGTTCGAGCGTTGCTCTCAGACAGTTTTGCTGTCGTTTCATTTAAACCCTGACCGAATATTATTTTAGCTTGTAAAGCTTTCTTAACAAACATTCTTTCAATTCTTTCGCTAAAGGAAGGATTTTGAATACTATCTAATTCTTGAATCATTTTCTTATCAGCTGCATGTCGAGAACTTAGATCATGATTTCGATAAGCTAAATCATGTCTATAAGCGGCGGCATCTACTCTATTTATTGGTTCTTCACCTGGTTTCGGATTATTAGTCTCATCTAGTCTTATATCTAATCGAGTTCCTGGACCGGTATATGAATGACCAGGAAGATGTTTTTCTTTTGAATATTTACTCCAAATAAATCCAGGAAAGTTTTCTAATGTTTTTTGTATGTCGTTACCTTCATACATTTTACAATTTGAGTTTTTATTTTTGTTTAATAGATAATTTAATAACTCTAAATTAGCAATTTTTAATTTAATTAAATTTTCGGAATTTGTAGAATTCATTTTTAAAGATTAAAAAAATTTTAAAGATAAAATAAAAGTTTTACCGAATCATACTAGGACTTAGATATATTCCAGAACCATCTTTAGTTTCTTTATTTCAATTAAATCATCAACATTGTGGAGAATATTTTTAAGAACTCGTTTTCCTTCATCAACTAATTGTAATTTACTAATAAAATTATCTACTACTCCTTCTCCCTTAGCAACTTTCTCTAACTCTCTATTATGACGTTTTTGTTCTTCTAATGCTGCCTTCTCTGATTTATTTTTATTTACTGCTTGGACAATACCAGCTGTCCCACCTGCAACACTTCCTGCTGCTGCTATACCTCCAATTATTAGTGGAATTAATGGGAGAATTCCACCATTCTTTTCTTCTTGTAATTGAATATTCTCTATCATTGGTTTACTTATGTAATACCTTTTTTTGTTAATCGTAATAGTTTTAGGGGTATTTTTGTCAACAATATTACGTAATTTTAATTCAACAATTTTATTATTATTACTTTTCGCTTGTGACATTTTTAATAAAAAAATTTTAAGTTATCAAAAATTTTGATCTATTCTAGTAATGAAAAATTTTAAGTTAACAAAACTTTTTAATCTATTCTAGTTGTCAAAATTTTAAGTTATCAAAAATTTTAATTAACTTATCGGAGCGAAGCTCCTCGAGGCTTCAGCCGATCCTTGCCATCTTTCCATTAAGAATTTCAATAGAATATTTTACATCTTCTAGCAATAAACCATAAGCCATCAATGAAGTTGTGGAATCTTTCTTTTCAATATTAATTGTTACATCACAACCAGTCTTGATAATATCTTCAGAGTTTGCACTTAAATCGAAACAGAAAATTGGATATAAATGTCTCCAATCTCCAGGAGTTAATTGTGGTTCAACTCCAAATTCTATACAAAGATTTCTATAAGCATCATATCCTTCCATAAATTGATTATTGGTATCATCAAATCTTAATGGATCAATTGGATATCGGGTTTGATTTAATGAAACTTGTAAACTTCGAATTGTATTAATATGGAAGATATTGTTGTTCTTATCAAAACTTGGAGAATTATTTCTTTGAAAAGTTAGTAATAAATATCTTGGAGTATTCGAAGTTCTAGTAAAATGCCAGTTAAATCTTTGTTCGGAAAAAGTTACAGAACTCGCAGTACGCTTTAGAAAATTTACTGGAATTGGTTTGTTAGTATTTAATCTTTTTGCAATAGCTGTTTCAACCTCTAAACTAGGAGTAATATGCTTAATCCACCATTCAAGTCTATCAATTTTTAAATATGCTTTTTTTCCAGTCTTACCAAAAGAGATTAATTCATTATTTGCTGTACGATGAATTATTAACTTAAATTTTAATTGATATGATATTTTATCATAATCCAAATATCCGAATAATGGAGACAATGACCAATTTACTGTCTGTTTACTTTTCTTGTTAAATTCACGTCTTTCTTTATATGTATCATTATTTGTTTTATTTAAATGTTTTGCAATATTTTCTACATCTTTCGCAATTCCTGCTGCATCTGTTCCAGCGTGAGTTAAATCATCTATAATTATACCATCATCAGTATCAGGAAACCAACCTTCGATTTCATGCTTTTTATTATTTTCACCAATTGTTACAAATCTAAGCATTGTATCAATTACACCTAGAGAATCACTTATTGTTTCTATATTTTGAGTTGCAACATCTAAACGCATTTGTGTAAATAATCTTGGAAAGAAATTATTCTCTAGTGCAATATTATCGGTATCTGGTAATGGTGTTGTAAAATTAGCATCACTATATAAAGAATATTCACAGTGCAAAAAGGAATCGGGTAGATATATATAACTCTGCTGATTATCAACTTCAAAAATTAAATCACCACCAGTATTTACTCTACTGGAAGATCCGGGATTCATAGCAATTCTTATATAGTCATTCTTTTTTTGATTGTAACTGACGAACGGAGGATCGTCTAATATAAATTTATTTTCGATAAGCGAAGACATTTTTATAAAAATAATTTGCTGAAAAAATTTTACTAAAAAAATTTACTAAAATATAATTTTAGAATTTTGCTAGACCAGCTTCGCTACAGCTTTGCTGGTTAGACCGAAGGTTGCTGTTCACACCATTACCTCTTATTTCTTCAATTGAACGTTTTATGGCTACGCCTGATTTCTTCTTATGTTTACTATCAGACGGAGCTCCGCTCCTCAAGGTTTCACCCACAGCTATGTTAGCAATTTTGTTTTTTGTTTCCTCTGAAAGTTTTTTTTAAATTTTTTAGTTCTTCAGAATCATTCCTAAGTTTACGAATAGTTTCTAATTGTTTTAATTCGTTTTGAGACTTAACAGCATTTGATATTGCACTAGCTGTACTACCTATAGCAGCTGCTCCTTTAGCAGCAGATGTAATCAAATCTTTATTATTTTTAATTAAGTTAACGATACTTCCAATACCAGAAAATATACCATCCCCTTCTTTTTGAACGGCACCTGCGGTGCCTAGGAACTTTTGTGTTCCGATTGTTTCAACACTGTCATAATGGTAAACAGATTTCATAGATGGTTCATGAGCAACTTTTGATTTGAAGCAAAATGTTTAAGATTGTGTTTATAAATTATAGGCATCTTTTAGGATTAAATTTGACTTTTGGGAAAATATATTTTCGTTAATATTTGCGCTAAGATTTACGTTTATGATAAGGTAATAACCTCAGGACCTTTGGTCCGATCGGCTAAAGCCTCGAGGAGCTTCGCTCCGATCAAGATTTACGTTTGTGAATGGACAACAACTTCGAGATAACTTTATTAATTGATTGTTGCACTTTATCTATTGCGTCAAGCAGCGTGTGATGTACTTTAATTTCTTTTCTATTAACTTGCATTTTCTGCTGATTAATCTTCAATGCCGTTTTAAGTGCATTTAACTTAATTTTAAAAACATCTAATTGTTTTTTAACAGAATCTAACTGTTCTTTATTTTCTTTAGAGTTTTCTTGTAAATTTTTCTTTAATTCATTTTCTAAATTGATTTTAAGAGTTTTCATTTTATCAACTTTTTCATTAAGTGAGTTTACTTCATTTATTATTCTATTCATCTTTTTCATTTGTTGAGTAATTTTAGAACTTAATTCATCAACACTTTTTTGGAATGTAGTTTGTAACTGCTTTAAATTTTTTTTAAATTCTTTCAGGTAGTCTTTCTATTTCATCTTCTAATTATTCTTTTAACATTTTTATCTGATGTTTATTTTTAATTACAGCAGATTTTAAATTTAAAGAAAGTAATATTAAAATTTTTGATTGTTCTGAAATCTTTTTAAAAAGTTTTGCTATATTTACTTCTAGCTCTCTATCCTTTTTATCAAGTTTTAATAATTTTTCGTTTAATGATTTGTCATTAAGTTTTAGCAACTTTAATTCATTCATCAGTGGAACCAAAACATCGTTTATATATTTTTCTCTTAAGTCATTGATTTGTGTATCAACATATTGTTTATTTGTTAACTCTGTATTTTGTTGTGGAAGAATAGAAAGATGCAATGGACCAGATAAAACGTCTCCAGTTTTCATGATATAATTTTCTATTTCTATTTCTGATTCACGATTGTTCGGGATATATGCACCTCCACCAACATTTGGTAACATCATTTTCTAACAATAAAAAAATAAAATTTTTTCTAATAAAAATAAAAAAATGGAAAATCCAAATTTAAAAAAATTATATTCGTCCGCTTCATCCTGTTCTTCTTATTCGACGAGATCAACGGGATTTGAAAATAAATGTTTTGATAATAATAATAATAATACTATTACAAATCCATGTATAGATGTAAATATTTTATTCGAATTACAAGAAGAAATATTTAGAGAACAAACAAAAGGTTTACCTTCTATAGAAACTAATTATTGTTTATTTCCAGGTGATCCATTTATAAAATTTATGGATATAGTAAGTAAATATAATGATGTTGCGTATGTAGAATTGAATAAAGAAAATATGGTAATCATTGGTCATAATAATGTTTATGGATTCATTAGAGCAGTTTTGCCGATTAGTAATACTGATTGGATAGAAAATAAACTTATTAATTATATCAATATTAAAGAATTAGTTAAAAAATTAAAATCGTTTTCCAAGGAAAAAATTAGATTATTTGTTGATGAACAAAACCAATATAATATTCATATAGAAAGTAAAAAACATAATGAAGAATTATTATGTCAAGTTTATTACAGAGATACAATTTATAAACAAGAAACATTAGAAATGCCCCAAAGATATGATGATGATACTTATATAGGATTATATTCAAATTTAAACATTAATTTGTAAAAATCTTATATAAATGGTTTAGCTCAACAAGAAAAACTTTATATGTGGACAACACCCTATAAAAGTTTAGATTATGATAAAAATTCAAAAAATAATAAAAGTTTTAAACATCATGAAAATGTGAATTTAAAAGAATTTTATAATAATAATGATGATGTTAATCTAGATGATGATAATATAAATGATGATTCTGAAACATCTGAAAAAGGTGTAAATGGTAACAAAGATTATAAAAGTATTAGTAATTATAAAAATTTAAGTGAAGAAAAATTTATATCTCAACATGATATTAATACTACATACAATCAAAATTTATCTAAATTTCATTTTCTTACAATTGAAAATAATAATGATGGAATAGTTGAAGATACTGTTAGACACTATGTATCGGGTCTACAAAATTTAAATTAGGATTTACATCTAATCAATTTAAAATTTTATCATCTTTAATAAAAACTAAAAATGATTCAGATTATGGTGGTGTTATTAAATTTTCCAAAAGAGATCAAAGACCAATATTTTTCTCTATTATATTATTATCAGATAAAAGATGTAATTTTGAGTCAGATATTCCAATAAGAGAATGGTATCCTATCAGGGAATGGCATCCTATACCAAAAAGTGTAATTTATGATGTTGAAGAAACAATTTATGATGATGATGAAGAAACAATTTATGATGATGATGAAGAATCAATTGATGATGATGATGAAGAATCAATTGATGATGATGATGAAGAATCAATTGATGATGATGATGAAGAATCAATAGTTAGTGAAAATAAATTTAAATTATCTTTTGATAAAACGTTATATGATAAAACTTAATATGATAAAACGTTATATGATAAAACTCAATATTATAAAACATTATATGATAAAGAAAATAAAATAACTAAAGAACGTGAAATATATAATAATATAAAATAACTCTCAAGACCTTGATATTAGAATGTTTATATCTAAAATTAAAACACAATTTTTTCTTTAAAAAATAAAAAAATGGAAAATACCAAGTTTTATTGTGTCTTATGTAAAAAAAAGTTGCAAACAAAAAGAAGTTATCAATCTCATTTAAATAGTAAATTGCATTTACAAAATGTAGATCGAGTTGATGAAGGAAATATATTAAAATTAAATAGTTATAAAAACTATCTAGAAACATTACCTACTGATATAAAAGTTAAAAAAATGTTTGATGATTATTCACATTCGGAATATAAAAAAGTTTTTAATAGTGAAGATGAGTCCATACAAACCGAAGGTTTTAAGGCTTCGCCCGTACCAGATGGAAGATATTTATTTAGCGATACTGATGAATTTAACGAAATAGATGAATTTGATGAAGCGGAACACGGGACATCAAAGATGTCTTCCAGGGCTTCGCCATTAACAGATATAAAAAATTTATTTAATGAATCGGTACACGGGACATCAAAGATGTCTTCCAGGGCTTCGCCCGTTGAACATAATGAAACCGATGAAACTTTTTATAATGTATTAAGAAACTTTTTCAAAATATTTAAGAAATCTTTCAAATGTTATATGAATGTAGAAGTACTTTATACAAAAAATGGACCTGATGGAATTCCTGAAGAAATAATACAAGGACATTTTACAAATTCACAAGAAATTCATAATGTAAATGATATACAACCCATATTTGAATCGATGATACTTAAATTAGAAAATTGTATAATTGAAGCCCAGTTACGTGAATCTGGTTGGAGATTTGTTAAAATACTATCTAAGAAAATAGTAATTGATAAATATAAAAATAATACTGGTGGTAGTTATGTTCCTTTACCTCTCAGTTCACCACAAATAATCAACATAAAAAATGAAGATGATTATTGTTTTCTGTGGAGTATTATAGCACATTTACATCCTGCAGAATATCATAAAGAAAGACTAAGTCATTATAATAAAGAAGAATACATAAATGAATTTGATCTTTCGGATGGTTTAGATGAATTTCCATATGATTATAATAGGTTAAAAAAGTTTCATAAAAAGAATAAAAATTTAATAGAAGTAAATGTTTTTGAATTAAATGTGAATTATGTTTCTATTGGTAAAATTACTCCACTTTACTCAGATTCAAAAAAATTTTATTTGAATAATAAAAATTTATGTCAATCAGAAATAGTATATAATGATAGAGGAAATTACATGCATCATAATATTTTTTACCAAGGAAATATAATATGTACTGAAAAATTTCAAATTGTTAAAACATTATCACCAATAATGATTAATCATAATAATTATAAAGGACGTAATTATACTTATGATTATGATTCCGATTATCTATTTTTATCTTTAGAATATCAACAAAAATTACAAAATTTAAATGAAATTTTACAAAAATGTAAAACAGATTATCAACAACAAACAAAAATATTAGTACAAGAATATGGCCATAAATATCAAAATAAGATAGAAACGATTCAAGAATTAAATAAAGACAATAAAGACAATGAAGAATTAAATAATGAAGAAAATAAAGAATTAAATGAATGTTCAAAAAAATGTCAACAGCAATATAAAGAACAATATAATAAAGAATATGAACAACAGCTACAAATATTAAATCAAAATTTTCATCGAAATACATTTAATCTTACAAAAGAAATTGATGAAACACATGAAATATATAAAGATAAATTTGAAAAATTAAAACAAACAAAACAACCAGCACAAGCGAATATATTATATTATCAGTGTCATTTTATATTGTGTAAAGATGTTTCTATACTTACAAAAACTTCAGATAATACAAATTTTCCTTGTCTTCAATGTATGACAAGTTTTAGAACTAAAGAAGGAATGAATAGACATTTGGAGAATTGTCAACAAAACGAAGCAGTTGAAAATACTTTTCCTAAAGATGATTATTTAGAATACAATAAATGGTATTTCAAAAATAAAGTACCCTTTACTATTTATTGTGATTTTGAAGCATATAATGTTAACATGACACAAAATCACGGGACATCGGAGATGTCTTCCAAGGCTTCGCCCGATTCTGATAATTATAAATATGAAAAAGGTGCATCTGAACAAAGTAAAGAAAAATATTTATTTGAACAAAAACCATTATGTTGGGGAATGTACATTCACTCAAATTATCCTGAATTATTTAAATCAGAATATTATCAATACTATGGTGAAGATAGTTCAGAAATGTTTACAAAGAAAGTAGAAGAATTACAATGTCGTTTTTCACAATTGCTTGAGACAAATATACCAATGCTTCCATTAACGGTTGAAGAAAAAATTAATTTTGTTAATGAAACAAATTGTTATTACTGTGGAAAAGAATTTACAAAAAATTATAAAAATGGCAAAGGTAGATATCTTGACAAGCTAAGCGACGGCTCTGCCGTCAAAGTAAAAGATCATGATCATCTAAATGGATTATATAGAGGTGCAGCACATAATTCTTGTAATCTTAATGATAATAAATTTAAATATAACTTTGTTCCTTTATATTTCTACAATGGTTCTAAATATGATTTCCATCTAGTAATGAAAGATTTATTTTCATCTGAAAAATTACAACAACAACAAATAAATGTACGATGTAAAACAGAAGAAGAATATTTTTCAATGCAATTAGGTTATATTAGAATTTTAGATGCATTTAGATTTTTTTACTCCTTATTCATTAGATGTTATGGGAAAAACTTTGAAGCCTGAACAATGTAAAATATTAAATAAATATAATTTAAAACCTTTAAAAGGCATATTTCCGTATGAGTACATAACTGGAGATAAAACCTGTGGTTCACAGTCGAAGACTGATTTTAATTCTGTGAATAAAATTATGGAAGAAAAACAACTTCCTCCAATAAATAAATTTACATCAACATTAAAACAATCACAATTATCTCAAGAAGACTATGCAGAAGCTGAAAAAAATTGGAGAGAGTTAAATTGTAAAACAATGTATGATTATACAATGAAATATCTTCAGATAGATGTATTAATCCTTGCTGATCTTTTTTGAAAACTTTCGTGATATGTGTTTAGAATATTACGGAATAGATCCATGTTATTGTTATTCTACACCAGGTTTAACATGGTTAGCAGGATTAAAACATACTGGTGTTCAAGCCGATGGCTCTAGGACAAAGTCCGTTAAACTTAAACATTATAAAGAAAATACATATGATAAATTATTATTTTTTGAATCTGGGATTAGAGGTGGTGTTTCATCAGTTTTAGGTAATAGATATGTTAAATGTTATAATAAGAAAGTAAATCCACAAGAATATGGAATAATGAAACCTTTATCTCCAGAAGAAAAAGAAAAAATATTAGAAATTTTTCGAACGAAACGAAAAGGAGTAGAACGTGAAAATGCAATTGATGAATTCATGAGAGAAAACTATTTGTTATATTATGATTTTAATAGCTTATATTCTTCTTGCATGATACAAGAATTACCAACAGGTGAAATGTCATGGTGTAATATTCTTGATTATCAAAAAACATATGATGGAAATTATAATCATGGTTATATATATCAAGTTGATTTAGTATATCCTGATGAAATAAAAGATAAAACAAAATATATTCCTTTCTGTCCCGAAAACAAAATTCCCAATAGAGAAGATTTTTCAGATTATCAAAAATCTATAATTCCTAAGAAATACAGACCAACAAAAAAACTTATGTTAACACAAAGTAATAAAGGAAAGTATGTTGTTGAAGGAAGAATGCTAGATTGGTATTTAGATCATGGAATGATTCTCACAAAAATTCACCGGAAACTAGTGTATAGAAAATCTAGGTGGTTAAAAGATTATATAGAGTTCAATATTGAAAAACGTAAAATAGCTAAAAGAAATAAAGATGATTTTGGAAACGTGTTCTTCAAATTAATGAATAATGCATTTTATGGTAAGACTTTAGAAAATGTGCGTAATAGACAAAATATTGAAATAGTTTATGATAAAGATAGGTTTCAAAATTTAACAAAGAAACCTACATATAAAAGAACTACTAGATTTAGTGATGAACTATGTGCTGTACATTTACGTCGAATTAGCGTAAAACATGATAAGTTTAATTTTATAGGATTCACTATATTAGAATTAGCTAAACTATTTATGTATAGATTTACATATGATTTTTTAGCACCTGCTTATGGCAAAAACTATAAATTACACTTTACAGATACCGATTCTGTTTTCTTAGAATTAACAATACCGTATAATTCTTCACTTGATGAAGAAATTAATAAAATAAAAGATATCATCCATCCTTCTGATTTATGTAAAGTAAAAGATGAATTAGAAGGAAATGAAGATTTCATAACAGAAGCTATATTTTTAAAATCTAAATGTTACTGTTATGATACAACTAATAATATTAAAGCACATAAAACATTAAAAGGAATTTCAAAGGCATCAGTGGCTAATCAAATAACATTTCAAGATTATAAAAATGCATTATTTAATAATGAAATAAAAACAGCATGTAATTATAGACTTAATTCAAAGAAACATAAAATGTATTTAAAAGAAGAACATAAATTAGCATTAGATCCATTTGATGATAAAAGAAAAATTTTACCTGATGGAATAACTACTTCACCTTTTTAATTTTCTAATTTCTAAGATAGACAAATTTGATATATATATAAAATAAAAAAAATATTGTAAAACTATATTTGTATATTTTTATCACTCCGCGAAAATATTTTCGATAACTCTATCATGAATTTTTTTATCAATATTAATTGTGATAAATCCATAATCTTTTGACCAAGCATTGTTACACGATTGTTTAAATTCATCTTTATTTCTTACACATAAATCTCTTAACAAATCACTTAAGTTTCTTGCATTTATTTCAAATAGTATAAATATATTTGCATTCTTTCTAATAACACTTCCGTCTAATGAATACATACTTTGTGTTAAATAAAATACACTACAGTTATTATGTCTACCTCTTGTGAAATAATTTCTCTGAACTGACTGATTTCTATCATTAACACAATCATCAAAAATTACACAATGTTTCATTGTTTTATCTAGTTTACTAGGATCTTGCATATTACCACTATCATCTATTAATTGTATCTTTATATGCTTATTTTTATTGGATTCAACTAACTGATTATTTTTTGCTGCTTCTTCACACCACGAACTTATTTCTTCTTCATCTTCAGATTTTTCATATTCTTTGAATAATGAAGCAATTGCTGTTTTTTTAAGATTATTTTCAAATCCATACTTTAAAAATTGATAGACGGGTTGTTCTGCTGTTGTGGTATAAATTATAAGATTGTTATAATCCAAAAAATTTGGAGTCGTTAAAATTTTAAATAATAGATATGTTTTTCCACAACCTGATCTTCCGCAAATAACTGACAAAACTTTATTAGATAAATTTGGATGATGATTAAATTTGAGTTTTTTTTATTTAATGGTAGTACTTCACTCATTTTTTAATAAAAAAATTTATTTTTATTTTTAAAGAAGAAGAAGAAAATTAAACTTCTCTAGCTTCGCGTGGGAGTTTATACCTCTCGAACGGGAGTTTATACCTCCCAAACCAAAAGATCTATCATAATCTCTTCACCTCCAAAATTTATTTCTTGTCCTTTTTCATCAGTGATTCTAATGTTAATGTAGTTAATAGTTTTTCTTGTAATAGGAAAATATATTAATGTTTGGGGAAATACATTTAATCTATAACCAATGGGTACAGTAAAAGCTGGAAAACTGAATATTAAATTTGACAATTTACCATTTATATATCCTCCTTCAATAATGTCACAATGTACAACAATTGAATTTATTTCAGTTATTTTTGGAATTTTCTCACCTAAATGATAACCTTGACTATAGGTTTGTTTATTAAATCCTAATAGCTTTGACAATGATCTATCATGATTAAAATCAACTTGATGATTTTCGTCTAAAGTAAGAGAAAATTTATTAACTGCCGGTTCAACTGCAAAATGTAATTGTTTCTTATCTTTAAATGGTATACCTAAATGTCTCTTAATTTCATTTGATATTGATTCAACTTCGTAAGAACCAGGAAGAAAAGTTAATATTTTCCAGGTTTTGCCTTTATCAGTAGAATATCTAAATTGATCATTCACATCTTTGATAACGTTTTGAATAGTGTTAAATGTGGAGAAACTAGTCAATGCAATTTGATAATTTTTATTTTGTTCCAAATGTAGAATGGGTTCTAAATTACAAGTGTGTGATGAAGTAGTTGTTATAATTTTTAACGTCGTACTAAATTTTGATGAACCCAAAATCTCTGTCAAATTTTCTAAATGATTATTAATTTTGTCTAAATCTGCTGAACACATTTTTTAACTAAAAATTTTAAATAAAAATTTTTTCATGAAATATTTTTTTTATAAAAAATTAAAAACAACAACATATTTCAGCTACGGGCGAAGCCCTAGAACATTCGGTTCGTTATACTTTTATAATCCTCTTCATTTACAATCTTCTTTTCTAACAGTCTTTTTAATATAGCATGAATTTCATTGAAACTAGAATTATGTCCTTCTTTTATTGCAGATATTAAAATATTTAATCTATTTAGTAATTCTTGTGGATCATCTGGTAAGAATACAGTTGTTTCTGTTTTCTGTTTTTCGGATAAACTTTTTCCTACTTTAACTCCCGATGATAATAAATTTTCTAATTGTTTATAACGTCTAAGAGATTTTACTGCACCAACTCTATCTAACATAGCTTTATATTTTATGAGATCTTCTACAGCATAATTATTTAAATCTGCTCCTCTTAAAAGATTAACAAAATTTCTATCTAAATTAAAAGGAGATTTATCTGGTGAAAAAATTAAACCTCGAAAAGGTTGTGGAAATATTTCTTTTTGTCCGAGATAAAATCTAGGTATTGTTTTTCTATCTATAAATGAAATAGAATGTTCAAATTGCATAGATTTTGGTAATTTCTTATTAATGTTTGATTCTAGTAATCCATAGTCATCTAATATAGTTTTGTGCTCTGGATCTGTTATATCAATTTGTTTATCATTATTTGTACTTTATTTTTCAAGAGTTTTAAATGGTTTCATAGTTTTCTCAAAATCAGTTTTTACCTGCTCGGTTTGCTGCATTTTTTCAAACATATCAGATTGAATACCAGCTTTTATCATTCTATGTTGAAGATGATTTTCTTTCATAATATTTCTTTGTTTTATTAACTCTTCTAATTGTTTTATTCTTTTGAAATTATCAGCTATAATTTTATCCATTTTTAAAATATAATATTTGAATTTTGTGGTAACATTGGAATACAACAAAAACATTTTACTGAACAAATTATTTTTTTATTGCCTTGTTGTCTGACATCTTTTCGTTTAAAGTTTTCTCGTTTTAAGTTTTGTCTAATAAAGTTTTGTTTAATAAAGTTTTGCTTAAATTTTCGCTTAAAGTTTTTAGCTCTTCTAAAAAAATTTTGTCATTTTCTTCATTAGAAATTTTACCATCAGTAAAAGTTTTACCATCACTCGAAATTTTGCCATCCTGTTTATTCTTATCATCAACTTTTTCTGACTGTAATTGAAATGATATTTGATTTACTTCATTAGCTATTTGATCAAATTTTTCAATCTCATCTAACGTAATAACATTATCATCACATACTCTTTGAAAGTAGTAATGCAATTTGTCATAGACTTCTTTAATATGTAAATGCTTAGTTTTTAATGATTTTCGTTTCTTAGTTATTAAAGATTTATCTAACATTGTAACAAGTGAAGTTGCAAAAACACCCGTACCTGTTAAAGCTGTAGCAACAACAGGAATTACTAAAACACCTGAAGATATAACAATTGTCAAAGCACCTAAACTTATTGTTAAGAATATGCCAATTCCTTGTGTTACATTCTTAACTTTAGTTCATCTCTTTCTTAATTTTTTATAATGCGCTAATCTTAATAATAATTGAGATTCCTTATCTTTCATATAACGTACTCTATCTTTGTGTTTTTCTTTATTCATTTTTTCAATGTCCATTAAAGTAGAACTACGTTCATATGATAACGAAGGATATATTCCTGCGGTTTCTTCCATTTTTGTTTCTTCCATTTTTAAAGAAATATTATTAGTCACATGATATATTTTAAAAAACCTGAAAGATGGATAAAATTCATGAATTTGAAATTCTCAACTTTTATGATTTTCGGTGTCCTGGAACGATCATGATTTACAAGGTAAAAATTGTAATTCTCAAATTTGAGATTCTTAACTTTTCTGATTTTTTCGGTGTCCTGGAACGGTCATGATTTAAGCGAGAAAATTGTAATTCACAAATTTTGAGATTCTTTACTTTTATGATTTTTTCGGTGTCCTGGAACGGTCATGATTTAAAGGGTGAAAATTGTAATTCACAAATTTGAGATTTTGAGAAATTTGAAAATTGGGTATTTTTAAAAACGCCCAAATTTATGAATTTAGGTCTTCATAACCTGAAAAAGGGTTCAAATTCATGAATTTATGTCGTTTTTAAAGATACTATTTTTTTGAATTTTATGGTGTCCTGGAACGGTCTTTTGCCCATTACTGTCTAGTTTCTTTTAGCATGTATCTATTTATCAAAGAGGTTCATAGTAGCCACATTTTGCCATGGACGAGCGCAGTCCCTAAAACTAGAAAAATCAATATAATAAAAACTGAACGTTCACGCGCTATACGCAATAACTCCACTGAGGATTTAGCTCCAAAATCGCTTGATATATTATATGAACGCTTTCTTAACAATGGTTATCCGCCTGCTGTTGTCAAGAAATTTCTTTATAGATCTACCACCCCTATTAATAAGAACAAAATGAGAAATTCGGAAGGTATTATCCGCATTAACCTCCCTTTCATCAATGACACTTGGTCTAACAAAGTTTTCAATATTTTTAGAAAGTCGAATCTCCCTCTGAATATTCAACTTATATTTAAAACCAATAGACCTTTGCATCGCCTCTTACAACAGTAACCTAAATTACCCTGTAATAGCAACTGTATGTGTCATGATAATAACATTTGTAATATCAAAAATACGGTTTACAAAATCACGTGTAACATCTGTTCTCAGGAATATATAGGTGAAACTCATAAAACTTTTAGAAAGAGAATTTCGGAGCATCTTACAATGAAATGTAGTCAAGTTTATCAACACTTCAAATCTAAACATAACAAAAGTCCGAACATTAGTGATGTAACTCCATCCATCCTCGCCCGCTGTTCCTACGATTCTCATCATTGTCGATTAATGGAGTCCACCTGGATTGAGAAATTAAAGCCGTCCATCAACTGCAGAAAATGATGCAACAATCTTACGATATAAAATATTTTGAGATTCTTGTCACTTCACTTTTGTAAAGTACGTTGTCGCTTGAAGTCTTCGACGAAAATTCGCAATAAAAGCAATGATTTTGAGCCTTTGTCGCCTTTTGATTTATATTCTATATATATATACCGGTAATCTAACTTTCTTTTGAATAGTTTATATCATCCTGTGGCCTACATGTAATAAACAATCAGTGAAAGGTGGATAATAACGTGGCTATAGCAAAAATGTTGAATCATCGTAATTGATTCATTATCAGAATTGACCTTTATCATAAGTAAAATTTATGTGAGACAACTAGTCTCATCACTGAGTTTTGACCACTTCAAAAACACCTTTCACCATGAATTTGTCTAATCAGAATCGTCTAGTTCCGACTAGTTTTAGATCAAATCAGTGAATTATTCATGTTAATATATCGAGCCATAATGAGAACATTTTTCAATAACTAATTTCCATAATATATAGTTGCTGAATGCAGAATGGACTACATTAAAAACCTAACATCTTTGCGATTGTAAAAGATTGCTTCCATATTGTTCGCTGACAGCATCAAAAATGTCATGGCATCTCAGCACCACTAACCATTATTCTTTTATGATTATGTTGAGAAATTGTCGAGTACATGCACATTCAAGAGCCGAGAGGGATTTTCAAAGCAGACGGAAATTGGGAGAACGTATCGATATGAGAGAAGAATTTAAATGAGATTGCATTGTACTAATAACCAGATAGCCAATATCACTTTTACGATCACTCATCGATGTTAGATCATGCAAGATAAGTTTGAAATAAGATTCACCGCGTCTCACTCATACTTCGACGGTAGTTTAGCGATTATTTCAACACCGATATATCAGATATTTGGGTATTTCAAATACAAGATGAGATATCGTTATTCATTCTTGGAAGGATATGAAGAGAGAGTGAGCTTTTGATGATATTTTTATATTCTACATAAAAGTCTTGCTTCCTAATAAACCAAAGCGTCCATAATATGGGGGTGAATTGCAAAATTCAAGGTAAAGAAATCACTTCCTTCGTTAAGAAGAATTTTTACTACAAAAATTATGTGTAGGCCCTAAGCATGCACATGTGTCTCTAATGCATAAAAAGATCGTCTAAGCGAAGAGAGCGATTTTCTTTACTTCGAATTTTACCTTTTAATGATAAACAGCGGCTTGTTATTTCAACATGTGGATTTTTATGCAACCATGGATAAAGAACTGATACTGGGATGCCACAGATACTTGATTTATGGTTTAGAGCGGTGTGGTTTGAGGATCAACGTGAAGAAATCCAAGTTCATGATAACTGAGAAGAATAAAGAACGCACCAAGTCTGGTAAGTGGCCTTGCAGTTGCTACAGTAAGGGAGTCGGCGCAAAATCGATCTTCTGTGCTTCCTGCAAACTGTGGCGTCATAAAAGGTGCTCCCGATTGCGATCATTTCAAGGAGTAAGTGACATCCGCTGTCCTAGGTGCACCGATGTTTCCCACTCGCATGATAATGATTCACTCAAATTGAATGGGATCACTCTACAAGAGGTCTTAGAATTTTGATACCTCGGAGATATGGATTCAGAGGCAAGCGGTTCGAACTCGCATCGCGGCTTCGTGGACGAAGTGGAGAGAATTGACCAGTCTTCTTACCAACATAGGTATTTCATTGAAGTGCAGAGCCCATGTGCATGAGAGGTGTATAAGATCGGTCTTCATCTATGGGGCGGAAACGTGGTCACTCATCCTGAGGCTGATCGAGCTTCTGAGAAGTGCTGACAGGAGAATGGCAAAGATCAGGTTCAAAGATAAAGTTTCAAGCAAAGAAGTAGCGAGACGTTGTGACTTGCCCGAACTTCCAGTTCGTCTGCGGCAAAGACATCTACGCTGGTTTGGCCATGTGAAAAGGGCCACGGATGACATCATCAGTGAAGTTTGGCACCACCTGGAAGACCTAAGAAGACTTGGCAAGCCTGCATCCAAGAAGACCTGGAGTCTCTAGAGGTGTCGTCAGACATTGCTTTAGATCGTTCAAAATGGTCATCGCAACTTCGTCCAGCCCCGGAACCGGGAAGAAGAGACGTAAAACGAGGAAGTAATAAGAAGTAAGTATAGATACTTGATTGATACTACTAAAGTCATTCATTTACGTAGAAATTGTTCCAGATAACGTGGTGTATATGCATGTCATATAACAGGTAGCATCTATGTCAGTACGAAAATGTAATACAAATATAGGCTATAGGCTAACGCTTGAATATTTCATTAAAAACATATCAAGATTTGGTGCTCTTTTCAAGAAGTGATTTGTTTTCTAAGCATTCAGTCTACGCAGAGTCAATCGCAAAAGAATAGCTGTAAAACTTACGCTTACTAAAACATTGGCAATATCAGCCCCGATTGTATTCTACCAAATCTCGATAAAGGAAAGTGTTCATCAAAAGGAACAACAGCCAAAAGTAAACTAAAATATATTCTAGAGCCTCTACAGAAAAATCTGAAACACATTTACAGAGTTAATTACTGCTTTCTTGCTATTACATGGCTTCAATTGAGAAGAGTTCTACTTGAAGACTATCCGACTTTTGGTGTCGCTTTCATAGATTTGATTTTCAAGATGTGAGCCTTCAAATTCGGACTCAGGTTGGGTAAACCAGGTTGGGTTTACCAGCAAAGTTGGGCAAATTCTTGGGTTTGATTGGTCTACCCAAGATCTTGGGCAAAATCTCGGGTAGGTTCCAAAGACCCAAGATCAAGTGCCCACGATCGAGAAATCAGAACCCAAAATTGTGAGATTATTGCTATATTTTATCCTTTTTGTAGCTGGTTCCCATAATACAAAGTGCTCAACATATCTGTTAATATATGTTTTAGTCGTGTATTTTCAATAGAATATGCCGAATTTTGGGAGAATTCATTGCATAGGCCTATATGTCTAAGTCCTTTAGTGCAAGCTGACTTACATACGTTATATAAGTAGCCCTAAAAACTCGGGTAAATCTGCAGGTATGCTGGTAAAATTACTTCTGATAAATGTACTTAGGTATCTGCACACTTCATTTTATCATACACCTTCATATTTACCATTAATTTAATTATTCTGTTATTCTATATGATTTACTGCATTAGTGTCGAATGATGACGAGCTAGAGAAATCATCTTAACAGTGATGTCAGATCTATGACTTGAATATATGAAACTACAAATTTCTATGCACATTGGTGCAGTCATCCCACCAAATTGTGGCTTAATTCCGACACGAAATTCTCTATACAATATCAGAGTTTACTAAATGAAATTATAAAATCGGTTTCGTTGTACTACCCAAGATCTTGAGCTCATTACTCAATATTTTGAATACCTACCAAGACCCAACTGCGTCTAAAGGTAGGAGAAAACGGAATGAATGCCTATACGCCTCTCCCTTCAAATAAATTGCCTGTCTTACATTTCATGGGTTGTGACAGGTTAAAACAATCCCTTACGAAAATTTTTCATCAGAACTCATGAAATTTAATGCGGATTCATGAGATTTTTATGAGAGGTCATGATGAGTCTCATGATATTCTCCTAAGAAAATATTTAAATCATGATGTTCTCATGATGCTTTGATGAGAATATAATGAGTAGTAATGAGAACATTTGTGAGGATAATATCTCATGATGCGTTCATGGGAAATCATGACCATTCATGAGGTTTTTGTGAAAATAAGTTTGTAAGTAGTAAGGTACGCATGCTAACCGCGAAAGGAAAGAGACATAAGAAAGCTTATTCAATCAATAGGAATCTCCAAGTTTAGTCTATAAAGGATAAAAAGCAACAATATAGAATTCATCATTACGATCAGCAACAGCCGTCTCGAGATGATGCATGTATAATTTGATTTTACAATTAGATGTTGAATGCAAAATGTTGAAAATAGAGATATACAATCACAGTTCAATATCTTATATTGATAACAGTAATGGTTCACCTTTTGCGAATGCTGAATTAGCACTGTGGACACGGCGCTTGGATGCTCAGGGAAAGATGGCAAGGCCGAGTAAACCTCAATAAATAAATGCCAGAAAAATAAGTTCAGAAGTATGAAAGAGCAGCTGTTAACTTATTTATGAGAAACTCATAAAATTTGATGCGAAAACGTTCCAAATCCGCATGAAATTTCATGAGACACATAAAATCTCATGAAAAATCATGAGGAAAAATCCATAAGTGTGCAATCCCTAAGTCCTAAGTATAATGCCGTAAAACAAGTTGAATCGTTTGCATTTACATCAGAACAAACATTTCAAATTTGAAGTAATTAATGATAAATTCAAGCTTCTCTGCATCACGTGAATGATTTTTCATTTTCTACGATGGCGTGTTCACCTCGGTTATGTCTCATTTCGAGTGCCATGCGCCATGACTTTTAATTTGCTAATATTTTTGCCTCTGTATGGAAAATGTGGATAACAACAAATGACAAACTTTCCCACTGCTGTATTTCATTTGCTTGATAATGGAGTTGATTTTTACCTCGATACGTTTCACTGTAAAAAACAACTTCTTGATGAAGTCTAACTCAGCATTGGAATGACCAAATTTGTATTAATCAAAAGCAACCGACGAACGTCAGTTTCTCTTATTTTTCCTCTCACGCAGTAAGACGTCAACGTGAAATTGAATCCACGCGGGACATCAGATCAGAATTTTGATTTAATAACTCCAATCCTACTCGTTTACGTCGAGGTAATCGATACATTATCTAAATATTGCTACGTAAATGAATATGATAGATTCGGTGGACGACTGCCAAGTTTTATACTCACATCATTATAATATTTAGACATGCCGACTAATTTTCAACTTTGAACTGATTATCTTTCAAATTGACTTTTGAAATCATGTCTATCAATAAGAATGCTATAAACTTAAAATTAATACTTTTGCCGAAAGGTTTTTTGTACTGCGTTGCAGTTTGTTTCATAGCAACGCTTACAACACTAGCCAGCGAAATCAGAGATATTCAATAGGATTTATCCGATTAGAACTTGCTTATTGAACATTTACTGCAGACCCTAAATTTAGATTTTTTATATGAAGTTGACTAGAATGGGAATCGACTCAAGGTCGCGGCACCGGTGGGAGAACTAAATTGAGGAATGAATGACCAATGAAAAGCCTAGAATTACATATGTGGATTATTCTAACCCGGTGATACAGACGGTGATAGCTAGATCTACGACCGCTTTCACAATGAGACTTTTTGCCGTGCGGAAGTCGCGCGGGTGTTAGTTTAACATTAACGTGATTAACATTAACGATAAATGGTAGGTAAGTAGGTAGCCGACTAAGAGAGCAACTACTGTCTCTATGAGTGCTCTCAGTAGCTCTGAAGCGGAAAGCATTGGCAAAACAAGCAGTTTATATTATGCTTTGCCAACATCATCAGTTCTGCTGAAAATCTCAGTCTGCAACCTCCAACTGATACAAAATTACATAAAAATCTGATTATTCTTAATTGCAACACTTAATGATTTTTGATATTGGCATTTTTGTTTCACCAAATAGCGACTATTCCAATTGAAATCAATGATGAGATGTCTTTAACGAAAAGCAGCTTGATATTCGCTTGATATTTCCCAAAAACAGACGCAAATAGAAGAAGACTTAAATGATGATGTGCGCCAATTACACATTTCACTTAATCATCATCATTTGTCTCTGCCTATATTTCTTCATTCTGTATGTGTCACTCTGTCGAAGACCCACTCATTGCATTTTATGACGATATTGTTGGTGACGTGTTATTGATGCGTTCCTCATAAAATTGATCGAATCGAACCAATTAAGCAGTTGTCATCGTTTAAAGTGGTAGAACGATGGAATCTGTAAACCAAACTTAATACCAAAATCAAAGGCGTTTGAAATTCACCCACTTCTGCTTGGACTTGAATGTTTAAAAATAAATAGCCTTTCGTGATTTTATGACGTTCGATGATGGATCACGGGCACTTTAAAACCTTGACTGTTAATAGGTGCTGTCAAATTTCGTAAACCTTACACGAACATAACACGCAATTAACGTTTCTTGACAGCTTGACATCTCTCAATAATTGATGCTATTTCAAAACATCTGTTAAGAAGATAGATTCCAAGGAGAGAACACATACAGAAGTAAAATATAAAATCTATTTGAAATTTGCATTTTCCGGTCAAATTTTGCGAAACTTATACTGCTGAATAAACGAATTTGTTGGAGCATGAAAACTTGTGATCATACATGTACGATACCAAAGGCTTCTGTCCATAACTGTTGTAAGATTTGGCTCTTTTATTAGTTTTTTTGACTATGCATAAGCACCACTCATAGGCACGGCATTGTTGTGATTATATTGTTTCAGAATCAGAAATAAGCAAATATAATCTGTCAACTGAAAACATCATATAATAATTGCGTTATTTGAAGAGTTTCCTGAGACTGCAAAGAGCCTTTTCATATCTACAAGCACTCCATGGGAAGTGTTGTGGAACATTGTTCCCCACTCTCTTCTGAGTTAAGTGTTGATCTATCTACCAAGCTAGATAAGATTCAGCGATATGCTCATTGCATTTTCCATGACACTTGGCATTGTGATTGCAGCGAATGTGGTGGAAGCACTTAGTTTCGATTGTTATTGAATATTGTAGAAGATTATCGGAATCCGCTTTTTTATCTTCTGCTACCCGAAGTGATTCATTTTTGTGGTAAATTCTAGATGCCTATTTCACGCGTGAACTTTCATCATCAGGATGTCCAAATTTTAAGATGACTTTTCCTTACAACTTTGTATCCATACGTGCATGTGCATTAGTTCATCTTGTTTTATTTTAATTCACTTGCCAATCAACAAACACATTTTAGTCCCAACGATTCCTATTGTTGCAATTTTGTATCAACAATATTGTGGTCTAAATTTTGTTATTTCAATTTCATTTTTTCAGACTTAATTGACAAACATGTTTTCATAGGGTTCAGCCATCCACATTAAACAGAATAAGTCACTGTGCCAATTATATATAAGAATTGTGATCAAACAATCAGAGCGAAACGACCGATATAATCAGCCGAATTTATACGACATAATCAATAACCACAAAAGAAATTTTTCTCCTTTTCTCAATATAAGTAACGCCACCAAATTCATTTTAGCAAGATCAAAATCTAATTTTTTGCACAATGCACTTCGTCTATTCTTATTCAAGTGCAAACATTGGACTGAATATTAAATGCAGAATCTGAAATCAGATTCTTCTACACTTATAAATCTATGAACAAAATTGAGAGCACACAAACCTTTCATCTATCAGACTTAATAAATATGAACTAATAACAATTGAATAAATAACCTAGATATTAAAGGAAGCAAAACAGACATTAAAGGTACGAAGGTAAGTAAAGGGTGCAAATATAATCTTTTTGCGAACATTGTTCGGGATTCTCCCGTAAAATAACGAGAGACTCTGTGATTACTTATGTGTGTTTGTTGTTGACGTGTTATTTAATGCTAAAATTGTTCACAGCAGTTTGTCTATCAATATTACAGACTTTTGAAAATGTCTTGTGATGCTGCTAGCTGGAATTGCAGTGGACCTTGATGGATTTAAAGAAACCCGATAAGATCCACGTATCCGGAAATAAGGTATAAATGAAAAGTAATTGATTTCAGCGGATACAAATTGTATTAATGAATAAATTAACCAATATTTCGCCTTACGGCTTTCTCAAGGTTACAAAATAAAAGCAGGGTTGAAGCATTTATATACAGAGCAAGATATGAGTTCACGACAAGAAGGAGAGAAGTGTTCTCAAACCTCGAAGTCAATGTGCAAGCCTTGACATCCATTCATTAATGCCCCGCTGTGACGACGAATGTACATAGCCTCCAGCGAGCGCCTTTTCTGAGTGTTGTTCAAATTCTGATGTAGAACGGACCGTGATATGCAGGGTGAGGGGCAACCTGCGTGATTGGTCTCAATGTGTTGGAAGACCGCACTGCTATCTTGAGTCAAATGTTCTTTCACTCTCGAACGGACACAGCGGGAGGACTCGCCAACAAACATTGCATTGCATTTACGCAGGTTGCCCCTCACCCTGCATATCATGGTCCGTTCTACATCAGAATTTGAACAACACTCAGAAAAGGCGCTCGCTGGAGGCTATGTACATTCGTCGTCACAGCGGGGCATTAATGAATGGATGTCAAGGCTTACACATTGACTTCGAGGTTTGAGAACACTTCTCTCCTACTTGTCGTGAACTCATATCTTGCTCTGTATATAAATGCTTCATCTCTGCTTTTATTTTGTAACCTTGAGAAAGCCGTAAGGCGAAATATTGGTTAATTTATTCATTAATACAATTTGTATCCGCTGAAATCAATTACTTTTCATTTATACCTTGATGGATATTTTAAAGGGTTGGCTAACCACATTGGAAGGTGTTCCGAAACACTCTCACTCAGACATCTTACCGTCCTCCCAACGGACTTGCTTCCACAGGTGCAATGAAATTGGTAAATTACATTTGACGTGCAGAAGAGCGGTAATCTGTCCTTCAGAGGGCGCATCGGAATCCTTCAAGTAATGAAAATCACTATGAAATTAACAGAGTCTCTCGTTATTTTACGCGAGGATCCCGAACAATGTTCACAAAATGATTATATTTGCACCCTCAGTACCTTTGCCTCTGTTTTGCTTCTTTTAATATCTAGGTTATTTGCTCAATTGTTATTAATTCATATCTCTTAAGTCTGATAGATGAAAAGTGTACGTGCTCTCAATTTTGTTCATAGATTTATTAGTGTAGAGGTATCGGATTTCCGATTCCGTATTTTATATTCAGTCCAATGTTTGCACTTGAATAAGAGTGGACGAAATGCATTGTGCAGAAAATTAGTTTTTGATCTTGTTAAACTGAATTTGGTGGCTATATTTATAAACTAAGTAAAAGGGAGTCATTTTTAAAGACTTTTCTTAATAGTGAGTTGTGATGCATGTGGCATATGTTAGACTGAATGTAAGCGATGTACTTTATTGCATTCTGTGAAGACGTTTTGAAAAAATCATCTACGTCCATTCGTTCAGATGTGTGTCGGATCATCGAGTTGACGTAGATCCTATCGAAAACAAACTGAATCCGAATATAATCCTATCTGATCCTATAATTTCAAAATTGGACTTTAAAATTGGATGTCCCATGTTCAGAACTTATTATCTAGAGCCTATATAAAAAAGGAACTTCTGGATCTTGGACAGCTGAAACAAACACCGATTGGCAAGTGCTGACCAGGAGGTAGTTTCATGGTTTTAGGAAAAAATTCAACCATAGCCATACCTGAGCCACAAGTGATCTGCTGATCTCTGTTCTGATAGCCCATAGATCTGGATGACGAAAAATTCCATAGCTTGAAACTGGCTAAGAATAGGAAGTATATAGTATAATATGTAGAATAAAGTTATTGGAGAATACTTTGAGATATAAAAAGTTGCAATTTAAAATGAAATTCGCTGCATGCTACTTATGAATGACTGACAGTACCATGCAATATCAGGACTTTTGGTAAAGAGAAGAATGCAAAAGACATTAGCAGATAGACTTCGCTATATGCAATTTGCAGATATCGTTGGTAGATGGGGACTTGCAGTGAGCCATTTTGAAGAGTATATTGTCTCATAGAAATCTCAAATGTCAGATTGTTGACAAGATCTTCTTTCCACAACAGCAGCAATGGCGATTTCTACTGCTGATACAAGCGGCAAAAGCTGCTCGTCGAGGAATAAGAAAACAACACTTAAATTGTGTCATTTTGCCCAGTGTCACGACAATGAAAATAACTATATCAATCTGTCAAAATGGAAAGCAAAAATATAGCTGACATTCTGTTACAAAGTTGTCACTTGAAAGTGAAAGTAGACAAATATTCTACTTTCACAAAGTTTTATTCAAACATCAATTCTATTATGCACAACGTATCGAGAAATTGTCAAAAATGACTTTAGCGTTTTAAGACGATTATTAATGGCACAGATGTTTCAATGGATTGCACAAAAATTGACAAGTATAAAGGAAAATGTTACGTCCCGATTATTCTGCTTCCATGAGAAGCGATTGAATCGTGTAAATATCAAACCGCTATCATTATTCACCTCAACTATTTGTATTCATGGATGTTCCTACCAAAATCACGCAACATTAAGTTAATTGAAAAAAGAAAAGAAAGTGGCATTAGTTGGGCGTTTAGTTGAAATTATGATTCATTGGAGGAAGTCGGTATGATGCTTGTTTATAGGTGCATTCACAACTGGCGCGGTTAAATATAGAATTTATTATTATTATTATACACGCATCCATACACATGATTAAAAACAATATTACTTCGTCGAAGTGCGTTGTCATGACATCATGTATGAACCAGTTTCATTATGATTTGTTTAACCATTACAAATGGTATACTGTGTAGCAAAAATTTTCTTTTCATTCTTTTGAAAGACAGTGGCAATTGGAAATATCACACATTACAACGGGATTGGTTCACCACAACTTATGTATTACAAATGGCCATTATACCAACAGTGACTGTCACGAAATATTCATTAGTAATGGGCAAAAGACCGTTCCAGGACACCATAAAATTCAAAAAAATAGTATCTTTAAAAACGACATAAATTCATGAATTTAGACCCTTTTTCAGGTTTTTAAGACCTAAATACATGAATTTAGTCCATTCAAAAAGTACCATTTTTTCAAAAAAATGGTATCTTTAAAAACGACATAAATTCATGAATTTGAACCTTTTTTCAGGTTATGAAGACCTAAATTCATAAATTTGGGCGTTTTTAAAAATACCCAATTTTCAAATTTTTCAAAATCTCAAATTTGTGATTATGATCATTTTCTTGCTCAAATCATGACCGTTCCAGGACACCGAAAATCATAAAAGTTGAGAATCTCAAATTCATGAGTTTAGACGTTTTTTAGGTTTTTAAAATATATCATGTGTCTAAAAATATTTCTTTAAAAGTGGAAGAAACAAAAGTGGAAGAAACAGCAAGAATATATCCTTCAATATCATATGAACGTAGTTCTGCTACCCCCTCCCTTCTGTCTTCTAGGGGTCCCTTAAGAAATTTTTTTATTATAAAATGAGCAACATAAATAAGTTTTTTAAATTATATGGAACGCAAACTACGACAAATTTCGACCTAAAGAAAATCGCAAATGAATTAGGAATAAAGAATTTTCATGTTCTAATGAGAGACGAATTACAATTCCTAAAAAATAAGCCAACAGGAACCTTCAGTTCCCGGAACAAAGTTCCATC
The DNA here is from genome assembly GCA_907163375.1 of Prostheceraeus crozeri. NCBI lineage: Eukaryota > Metazoa > Platyhelminthes > Polycladida > Euryleptidae > Prostheceraeus > Prostheceraeus crozeri. The sequence goes on along the minus strand of CAJQUW010007898.1, from coordinate 411,591 downwards.
AATAACTGTAAATTTCGTAACCAATCTCCATACGTCAGATGAAAAAGGCGTACATTGGTCAGCAGGACAAAGAAATATAAACTGTTCAAATTATTATTTTGACTCATACGGACTTCCACCTACGAATGAAGTAACAGAAATACTTGGCAATGGAATTTATAATACGTTTCAAATTCAAAAACCGGGAACTACTTATTGTGGTCAATTATGTCTTTATGTTTTATTGAAATTACAGGAAGGAGTACCATTTCTTGATATTATGTTAGAATTGAATAATAAAAATAATAATAATAATAATGATAATTAAAAATCACTTCGTTGTAATTCATTTTGATAAAATCGACCTCTGATATCTTCATCATCTAAATCTTTGATTTCGTAAGTAATCGGATAACTTTGATTTATTTTAGAAATTTCAAATATCTCTTTCGTCCAGTATCCGACGAAGCCTTTTTCAAATTTATTCTTATATTTAAATATTCTAACTCTATCTCCAATTTTAAATTTCGGCTTAAGTTTCTGCAAATTCGGATTACTCTCATTCAAATTATTATTCTCGAATATTTTTTTTCTTATCAAATCAGGGTCGACAGAAGCATTCTTTGGAGTTTCTTCAATACCAGAATGAACTTTATTATTGTACTCTTCTACAACTCCTGGTAATATCTTCAACCATTTCTGATTTCCTTGCTGAGTAAATTTTTTGAAAATTTTATTTTTTAACGTCCGATTGAATCTTTCTATCACTACAGCTTTTCCTGCGTTTTCAGTTGAATAAACAGTTTCAAATAGTGGCTGAACGTTTCTGTTATAAAATTCCGACCCTTTATCAACAAACAATTTCCTTGGCTTTCTATTACTTTCTTTAAAGATTTCTTCAAACGCATATTTAACTGATAGACCACTTTTATTTTTTAAAGGCTTTACCCAAGCATATCGTGTATATAAATCTATAACGGTCAATGCGTATTTGTAGTCCCTTTCATTCGGCATATGAATAAGATCAGCACTCCAAATATCATCTTTATTAAATACTTTTACTTTCAATAAATATTTAGGCCTTCTGTATTCTTTATGAATTTCAGACGCATAGCGGCTTGGGTCATTCGTCATTTCGGACGCGTAGGTTCGAACGTTGCTCTCAGAGTTATTAGTTCGAGCGTTGCTCTCAGACAGCTTTGCTGTCGTTTCATTTAAACCCTGACCTAATAATATTTTAGCTTGTAAAGCTTTCTTAACAAACATTCTTTCAATTTTTTCTCTAAATGTAGGATTTTGAATACTATCTAATTCTTGAATCATCTTCTTATCAGCTGCATGTCGAGAACTTAGATCATGATTTCGATAAGCTAAATCATGCCTGTAAGCTGCGGCATCTACTCTATTTATTGGTTCTTCACCTGGTTTCGGATTATTATTCTCATCTAGTCTTATATCTAATCGAGTTCCTGGACCAGTATATGAATGACCAGGAAGATGTTTTTCTTTCGAATATTTACTCCAAATAAATCCAGGAAAGTTTTCTAATGTTTTTTGTATATCACCACCGAAGTGGTATGGAACTTTGTTCTTGTCACCTCCAATATCCTGACAATGTGAGTTTTTATTTTTGTTTAATAGATAATTCAATAAATCTAAATTAGAAATTTTTAATTTCATTAAATTTTCGGAATTTGTGGAATTCATTTTAAAAGATAAAATAAATGTTTTACCTTATGGACCAAAGGTCCTGAGGTTATTACCGAATCATACTAGGACTTAGATATATTCCAGAACCATCTTTAGTTTCTTTAATTTCAATTAAATCATCAACATTGTGGAGAATATTTTTAAGAACTCGTTTTCCTTCATCAACTAATTTTAATTTACTAATAAAATTATCTACTACTCCTTCACCCCTAGCAACTTTCTCTAACTCTCTATTATGTCGTTTTTGTTCTTCTAATGCTGCTTTCTCTGATTTATTTTTATTTACTGCTTGGACAATACCAGCTGTCCCACCTGCAACACTTCCTGCTGCAGCTATGCCTCCTATTATTAGTGGAATTAATGGGAGAATCCCGCCATTCTTTTCTTCTTGTAATTGAATATTCTCTATCATTGGTTTACTTATGTAATACTTTTTTTTATTAATAGTAATAGTTTTAGGGGTATTTTTGTCAACAATATTACGTAATTTTAATTCAACAGTTTTATTATTAATATTACTTTTCGCTTGCGACATTTTTAATAAAAAAATTTTAAGTTATCAAAAATTTAAATCTATTCTAGTTATGAAAAAATTTCAAGTTACCAAAAAATATTAAGTTACCAAAAAATTTTAATCTATTCTAGTTATTAAAAAATTTCAAGTTACTAAAAAATTTTAAGTTACCAAAAAATTTTAATCTATTCTAGTTATGAAAAATTTTAAGTTAAGAATTTTTAATCTATTCTAGTTATGAAAAAATTTTAATTAACTTATCAGAGCGAAGCTCCTCTGGCTTTAGCCTATCCTTACCATCTTTCCATTAAGAATTTCAATAGAATATTTTACATCTTCTAGCAATAAACCATAAGCCATCAATGAAGTTGTGGAATCTTTCTTTTCAATATTAATTGTTACATCACAACCATTTTTAATAATATCTTCAGATTGTGCACTTAAATCGAAACAGAAAATTGGATATAAATGTCTCCAATCTCCAGGAGTTAATTGTGGTTCAACTCCAAATTCTGTACAAAGATTTCGATAACAATCATATCCTTCCATAAATTGATTATTGGTATCATCGAATCTTAATGGATCAATTGGATATCGGGTTTGATTTAATGAAACTTGTAAACTTCGAATTGTATTAATATGAAAAATATTGTTGTTCTTATCAAAACTTGGAGAATTATTTCTTTGAAATGTTAGTAATAAATATCTTGGAGTATTCGCAGTTCTAGTAAAATGCCAGTTAAATCTTTGTTCGGAAAAAGTTACTGAACTAGCAGTACGCTTTAGAAAATTTACTGGAATTGGTTTGTTAGTATTTAATCTTTTTGCAATAGCTGTTTCAGCCTCTAAACTAGGCGTAATATGCTTAATCCACCATTCAAGTCTATCAATTTTTAAATATGCTTTTTTCCCAGTCTTACCAAAAAAGATTAATTCATTATTTGCTGTACGATGAATTATTAATTTAAATTTTAATTGATATGATATTTTATCATAATCTAAATATCCGAATAATGGAGACAATGACCAATTAACTGTCTGTTTACTTTTCTTGTTAAATTCACGTCTTTCTTTATATGCTTCATTATTTGTTTTATTTAAATGTTTTGCAATATTTTCTACATCTTTCGCAATTCCTGCTGCATCTGTTCCAGCGTGAGTTAAATCATCAACAATTATACCATCATTAGTATCAGGAAACCAACCTTCGATTTCATACTTTTTATTGTTTTCACCAATTGTTATAAATCTAAGCATTGTATCAATTACACCTGGAGAATCACTTATTGTTTCTATATTTTGAGTTGCAACATCTAAACGCATTTGTGTAAATAATCTTGGAAAAAAATTATTCTCTAATGCAATATTATCGGTTTCTGGTAATGGTGTTGTAAAATTAGCATCACTATATAAAGAATATTCACAATGTAAAAACGAATCAGGTAAATATATATAACTCTGCTGATTATCAACTTCAAAAATTAAATCACCTCCAGTATTTACTCTACTGGAAGATCCGGGATTCATAGCAATTCTTATATAGTCATTCTTTTTTTGATTATTACTGACGAACGGAGGATCGTCTAATCTAAATTTATTTTCGATAAGCGAAGACATTTTTATAAAAAATAATTTGACTTTTTGTTTTTCTCACAGACAGAAAAAAATTTTACTAAAAAAATTACTAAAAAATTTTACTAAAATATAATTTTAGAATTTTGCTAGACCAGCTCCGCTACAGCTTTGCTGGTTAAACCGAAGGTTGCTGCTCACGCCATTACCTCTTATTTCTTCAATTGTTTTTTCATTATGTTTACTATCAGACGGAGCTCCGCTCCTCAAGGTTTCCCCAACAGCAATGTTAGCAATTTTGTTCTTTGTTTCATCTGAAAGTTTTTTTAATTTTTTTAGTTCTTCGGAATCATTCCTAAGTTTACGAATAGCTTCTAGTTGTTTTAATTCGTTTTGAGACTTGACAGCATTTGATATTGCACTAGCTGTACTACCTATAGCAGCTGCTCCTTTTGCAGCAGATGTAATCAAATCTTTATTATTTTTAATTAAGTTAACGATACTACCAATACCAGAGAAGATCCCAGCTCCTTCCGTGTGAACGGCACCTGCGGTGCCTAGGAACTTTTCTGTTCCGACTGTTTCTCTATTATCATAATGATAAACAGGATTCATACGTGGTTCATGAGCAATTTTTTGATTTGAAGCAAAATGTTTAAGATTGTGTTTATAAATTATAGGCATTTTTTAGGATTAAATTTGACTTTTGAGAAAAAATATTTACGATTGGTTAGTAACCTGAGGACCTTTGGTCCGATCGGCTAAAGCCTCGAGGAGCTTCGCTCCGATTGGTTAGAAACCCAAGACTTCGTCGATTAAGATTTACGTTTGTGAATGGACAACAACTTCGAGATAACTTTATTAATTGACTGTTGCACTTTATCTATTGCGTCAAGCAGCGTGTGATGTACTTTAATTTCTTTTCTATTAACTTGCATTTTCTGCTGATTAATCTTCAATGCCGTTTTAAGAGCATTTAACTTAATTTTAAGAACATCTAATTGTCTTTTAACAGAATCTAACTGTTCTTTATTTTCTTTAGAGTTTTCTTGTAAATTTTTCTTTAATTCATTTTCTAAATTGATTTTCAGATTTTTCATTTTATCAACTTTTTCATTAAGTGAGTTTACTTCATTTATTATTCTATTCATCTTTTTCATTTGTTGAGTAATTTTAGAACTCAATTCATCAACACTTTTTTGGAATGTAATTTGTAACTGCTTTAAATTTTTTTTAATTCTTTCAGGTAGTTTTTCTATTTCATCTTCTAATTGTTCTTTTAACATTTTTATCTGATGTTTATTTTTAATTACAGCAGATTTTAAATTTAAAGAAAGTAATATTAAAATTTTTGATTGTTCAGAAATCTTTTTAAAAAGTTTTGCTATATCTGCTTCTAGCTCTCTATCCTTTTTATCAAGTTTTAATAATTTTTCGTTTAATGATTTGTCATTAAGTTTAAGCAACTTTAATTCGTTCATCAGTGGAACCAAAACATCGTTTATATATTTTTCCTTTAAATCATTGATTTGTGTATCAACATATTGTTTATTTGTTAACTCTGTATTTTGTTGTGGAAGAATAGAAAGATGCAATGGACCAGATAAAACGTCTCCAGTTTTCATAATATAATTTTCTATCTCTATTTCTAATTCACGATTATTCGGGATATATGCACCTCCACCAACATTTGGTAACATCATTTTTTAACAATAAAAAAATAAAATTATTTCTAATAAAAATAAAAAAATAAAATTTTTTCTAATAAAAATAAAAAAATAAAATTTTTTCTAATAAAAATAAAAAATGGAAACCCCAAATTTAAAAAAATTATATTCGTCCGCATCATCCTGTTCTTCTTATTCGACGAGATCAACGGGATTTGAAAATAAATGTTTTGTTAATAATAATAATAATAATACTATTACAAATCCATGTATAGATGTTAATCTTTTGTTTGAATTACAAGCCGAAATATTTAGAGAACAGACTAAAGGTTTACCTTCTATAGAAACTAATTATTGTTTATTGCCAGGTGATCCATTTATTAAATTTATGGAGATTGTAAGTAAATATAATGATGTAGCTTATGTTGAATTAAATAAAGAAAATATGGTTATAATAGGCCATAATAATGTTTATGGATTTATTAGAGCAGTGTTACCAATTAGTAATACTGATTGGATAGAAACTAAAATTATTAATTATATCAATATTAAAGAATTAGTTAAAAAATTAAAATCTTTTTCCAAAGAAAAAATAAGATTATTTGTTGATGATCAAAATCAATACAATATTCATATTGAAAGTAAAAAACATAATGAAGAATTATTATGTCAAGTTTATTATAGAGACACAATTTATAAACAAGAAACATTAGAAATGCCCCAAAGATATGATGATGATACGTATATAGGATTATATTCCAACTTAAATATTAATTTATTAAAATCTTATATAAATGGTTTAGTTCAACAAGAGAAAATTTATATGTGGACTACACCTTATACTATTAACAATGACCATAATCATATTCATAATAAACGAACTGAAGGTTCTAGGGCTTTGCCCGATCTTAGAGAATCTTATGATAATAATGATGATTCTGTAACATCTGAAAAAGGTGTAAATGGTAAAAAAGATTATAAAAATATTAGTAATTATAAAAATTTATCTAAATTTCATTTTCTTACAATTGAAAATAATAATGATGGTATAGTTGAAGATACTGTTAGACAACTATGTGTCGGGTCTACAAAATTTAAATTAGGATTTACATCTAATCAATTTAAAATTTTATCATCTTTAACAAAAACTAAAAGTGATTCAGATTATGGTGGTGTTATTAAATTTTCCAAAAGAGATCAAAGACCAATATTTTTCTCTATTATATTATTATCAGATAAAAGATGTAATTTAGAATTAGATATTCCTATCAGGGAATGGTATCCTATTATGGAAGGGCATCCTATACCAAAAAGTGTAATTTATGATGATGAAGAAACAATTTATGATGATGATGAAGAAACAATTTATGATGATGATGATGAATCAATAGTTAGTGAAAAAAAATTTAAATTATCTTTTGATAAAACATTATATGATGAAACTTAATAAGATAAAACTTAATATGATAAAACTTAATGTGATAAAGAAAAAAATAACTAAAGAACGTGAAATATATAATAATATAAAATAACACTCAAGTCCTTGATATTAGAATGTTTATATCTAAAATTAAAACACAAATTTTTTCTTAAATTTTCTCTAAAAAAATAAAAAAAATGGAAAATACCAAGTTTTATTGTGTCTTATGTAAAAAAAAGTTGCAAACAAAAAGAAGTTATCAATCTCATTTAAATAGTAAATTGCATTTACAAAATGTAGAACGAGTTGATGAAGGAAATATATTAAAATTAAATAGTTATAAAAACTATCTAGAAACATTGCCTACTGATATAAAAGTTAAAAAAATGTTTGATGATTATTCACATTCGGAATATAAAAAAGTTTTTAATAGTGAAGATGAGACCATACATGGGACATCGGAGATGTCTTCCAGGGCTTCGCCCGTACCAGATGGAAGATATTTATTTAGCGATACTGATGAATTTAACGAAATAGATGAATTTGATGAAGCCGTAACAGATATAAAATATTTATTTAATGAATCGGTTGAATATAATGAAACCGATAAAACTTTTTCTGATATTCTAACCAACTTTTATAATATATTTAAGAAATCTTTCAAATGTTATATGAATGTAGAAGTACTTTATACAAAAAATGGACCTGATGGAATTCCTGAAGAAATAATACAAGGACATTTTACAAATTCACAAGAAATTCATAATGTAAATGATATACAACCCATATTTGAATCGATGATACTTAAATTAGAAAATTGTATAATTGAAGCCCAGTTACGTGAATCTGGTTGGAGATTTGTTAAAATACTATCTAAGAAAATAGTAATTGATAAATATAAAAATAATACTGGTGGTAGTTATGTTTCTTTACCTTTCAGTTCACCACAAATAATCAACATAAAAAATGAAGATGATTATTGTTTTCTGTGGAGTATTATAGCACATTTACATCCTGCAAAATATCACAAAGAAAGACTAAGTCATTACAATAAAGAAGAATACATAAATGAATTTGATCTCTCTGATGGCTTAGATGAATTTCCATATGATTATAATAGGTTAAAAAAGTTTCATAAAAAGAATAAAAATTTAATAGAAGTAAATGTTTTTGAATTAAATGTGAATTATGTTTCTATTGGTAAAATTACTCCACTTTACTCAGATTCAAAAAAATTTTATTTGAATAATAAAAATTTATGCCAATCAGAAATAGTATATAATGATAGAGGAAATTACATGCATCATAATATTTTTTACCAAGGAAATATAATATGTACTGAAAAATTTGAACTTGTTAAAACACTATCACCAATAATGATTAATCATAATAATTATAAAGGACGTACTGATGATTATAATTACAAATATTCATCTTTATCTTCAGAATATCAACAAAAATTAGAAAATTTAAATAAAAGTTTACAAAAATGTAAAATAGATTATCAACAACAAACAAAAATGTTACTACAAGAATATCACCATAAATATCAAAATAAGATAGAAACAATTCAAAAACTAAATGAAGGAAATAATAAAAAATTAAATAATAAAGAATTAAATAATGAAGAAAATAAAGAATCGGCTAAAGCCAGAGGAGCTTCGCTCCGATTAAATGAATGTTTAAAAAAATGTCTACAACAATATAAAGAACAATATGATAAAGAATATATTTATCAGCTACAAATATTAAATCAAAATTATTATCAAAATACATTTAATCTTACAAAAGAAATTAATGAAACACATGAAATATATCAAGATAAATTTGAAAAACTAGAACAGTCAAAACAACCAGCACAAGCGAATATATTATATTATCAGGGTCATTTTATATTGTGTAAAGATGTTTCTATATTTACAAAAACTTCAGATAATAAAAATTTTCCTTGTCTTCAATGTATGACAAGTTTTAGAACTTTAGAAGAAATGAATAGACATTTGGAGAATTGCCAACAAAATGAAGCAGTCAGAAACACATTTCCAAAAGATGATTATTTAGAATATAATAAATGGTATTTTAAAAATAAAGTACCCTTTACTATTTATTGTGATTTTGAAGCATATAATGTTAATATGACACAAAATCGAACGGAAAGTTCCAGGGCTTCACCCGATTCTGAAAATTATAATTCTGAAAATGGTACGGGCCAATTAGAACCTTCGGTTTTTAATTATGAAAAAAGTGCATCTGAACAAAGTAAAGAAAAATATTTATTTGAACAAAAACCATTATGTTGGGGAATGTACATTCATTCAAATTATCCTGAATTATTTAAATCAGAATATTTTCAATACTATGGTGAAGATAGTTCAGAAATGTTTACAAAGAAAGTAGAAGAATTACAATGTCGTTTTTCACAATTGCTTGAGACAAATATACCAATGCTTCCATTAACGGAAGAAGAAAAATTAATTTTGTTAATGAAACAAATTGTTATTACTGTGGAAAAGAATTTACAAAAAATTATAAAAATGGCAAAGGTAGATATCTTGACAAGCTAAGCGACGGCTCTGCCGTCAAAGTAAAAGATCATGATCATCTAAATGGATTATATAGAGGTGCAGCACATAATTCTTGTAATCTTAATGCTAATAAATTTAAATATAACTTTGTTCCTTTATATTTCTACAATGGTTCTAAATATGATTTCCATCTAGTAATGAAAGATTTATTTTCATCCGAAAAATTACAACAAAAAATAAATGTACTATGTAAAACAGAAGAAGAATATTTTTCAATGCAATTAGGTTGCATTAGAATTTTAGATGCATTTAGATTTTTTACTCCTTATTCATTAGATGTTATGGGAAAAACTTTGAAATCTGAACAATGTAAAATATTAAATAAATATAATTTAAAACCTTTAAAAGGAATATTTCCGTATGAGTATATAACTGGAGATAAAACCTGTGGTTCACAGTCGAAGACTGATTTTAATTCTGTGAATAAAATTATGGAAGAAGAACAACTTCCTCCAATAAATAAATTTAAATCAACATTAAAACAATCAAAATTATCTGACGAAGACTATGCAGAAGCTGAAAAAAATTGGAGAGAGTTAAATTGTAAAACAATGTATGATTATACAATGAAATATCTACAGATAGATGTATTAATACTAGCTGATCTTTTTTGAAAACTTTCGTGATATGTGTTTAGAATATTACGGAATAGATCCATGTTATTGTTATTCTACACCAGGTTTAACATGGCTAGCAGGATTAAAACATACTGGTGTTCAAGCCGATGGCTCTAGGACAAAGTCCGTTAAACTTAAACATTATAAAGAAAATACATATGATAAATTATTATTTTTTGAATCTGGAATTAGAGGTGGAGTTTCATCAGTTTTAGGTAATAGATATGTTAAATGTTATAATAAGAAAGTAAATCCACAAGAATATGGAATAATGAAACCTTTATCTCCAGAAGAAAAAGAAAAAATATTAGAAATTTTTCGAACGAAACGAGAAGGAGTAGAACGTGAAAAAGCAATTGATGAATTCATGAGAGAAAACTATTTGTTATATTATGATTTTAATAGCTTATATTCTTCTTGCATGATACAAGAATTACCAACAGGTGAAATGTCATGGTGTAATATTCGTACGACATCAGAGATATCTACTAGGGCTTCGCCCGTTCTAGATTATCAAAGAACATATGATGGTGAAAATAATTTTGGTTATGTATATGAAGTTGATTTAGTATACCCTGATTATATAAAAGATAAAACAAAATATTTTCCTTTCTGTCCCGAAAACAAAATTCCTAATATAGAAGATTTTTCAGATTATCAAAAATCTTTAATTCCTAAGAAATATAGACCAACAAAAAAACTTATGTTAACACAAAGTAATAAAGGAAAGTATGTTGTTGAAGGAAGAATGCTAGATTGGTATTTAGATCATGGAATGATTCTCACCAAAATACATCGAAAACTAGAGTATAGAAAATCTAGGTGGTTAAAAAATTATATAGAGTTCAATATTGAAAAACGTAAAATAGCTAAAAGAAATAAAGATGATTTTGGAAACGTGTTCTTCAAATTAATGAATAATGCATTTTATGGTAAGACTTTAGAAAATGTGCGTAATAGACAAAATATTGAAATAGTTTATGATAAAGATAGATTTCAAAATTTAACAAGGAAACCTACATATAAAAGAACTACTAGATTTAGTGATGAACTATGTGCTGTACATTTACGTCGAATTAGCGTAAAACATGATAAGTTTAATTTTATTGGTTTCACTATATTAGAATTAGCTAAACTATTTATGTATAGATTTATATATGATTATTTAGCACCTGCTTATGGCAAAAACTATAAATTACACTTTACAGATACCGATTCTGTTTTCTTAGAATTAACAATACCGTATAATTCTACACTTGATGAAGAAATAGATAAAATAAAAGATATCATTCATCCTTCTGATTTATGTAAAGTAAAAGATGAATTAGAAGGAAATGAAGATTTCATAACAGAAGCTATATTTTTAAAATCTAAATGTTACTGTTATGATACAACTAATAATATTAAAGCACATAAAACATTAAAAGGAATTTCAAAGGCATCAGTGGCTAATCAAATAACATTTCAAGATTATAAAAATGTATTATTTAATAATGAAATAAAAACAGCATGTAATTATAGACTTAATTCAAAAAAACATAACATGTATTTAAAAGAAGAACATAAATTAGCATTAGATCCATTTGATGATAAAAGAAAAATTTTACCTGATGGAATAACTACTGAACCTTTTTAATTTTCTAATTTCTAAGATAGACAAATTTGATATATATATAAAATAAAAAAATATTGTAACACTATATTTGTATATTTTTATCACTCCGCGAAAATATTTTCGATAACTCTATCATGAATTTTTTTATCAATATTAATTGTAATGAATCCATAATCTTTTGCCCAAGCATTATTACACGATTGTTTAAATTCATCTTTATCTCTTATACATAAATCTCTTAGCAAATCACTTAAGTTTCTTGCATTTATTTCAAATAGTATAAATATATTTGCATTCTTTCTAATAACACTTCCGTCTAATGAATACATACTTTGTGTTAAATAAAAAACACTACAGTTATTATGTCTACCTCTTGTAAAATAATTTCTCTGAACTGACTGATTTCTATCATTAACACAATCATCAAAAATTACACAATGTTTCATTGTTTTATCTAGTTTACTAGGATCTTGCATATTACCACTATCATCTACTAATTGTATCTTTATATGGTTATTTTTATTAGATTCTACTAACTGATTATTTTTTGCTGCTTCTTCACACCACGAACTTATTTCTTCTTCATCTTCAGATTTTTCATATTCTTTGAATAATGAAGCAATTGCTGTTTTTTTAAGATTATTTTCAAATCCATATTTTAAAAATTGATAGACGGGTTGTTCTGCCGTTGTTGTATAAATTATAAGATTGTTATAATCCAAAAAATTTGGAGTCGTTAAAATTTTAAATAATAGATACGTTTTTCCGCAACCTGATCTTCCACAAATAACTGACAAAACTTTATTAGATAAATTTGGATGATGATTAAATTTAAGTTTTTTTTTATTTAATGGTAGCACTTCACTCATTTTTTAATAAAAAAATTTTATTTTTATTTTTTTATTTTTTGTTTCTAAAGAAGAAGAAGAAAATTAAACTTTTCTAGCTTCGCGTGGGAGTTTATACCTCCCGAACCAAAAGATCTATCATAATCTCTTCACCTCCAAAATTTATTTCTTGTCCTTTCTCATCAGTGATTCTAATGCCAATGTTGTTAATAGTTTTTCTTGTAATAGGAAAATATATTAATGTTTGTGGAATTACATTTAGTCTATAACCAATGGGTACAGTAAAAGCTGGAAAACTGAATATTAAATTTGATAATTTACCATTTATATATCCTCCTTCAATAATGTCACAATGTACAACAATTGAATTTATTTCAGTTATTTTTGGAATCTTCTCACCTAAATGATAACCTTGACTATAAGTTTGTTTATTAAATCCTAATAGCTTTGACAATGATCTATCATGATTAAAATCAACTTGATGATTTTCGTCTAAAGTAAGAGAAAATTTATTAACTGCCGGTTCAACTGCAAAATGTAATTGTTTCTTATCTTTAAATGATATACCTAAATGTCTCTTAATTTCATTTGATATTGTTTCAACTTCGTAAGAACCAGGAAGAAAAGTTAGTACTTTCCACGTTTTGCCTTTATCAGTAGAATATCTAAATTGATCATTCACATCTTTGATAACGTTTTGAATAGTGTTAAATGTAGAGAAACTAGTCAATGCAATTTGATAATTTTTATTTTGTTCCAAATGTAGAATGGGTTCTAAATTACAAGTGTGTGATGAAGTAGTTGTTATAATTTTTAACGTCGTACTAAATTTTGATGAACCCAAAATCTCTGTCAAATTTTCTAAATGATTATTAATTTTGTCTAAATCTGCTGAACACATTTTTAAGTTAAAAATTTTGAATAAATATTATAGATAAAAATCGTAGATAAAAATCATAGATAAAAATCATAGATAAAAATCATAGATAAAAATCATAGATAAAAATCATAGATAAAAATTAGAAACAACATATTTCAGCTACGGGCGAAGCCCTTAAAGACATCAGAGATGACCGGTTATACTTTTGTAATCCTCTTCATTTAGAATCTTCTTTTCTAACAGTCTTTTCAATATAGCATGAATTTCATTGAAACTAGAATTATGTCCTTCTTTTATTGCAGATATTAAAATATTTAATCTATTTAGTAATTCTTGTGGATCATCTGGTAAAAATATAGTTGTTTCTGTTTTCTGTTTTTCAGATAAACCTTTCCCTACTTTAACTCCCGTTGATAATAAATTTTCTAATTGTTTATAACGTCTAAGAGATTTTACTGCACCAACTCTGTCTAACATAGCTTTATATTTTATGAGATCTTCTACAGCATAATTATTTAAATCTGCTCCTCTTAAAAGATTAACAAAATTTCTATCTAAATTAAAAGGAGATTTATCTGGTGAAAAAATTATACCTCGAAAAGGTTGTGGAAATATTTCTTTTTGACCGAGATAAAATCTAGGTATTGTTTTTCCATCTATAAATGAAATAGAATGTTCAAATTGCATAGATTTTGGTAATTTCTTATTAATGTTTGATTCTAGTAATCCATAGTCATCTAATATAGTTTTGTGCTCTGGATCTGTTATATCAATTTGTTTATCATTATTTGTACTTTATTTTTCAAGAGTTTTAAATGGTTTCATAGTTTTCTCAAAATCAGTTTTTACCTGCTCGGTTTGCTGCATTTTTTCAAACATATCAGATTGAATACCAGCTTTTATCATTCTATGTTGAAGATGATTTTCTTTCATAATATTTCTTTGTTTTATTAACTCTTCTAATTGTTTTATTCTTTTAAAATTATCAGCTCTAATTTTATCCATTTTTAAAATATAATATTTGAATTTTGTGGTAACATTGGAATACAACAAAAACATTTTACTGAACAAATTACTTTTTTATTGCTTTGTTGTTTGACATCTTTTCGTTTAAAGTTTTCTCGTTTTAAGTTTTGTTTAATAAAGTTTTGCTTAAATTTTCGCTTAAAGTTTTTAGCTCTTCTAAAAAAATTTTGTCATTTTCTTCATTAGAAATTTTATTATCACTAGAAATTTTGCCATCCTGTCTATTCTTATCATCAACTTTTTCGGACTGTAATTGAAAGGTTTGATTTACTTCATTAGCTATTAGATCAAATTTTTCAATCTCATCTAACGTAATAACATTATCATCACATACTCTTTGAAAGTAGTAATGTAGTTTATCATAGACTTCTTTAATATGTAAATGCTTAGTTTTTAATGATTTTCGTTTCTTAGTTATTAAAGATTTATCTAACATTGTAACAAGTGAAGTTGCAAAAACACCCGTACCTGTTAAAGCTGTAGCAACTACTGGAATTACTAAAACACCTGAAGATATAACAATTGTTAACGTACCTAAACTTATTGTTAAGAATATACCAATTCCTTGTGTTACATTCTTAACTTTAGACCATCTCTTTCTTAACTTTTTATAATGTTCTATTTTAAATAATAATTGAGATTCCTTATCTTTCATATACCTAACTCTATCTTTGTGTTTTTCTTTATTCATTTTTTCAATGTTAATCTTTTCAATGTCCATTAAAGTAGAACTACGTTCATATGATATTGAAGGATATATTCTTGCGGCTTCTTCCATTTTTAAAGAAATATTTTGAATAAATATTTTGAATACAATCTTCTGAATTTTGATTTAAATAGAAATACGCAGTTGTTTGTTTGCCGTATATTTCTAAGAACACAGTCAGACCAAAAGCTCTGGGAGAGGATGGGACGAAGAGGGAGAGAGAACAAAGGAATTGTTTGCCAGTATGAATCGTAGATTAGCAATTGAATTTTTTGTTTACTCCAGTATAGCTCTACTGCCCAATACCGATGCAATCGTACATGTTATGAGGATAAAAAACTACTCTTCATTCCACGAAAAATATCCTTTTTTGGGAAGAAATGCATCTTAATGCACATTTTAATTAGTTTTTGCAGAAGAAGTCGCTAATCTTAGTTTTGTTTCGCTTGACTTGGTTTGACGTTGAACATTGAAGTGGTGACAGCTGCGGCGGCTTGTGGCAGACAATAGCGCCAATGCGGGTATGATTTAGTCGCTTCGTTGGGGCAAAGGTCATAAAGATTCTCTCTCTCTCAGAAACAGCTGCTGCCATTATTCCAAGTATTACAATTTTAGTCTTACTGCGTGCTCTAATTACTGCGTGCATTCATTCTGTGAGCGTTCTACGAGACTGTTGACTGTTTACAATTTATCCGAGACCCAAAATATCGAAGCTGTGTCAAAAATGAGTGCTTCTATTCATCGCGAATTCCTCAAATTTTGTGATCAAGTACTTCCAGTAATAGAAAGATTTTTTCAAAACTCTTATTGTAAATCATGAATTCTATTTTCAAAAGAAGATAAAACCAGAAAAAGAGGACAAGAAAAATGAGATTTTTTCTGAAATAAGAAACTCATTTTCATCAGGACAACTAATCCAACGACAGCTCGACGTGAGTGCACAGGCGACATGCACTATCCAAAACTGTGTTACAACTCTACATTCTCTAATTTATCAAGAAAAAGTACACAATAATTCTTCCTTATCAATTGCTATTTGCCAAGGATTTGTGATATCTAAATTAAAATCAATGGAACATTTGTCAATGGTAGCCTTTACTCAAAAGTTGGAGAGTGAATATAACATTAAATTCTCAAGAAGGTATGTAACGTTTTTGATAAAATTATATCGCCTTTCTCAAGCTAACACAAAGCTTCAAACATGTACTTTAAGTATATTCTTTGTTTTCAAAAACTTTAAGTATTTTGAAGATTATTTTGAATTTGAAAAAGAGGAACAGTTGCTTCAAATTAGCTCAGGGATATTTTCTTCCCAAGAATCCAATCAAACATCTGATATGACAACTGGACTAACGCAGCAATTAGAGACACAACATATACAGGAGCGCCAAACACAAAATGAGTAGTATGTATTGTCAATCATTTTATGTAACAGAATAGAAAAATGGGAATGAGCATTCGCAGCTTATAAATGAAACAGTGGTTGCTTTTTCTTATATTGTAAGACTTTGCTATATTATGTGAGTAGCATGCATTAACATTTTATTTTGTGAGACGGAATAAGAGAATGGGAATGAGCATTCGCAGCTTATAAATGAAACATTCTTTATTTTTTCTTATACTGTGTGTCCTCTAGCATATTATTTGACGTACTGGTGTGTATTGTCAATCATTTTATGTAACAATAGAAAAATGGGAATGCCATTCCCAGTTTATGAATGTAACATTTTTCTAGATGTCATATATTTACTTTGTAATCTAAACTACTTGCACATATATGTGAATAAAATATTTCAAAAAGAAAAAAGAATGTGTTTTCATTTTGCATTAACCGCTACCTGTTAAAGAAATATTATTAGTCACATGATATATTTTAAAAACCTGAAAAACGTCTAAACTCATGAATTTGAAATTCTCAACTTTTATGATTTTTGGTGTCCTTGAACGGTCATGATTTAAGCAATGAAAATTGTAATTCTCAAATTTTGAGATTCTTAACTTTTATGATTTTTTCGGTGTCCTGGAACGGTCATGATTTGAGCAAGAAAATGATCATAATCACAAATTTGAGATTTTGAAAAATTTGAAAATTGGGTATTTTTAAAAACGCCCAAATTTATGAATTTAGGTCTTCATAACCTGAAAAAAGGTTCAAATTCATGAATTTATGTCGTTTTTAAAGATACCATTTTTTTGAAAAAATGGTACTTTTTGAATGGACTAAATTCATGTATTTAGGTCTTAAAAACCTGAAAAAGGGTCTAAATTCATGAATTTATGTCGTTTTTAAAGATACTATTTTTTTGAATTTTATGGTGTCCTGGAACGGTCTTTTGCCCATTACTTTCATTAGCTCATTGCAAATCGCCCTTACAACTTTGATAAAATGGAAGCCAGGCCGATAGAATGCATTGATTTATATGTAAACTTTGCGTATCCATTGTGGTGATTGTGGAATATGCAGATATTGGGAGGGGGGACTTCCTTACACATCCACATATCTATGTTCTGCTCTCGTCTTAGATCTACATGTACATGGATGTGTGCAATGGACCAATGATGCTGGCTGCACACAGCCATCACACACTAAATGACAAGCAATCTTTACTTCTATGTTGTTTCTATTATAAGGGTTTTGTAGGACTTTCATCGGCATGTCCATTTTCCTTGCAACTTCGAATAGAAAAGTACAAAGTCAATAGAAAATTTATGCCCTTTTATGTGATAAGGCTGGCAAAAATTTCAACATTCAGTCATTTTACAATATGCACAGTGAATCCCAGTTTTCATTATCAATTACAAGAGTTTTCAAGAGCAGTACGCAACAAGTTCACCAATTAATAATACAACTTTCACTTTATAGCATTTTCCAATTCCAATCATCATCGAATTTCCTACAACACGTATTGTGCTGCAACAAAGTATTGAAGTCACTTCCAAATACTCATTCTACATCATCTTACAGGAATATAGTACCACCTTAGGAGCCTAGTTTCGGCTGGTTTTGATTACGCAGGCTGCAAAAAAACCAGCCGGTTCCAACCCTGACTTACATACTGAATATAAACCATAGAGTAAGTATATACATAGGTAGAGTATCAACTCAATAAGTGTCTGCATACAAACAGTGAAAATTTTATATGAAAAAATTCAGTTTTTCACGGAGATTACGTTCCCGTGGTCCAAAAATTATTTGAGCAGTTTTTAAAAAGCTAGATTTTTGCAAATTTATAAACTACCGACATGAAGCCCCTTTATAAGTAGTTCGAAGCAAGTTGGATATCAAAGGGAATGAATATTCGCTAACAAGCATCTCTCTTAAGCGAAAATTAAGCTGATGATCTAGGAAAATTCATGAACTGCATTGTAATGCAAGTCCCTGCAAGTCTTCAAGGAAAAGTTGAGAGCTTCTTGACTGAGATGTCCTGTTTTAAATTCACATTTCAGCGGCATGATTTTATAATTCACAATTGGCGTCATTTCTTGAATCTGAGTAGTAATAGCAATGAGGGCTCATTTACATCTTCTAAAGTTGATTATGATCAGTTTCTGTGATTATGATGCTTTGTTCTTTCAGTGCCAGCCGGCAGGTATGATTACGCCTAAGACAATAATCTTACTACAATAAAGCTGAACTTTTAGTGACGGTAACCCATCGAATTGCTAATTTAACAAACTATATTACCTCTCCAAGTGGTCATGACGTGGAAGATTTGTGGAATACTATTCTTTATTCTGTATCAATGCTATCATGATCAGTCAGATTCGTGTACAATTCTGCTTAAGTGTAAAAATTTGCTCAAATCTTACAGGTGGTCCCTGGTATTGACTCATGTTCTCATTTAATAAATGCTGAGTTGCTACTCTACCTAATATACCTACTCTATGATATAAACTCAGACGATGAATTGACTATATGCAAAAATCGCTTGTTCCGTTCCATATGAACATAAAAATGGTTCCCAGAGTGAATATATTAATCAAGTTCAACTGTAATTAATTAAACAGCGTTCGTGCACACTGTACACGCTCTTACTTTCCTTTTTGGATTTATTTACCACATGTCTGCATCTATTTAGAATGTACTTTCTATAATGAGAAAAAGCGCGAATCAATGGAATATTATCAAAAAGCCATTCTACATTTTCGCTAGTTTGCTGTGTTCATAACTGGCCCATGTAGACTTATACTCAGCGATGCCTAGTTGCTATTTTTCAAAATATGCGACGTAAAATTGATCTGTTTGTGTGACATATTGTCTGACTTTCACTAGAAGAATTGACTGAATGCAACATTTACTTCCATTGATATTTTGGCTGAAGGTCTAGACAGAAAAACAGTTGTTTGCATTATCTTGAATATACAGCCTTTATCAAAAGAAAAATCACTACCCGCAGTTATAACGCACTAACAGTATTCAATGGGGTTAGTTTTCCTCGAAACTAATGATATTCAATGCATTTGAATGAAGCTAAGGACAGATTATTACTTGCTTTGTCTCCTATTATTCATGTGTTAAATTTGTCTGTATTGCAAGTATCATCGTTGCGTGCTCATCTGCGAAACATATTCATTGACTTGCAATTTATTGCATGTCGTGTACTGCATTTCATCTCTATGATTTATCTTTCGTCTTTTTTGGTTTATTGAAAACAGTAGCTTAACTGAGTTAATTGCTTGTTTACGACATTGTTCAAGAGCTCAGAAATTTCGCAAACGACATGAACATAAACAATAAATATAGGAAATGGCTACACCCATCAAATTCCGGATTTGTGGGAAACAACTCTGGATTTAATGATGACTGAATAATTTAAAATGAAATGCTGATTGTGGTTAACTGTTCTTATTTCAGTTTGAAAAACAATATTCTGCTATAGCAAACTGCATTTTATAGTTTGAAAAATGCACTATTGGATGTCCAAAAATATCGATGTCTGCTGATGAGACACATCGCAGTTACTTTGATGTACATGAATTCGTTTTAAGAATATAAAAGCTGAGAGTATGAATTAGGTCAACTGCGACAAGAGAAATCGTGCATAACAATCGATAGGCAAGACTTGATTTCCAGCCATGCTTCCTTTACAGTCACATTGTTTTGCACCGCTACACAGGTTGACATCCGATCAGTAGCAAAGTTAGTGGTTTCAACTGAGCAGCCGCACATACGGAGATGGTGAAGGGAAGATAGCTGCACTTCAGCATTACACATTTCCCACCACTTTTCTCTGGTAATGTTGTGTTATGTCCAATGCTATGTCGGCAATGAACGAATTATCGAACGATATGTTTGAGAAGCCAATGAACGGTGATCGGAACAAACGGCTTTTTTAACTCCGGAAAACCCAGCGTAAGACATAATGTTAGAAAATCCTTGATACTTTCCAAAAGTGCTTATTTACACACTCTGACTTCAATAAAGTAGATTTTGAAATTTGAAAATATTCATGTGCCAATTTAGGCATTCGTGGCTTTCGTAGTAGTGAAACCTCGGAAATTTCGATGAAACAATTAAATCTATTGATGCTCTTCGAAATTACTTGTTTAATCATTAAGACTTCAGTTCAACGGCATTTCGACAGATACTTGCTATTACATAATGCTTCCTCCTCTTGTTGTTGATTACTACTCATAAACTACCAAAAATCTACGCATATCACTATAAATGAGGTTTAGCAGTAGTGTCCACTGATGAAGCAGGACTGCGGAAGTTTCACGGCCTTCCATGAAGCAACGAAATTTATCATGCCAGGCACTAAATTATCATTTAATTCATCACTTGGTCACAAAACATTGAACGATTTGAGTTCAAAAGCTATGATGAAGTAGGCCTACTTGCACTGTGAGTGTCAATCTGATCTTTACTTTTTAAAAATAGCATGTATTATGTTGCTTTTGCACCAAGTAAAGTCTTAAGGGGTGTGGGGCCCGATGTGGACATCTCGAACTTTGCGGGAAGCAGGCATTCGCCTGCGGGCACACGCATGTACAATAATGGCTTAATCTGCGAATTCATATCCGGTCAGTGGATATGCAGGTAGTGATTCATAGCAGCATACATGATGTGGGCCTAATGTATGCAAGCTAAGATCATTATGCAATTGAGTCTACTCACTATCGAATTTAGTCACATCATTTTCTTTAGCCACTATATTTCTGAAGGCTGGACCTAGAGGGAGGCCTATGCTAGCTGGCAAGTTCCAAGCTTTGTGTGGGCGAAGTGTCAAATGGGTGAACATCGACCCATCATCACCTAGCATCTTCGTGCAGCGTGATGCTGCTAAAGCGTGTTATAGGCTAATTACCATGACAGAATGATTTT
Source organism: Prostheceraeus crozeri (assembly GCA_907163375.1). Lineage (NCBI taxonomy): Eukaryota > Metazoa > Platyhelminthes > Polycladida > Euryleptidae > Prostheceraeus > Prostheceraeus crozeri. The sequence goes on along the minus strand of CAJQUW010007898.1, from coordinate 390,127 downwards.
GACTTCCTCTGTGGATTTTGATATTCTCTAGTTTGACTGGACTTGACATGAAAAGGTGTGTGACGTGTAACGTTTGACATCAACTTATGTTTCACATTGTCATCACGGGACAATAACGACAACTTTCCGATAGTGCGGCTTGCATTGACAACTAAGGTCTGTCGTAGTTCATTGAATATCTAAAGAGAATGACAGCTACATATTAAGTCAATATAAGACACCAACACCCTTGATTCCCCGACCACACTCGCCCGACCTAGGAATCGAACCGAAGTCCACGGTGGAGACGAGCTCGCACCTTCTTCACTAGGCCACGCTGACGGTTCAAAAGGAATGCAAGTGAAGGCAGAAGTCATCTCTAAGTGATATCGACAGCTTATTGTCCTATCATTATTGACAGAACGTCAATAACGTCCACCGCGGACTTCGGTTGTTACTTACTTAATTCTCTTACTGCGAAAGCGATCAGTGAAATGGATCAATATAAATGAATAGGCTTTCAAAAATAATTCGGGATTTAAGTTCAAGGGAAATCAATTACGTAAAAATTATCAAAATCATTCATTATGCAAAAATAATTTTACATTGATCAAATTGATAACCTGCTTACGTAAAATATTTTACCAGTGCCTTTAGGGTTGTAGATAGAATGTCTATTAAGGAAGTTAGCTAGCATTTATTAGGCCTAAGATTAAATCCAAAAAGGAAGACCTGCTGAATATTTTACACGAGGATAAAATTGCGAGAAACCCTAAATATAGATATTAAACGTACACCCGTAACTTAAGTTGCAAATTGAAATATAATTCAATTGAATTTTCCATTCGGAAATCACTACACCTATTTTCCACTATCATTTCCCTCCAACTCATGATTAGGCCTTATATTTGCATTAAGGCTGTAGTAATTTTCCAAAGTAAGAATTAGTTTTTATTTTTTTTACGAAAGCTATCCAACATGCATGACATCCCAAAGAACAACAATAACTGAAATAGCCTATACTGAAATGTCATATATAAATAAAACATCGAACTGAGGCACAGTCATCAACTACGTTTTCATGAAACAATAGTCAAATACATTTCAAAGGCAAAGCTTTAAAACCTGATAGCAAAAGTGAAGTTTAGATGCAAGTCTTATCGTATCTGTTTTGATTCGGGATTTCCTTGAAATACATTCCCTCCTATTTAGGATGTTTGACTTTTACGATGCAGTTGCGGTGAATTCTGATGCCTAGTTAGATTTTCACAAAACTCGGTTCCAGTAAAACGTAGTATACCGAGTTTCATGAAAAATAAACTCAGTTACGTAACTTAGTATTTTGATCATGTAATTTAAAACTCATTTAAACTCGATACTCAGTTAACTCAGTAAAGAAAAAACTCAGTTGACAGCAGCACTGTCGAAATGCCCCTCTCCCTCCCTGGTATAGATAGGGTTAACTCCGGAGAATGCAAAGACATCTAGCAAACTTAAAACGACATAATGTGACTGACGATTAGATGAAAATAACATACTGTATAATAAAAGCATAATTTATTGTTCAGAATATGCAAAAGAACATGATGCGTCTTTCTATCCAGCAAAGCTTTTGGCACGACTAAATTATTGATAGATACTATTAATGAGCTCTGCATCATAAAAATATAGCAAGAGCAACGTTTTTGAATATATCAAATGTAGTTAGATAGTTCAAGAATTGAAAAAATCTAATTGCAGTGAACTTAAATTCGAGGAAACATTGTACACCGTGTACTTCATCCAGAGAACAGCGAGTTTCCATGTGTATCGTCAACTTTCAAATTTATTTTTGCCATAAAGTGGTAATTTTCATCTTTTTGATGTCTAATGTGATCATGCAAAAGTGTACTAAGTTTTTCCATCTGACGAAATGTTGAAAAGTGCATTTATTTTGACTGGTGGCCCAATTTCGTGTGTCACTGCTAATGGCAACATCTGAGGACATCAGAAATTTTCACACCGATTCTGCTAGAAGTCAACATATCCTCTCTATTTTGATGTCTCTAGTTTAATGAATTCTTAATGCTAATCATCAATTTTCAGTGTTGGGCACAATCTGTTAAAACTCGTTGACTCTTTAATTTGTTAATTGACGGAAACGACATTGCCATTAACTGACTGATCAAGTTCCGTTACTCTCAATTAAGTCCGTTAATTCGCTAATTGTACTGAATAATGAGCACAATGTGCTTAGAGGATTTGGTCAGCTACGAATGCTACGATTTGGTCAGCTACATGCTAAACATTGTCATTATACAGCTCTACATAATATTCCCAGGTTTAGGGCTACTGTTATCAGAGTGTGGGAATGGCGGCGATTGAGTTGTCGATCTCTCTATGCACAACTCAACACTAAGTTTGTATTTTTCTCTTTATTTATTAATTGAGAAATCATCCTTTTGATTTACCTTTCTTATTTAGCATGAAATGGCTATCATGACCCTATGAGATAAATAACATATCTGTCTTTACTGAGCAGTGGGCATCATAAATCTATGTCCTGCCTTTTAGACCAGTTAGCTTTGCTCCCTTTGTTGTATGTGTGTAATATTTATTCTTAGATTGCTAAAAATCCTAAATTACTTTTTGAGGACACTGGATATTGACGAAATTTTAATTTCTCTTCCAAATTCAAGTAAGGCTAGGTTTGACCTGTTGCTTTTTCCTCCGGATACAATAATTTACCGGATTGACTGATCGTTTAACCTTTAGCGATTAACGGATCTAACTGTTGCTAGCTACAGCGGAAGAATGTAAACGGCAATTATTTTGAATGCAATGTCCTATGAATACTGTACATGTTTTTTTGGCCCATAGAAATTACGAATACATCAACACTTTTACATTTCATCAATGAATAAAAAGAATTAGACAAACTTTAGATCTAATAAATGTGTCTTATTGAACATTCTGAATTATCTATGAAATTTATATGATGTAATTGTAATGTGATAAAATTAATATTAATTAGTTTCACATAACCATAAGAATCAGTTTGTGGATTATAATGAACAACGAATGGTCGGTCTAACTTAATGTGCATTACATTGCATAAACTAATTTTAAATCTCCACAGTTTTACAAGTAATGACATAAAACCATTTAAAATTTAACAAAAATCTATCAGATGAGAAGTCCATCATGTATCATGCATTGCACCAAAGCAAGAAACAGTTTCTTGTTTTAGTAATCCATAGGTGAACATCACATACACACACCCAACAACGTGTAGGAGATGTCAGTTGCTGACCTCGAAAGTCAAATATACTTTCTCATAAAGATTCTGCTGCATGAAAACACGTGATAAAGTGCCATCAGACCAATGACGAAAAGTGATTGGTCAATTTAGTGATTTGAACTTAGTTGCTTTTGAAATTTACAGAATGCGGAATTTGGCGGAATTTTACTTTTCAAGCCGTGGAATTTTAAATTTTTGGCGGCTGAAAACTCATGCCTCTGATTGTAATATTTCATAGCGCATGTAATTTTTTCAATGAGAATTTAACGAGATTGCTGAGTGCCACTTTCCTAAGGTATAGGTTAAAGAAAGTTCGCAGACTTACAAAATTTAAGAATTATGAAACACATTCATGGTTGGCATTCATGATGTGTTGTAATAATTGGCAGAAGCACTCTTTGGTTTCCTCAGGAATAAGATAACATATTTTTGTCCGATATTTCAGCATTCTTTAGTAAGGTGCCTATGCAGCACCTGCAGTCGCGACAAATGAATTAAGACCACCCGATTAATTTTGTCAAAAATGCCAACCGCATTACCGAGCACATTTATTTTCTCATTTCGTGTAGCACTATTTGAGAAACAAGCTCTACACTCAAATCACTAACTGTACAAAAGCAAAAATACCTAATATTTGGTATTTCCGTCCTTGGCTGCTCTTCTTATTGTATATAGATATGGTATGTGACCGGCGGTGTGACCTTTTGGTAGAGTTTTCGCTCTGTGTCCGGGAGACCTTGGTTCAAACCTAAGACTTTTAAAATACACTCTGCATTCTTGCTAATCAATCAGCACAGAAGAATGAGAATGACAACTCGGCCACATGGAAGAAAGGCTCCTCGCCTTATGTGCTTCCGAGGAAAAACAAGGTTTATTAATTCATTTGTTTATTGGCTGATTTATTTACGGTGAAACAAGTTTCTCGCACCATGTTGGTGCTACCTATTGAGACCAGACCACTTTGATCACATGCTTGTTTCCTCGAGTTACCACAACATTCTCCTCAATCACTTTCCAATGATTTTCTATTGGATTCAAGTCAGGAGAATTCCCTGGCCACTAGAAAAGTCGATTGTCACTGTCTGCAAAACACTTTTTACACTTCTTCACCGCATGGAGCCGCATGTTTTGTCTTTCTGAAAGCCAGTGCATTTGCGAACATGCATGTAGTTGTGCATTTTCACAGAGATTATTAATGCAGCCATCAGCATTTAACCCTATTTGCCTCGGGGCATAATTCCCCCCTCGGTTTTCTTTATCTCACGCCGGTTTGAAGGTCACCCTCACTGACTTTTCCTAACTTTGTGTCGGCTTTCTCTGAGTGGCAACTGTTTTTTCGTAAACTCATTATTGTAGGCACAGGAGCCACATGGGAGCCACATGAAAAAAAAATTTCGACATTTTAAATTTTCAACTCAGTTGATAAGAATTTTGAGTTTTTCAATGTTGATTTGCAACTTCAGTAGTGTCACCCGTTCAGTAAATATGCTCGAATAACTATGCTAGTTGATGCTCAGTTACTTTTTGCTTCGTTGCGATGACTAATATTACTTATGTTCTATACATACTACTTATAAATACGAAATTTTTTTAAAAAAAGTGTTTGAATTTTAAAATGCTGTTTAAAGTAAAAATAGCCGCCTAAAATGCAAAATCGACAGCATCACCAGACAGAGTATGTTTTAAATAGTTTCTACTGATACTTCCACGAAATTCTGCGGACTATATTAGATAAATGCAATTGCGAAATTTTAAAAAAATGAATGTTTGAATTTTAAAATGCTATTTATTGTAACAAGATCAACTTGGAATGAAAGCGGATGCTACCATCGGATAGAGCTTGTCCAAATTACTTGCACCTTAAAATGTCATGCCATATATGTTGAGGGTTTAGAAGATCTTAGGGGCTATTATGTCCCCCCTAATACTTCAACGACAAGAAGAAGCCTGAGGCAAATAGGATTAATCGTTGATTAGTGCAAAATTTTGTTTACACAGATGCCGTCTTTCAGAAACACTCGGTGGTTCCATATGGTGAAGAAATGTAAAAAGAGCTTTGTGGACAGATTGGCATGCATTCAAATTCACCAATGGCCCGGGACTTCTCCTGATTTGAATCCAATAAAAAATAATTGGAAAATAATTGAGGAGAATGTCCAAGACACTGAAGGAGTTGAAGCATACAATCAAAGTGGTCTGAAATTCCGAGTAGCATCACAATTGTGCGAGAAACTCGCATCACACATACTTTAGTGCCACCTCAATACACTGCAAGATTAACAGCCAAATAGGGAAATGCCTGATATTAGGCCTAAGTCTAGAAAATTTGTTTTGCGAATTTTCGTACACAACAATTTGTAAAAAAATTACGCTCGATGATGCGGCAGGCATTTTTGACAAAAATATTCGAGTGGTCTCAATTTATTTGCCGTGACTGCATGTTCCTTGCCTATTTTTCTATCAAGGTCACTGCCTATGTAGTAACTGACAAAAAACATTCAAGTTAATACAGAAATCAAGCAGCGAGCTTCGTGGAAAGAAGATTTAATAGCAACATGTAGAACTAGAGTCAAATAATAGACGAGATGAGCTTGAAGTAACTGCGACAAAGGTATGATGAGTTGTAGCTGAATGCCTTTACCTTGTCAAAGAATATCGTAATACCGGACGGAAAGCCAGAGATTATATTTACTAATTAATGCATTCTTCGGCATCATTGTCTGAGTGATTTCCAATAATGTCTGCAATTAATTGGAATTTTGATATTTCTGAAATGGCTATTGTGCATCATGGAATGTATTCGTCTATGCTACCTCGTTAATAATCATGACAAACAATGCAGTGGATGAAATTCACTATAATGAAATGATTGCCAATGTTTCCAGATGCAATCGGTCGGTCATGGACATTTCCAAGAGATTGCATCTCGGAACTCTGAGAATCTTCTTTGTGATAAAATTCCTTTATTTCATTGCTTGCCGTAAATATCAAAGAGGAGTGTAGACTAATGATCATTTTCGCCTAAAATGAAAACCTCCGTGAATATGGCAATACTTTGATATAAAATCATGACTACTTCAAATGTAGGTTTTCAGCACCCACTAATAGCATATAGTCCGGCAGCCAGAAAGAGGAACGAGACCGAAAATGAGACTTTCACAGAATGATGTACGCTCCATGCCCACTATGAAACTGCGCATCTTCCGAGTTCTACCGGGTTTCTCTCCTTGTCAGATAAAATCAAAGAAAAACTCATGTAAATCCAATGGGACGCAGATTTCAGTTTTTGGTAAAAATTGCATTTTCTATGTTTTCTATGATTAAGTGAAAAGTACGTAGTCTAGAGTCATAATTTTTGACATGGAATGACAAGGCTGGACCGAGTGAGGAACGAAGATGTTAGAGAGCGAGTAAATGTGGAAGAGCTGAAGGAGAAGTTGAGAGAGACGCGCATGAGATGGCTAGGACGTGTTGAGAAGAGAGGAAGATTGAAAAATGTGACATCTGAAAGCTGGGAAGCGAAAGAGAGGGAGGCCGAAGAGAAGATGGAAGGACTGCAAACAGAATATCTGAAGAAAATAGGAGTGAAAGAAGGATATTCGTTGGAGGACGAAAATCCATACCTCCGATCCCACTTGAAGTGAGAAGGAAGCCAGGAGAAGAAGGATTACTATTTGCAATTTTAGCTTCAACATCCAATTGTCTTGATCTCAGAGATGTCTGTTGTTCAGAGGACATTGATCATTTAATATATTGATGCAATCGATCAACGCTAAAGAAAGCAACATCAAAAACAGAAGAAAATTTGCATCTGCCAGGAAACCCGTAAAAAACTCTCGAAATTTAGAAGCCTGAACACTATTAACGCGCTTAGTCAAAATTGGATTGAAGACTTACATTTGCTTCATTTCCTCTGGACAATTTGTCCCCAAATGGAAGCCAACCTGTAAAGTAGAGGCCCATGAGCTTTTACTTTAAGTAGTTGATTTAGGCACAAATTAATTTGTTTAACACTTGTGCCGTCATGATATTTTACGAACGTTATCTATAATATAACACAATATGATGCCTAATAAGGTCATTTGAACTATTAAGCTAATGCGCACACTTGCATCATCGGCATGCACATAAGTCTGAATAGGATGCATACAAAGTCATGACTCGAAACTTAAGAATTAATTTTGAAATTTTTAGTTTTGAAATTGTTTTTTTCAAATAGAATTTCACATATGATTATTTAAAAATCCGAGGTCTGTATGAAATATAGTTTCCTACGCAGCGATTCATATTTAACATGTCGGTCTGCACCCTACATGTTCACATATACACCGTATTCTCTTTATTAAATGCTGCCTCTTTCTTATAAACACCCCTCTCTAAATAAAGCCCTGTGAAAATAGCAACAATGCTAAAAATAGCACAGAAGCCCATCTAAAGCCTCTCATCAATCATTTTAAAGATAGACGCTCATGGGCTTATAGTAGAAAGAATGCGATACTGAATTACGGTTACAATAGCATTGCAACATATCTTTCTCTAAGAAAAATAATCACATATTGTTTACCGTGACTGGCGAAAAAATAACATTTGATGTGATTGTTGAAAAAAGCTACTATTCAATTATCCCTACTTTTGGTTATGAAAATCAGTAGAAAATGACATATTCTTCAAATGTGTGAAAGATAAGATCATAAGAATCCAGCCGTCAGAAGTTTTCATGATTCAAGCGTTGTCAGTCATGGTAGCACAAGTGTTAAATGGGCATGGACTTGGCACAGTTTTGCACCTTTTTGAGCAAATAAACATTATATGGTCATTCTAATTTACAAACAAATGAATCGTGGGCATACAGCACCGGAATAAGTGACATGCATTATATTTCCGCTCAATTAAGCATCATGAAAACGCATGAATATAATTGAGAATGTCTTTTGAGTTGTCGACTATGGTTAGCAAGCCATACCTAACTTTTTCTCCATGTCACAAATTACCATACCTGTTGCAGTGGAACTGAGTACTTTCGTGACTCACATTTATTGTTTGTTGTGCTATAGCTTCATTGAGGCAGATAATAGTTTCCTCTGGGCGTAAATGCCTTAAATCAGACTTTCATCGTTGCCATCCTTGAGTATTGCAACCCAGTTTTTATACGACTCAGCAAGCAAAACAGCGACAAAATTGAAAAAATACAGCGCCAATGTCACCGCATTATTTGCGGGAAAGAGTGCAAAGATGACTGCCTACCTTTGTTATCAACACGCCGGCAACATCAGGCTCTTAGGTTTTTCCTCCGAATGGAATCTCCGTCACATTTTTGCCATGACCTTTTCCCTAAGCGTCTCCCTAATTCCAAAATGCTTTGTGTCCCACTAATGAGAACGAAGCGCAGACATGCTTCATTCATCCCGTGCTGCACGACTCTGTCAAACTGCATTTAAATCACATTTGTACATACCCATGGTCAACTCGAAAGTTCTTCGACTTACTAATTTCTCTTATATTACTAATTTCAATCTTTTGTGTGCAATGTACAAATATCATGTATTATTGTGATTTTCATTATGAGAATATAAACATTTATTATTAGTATTATTGAATACCGCCACTACATTAGATTGCTGAACACAACAGCTGTTAAACTGATATTGGATAATTCTGATGGAAAAGAGATAATTCAATTTATTGGAAGCCAGAATATTAATTGATTGCTTTCTAGCCATTGGTCAGATGAATCTCTCATTGCATAAAAATCAAAACATGCAGTCGTCCAATTCGTTGGATATAGCTTTCTAATGGGCATTTCTAAATCTGTTAAGTTATTCTGTTGTATAGGTACATTTCTCATTCTAATTCATTCGAGAACTTTGACAAAAGAGTGTAGAAATATCCCGTGTGAATTCAAATATTCTAGCACTGCCATAAAAGTCTGGCACTTCCTTCCAATATAAGTCTTCAGCAAAACTATAGCTAGACAACATCAATAAAACCGCGTCATTCTTTCATTGCTAATTCGACATTTTATTTGCCAGTCGACATACTTAGTCATAAATCATTTGATACCTTTGTTGATGAATTCCAACTTAAATCAAGTTCGGCTTTACAGAATTCATAAAAAGGTAAGAACATCAGGAAATTCACAATACTTCAAATTTATCAAGTTTGCATTCATTCATGCCTGAAGTAGTTTTATTGCAATCGATGGCATAAACACAAGCAATGATTCACTAGAATATAATAAACAGTAATCAATAAATAACTCGTAATTACTTATCTGAAACTAAGAGTTATCAGCAATATTTACGTTCACAAAAAGCTTATTCAGTCTTTTCACTCATCAACGCTCTGTGGAATTCATCGCGAACGTATTAAGATAAGGAACTTAAAGAATGTTGTAGTATTCCATCTAACTTGGTTTATTCATAACTTTATGTTGCCGATCGCAAGTTCACGGTCTGTTCTTTTTTTCATAACGTCTCGTAGGGGAATTTCAATGATGCTATTGAATTAACCGCCAGCTGATAATAAATGTTTTATCATTAACATGCTCGAGAGGATGGAAACAGTGCAGGAAATGTTTCTCATATCAAACTGAAATGAAAGATAATCTTGAGGAGTAAAAAAAAATATGGAAGCCTGCAATCGTTCTTCACTATGAATGCAAGATTAAAAACTAAAGATTGACAATGCCCATGGTATTTGTGCTGTTATCATTCCGAGATGATAAGAATCGTTTAGAAAATCTCCTCCAGAAATGCATTTATGGTCATTAAATCACTCGTATTGGCGAATATAAACAGTGACCAAGTACCGCATTTTTCCGTGTACAATGCGCAATTTTTTTCAAAAATTTTGGCATTGAGTTTGGGGTGCGTATTATATACATGGTAACAGCGAAAGATGAATTTTTATTCATAGACTTTTCTGACTTCATTACCTTAGAAAAATAAAAAACAGTGAAATTGTTCAATTATTAAAAACAATCTATGGTATAAAACAAAAACTTTCTGTGGCATGATATCTGAGTCTGTAAAGAAAGATCAAGTCATAGCCACTACGGGTAGTGTCCCCTGTGTTTTCTGTTTCTTAATTTGACTAGACACTAACAAGTAAGTTTCTTGTTGCGCGATACATCTCAGCTAAAATTTACGTGAGTTTGCGATGCGCATTATACATGTGGGAGTTTTATACACGGAAAAACATGGTAATAAGGTCTAAATCGATTCTCTATATTATTGAAAAGAACGGACATGAATTGCGGGACTTAATTAGTGCTGTAATTAGTAATAATTACCGGTAAATTTTGAAGTTTCGATTTGATTTCATATGATTGTCATTCTATCCCATAGTCTGTTTCTAATCACTAGTATTCTGGCTAGCTAGTCTTGTAATTGTCATTTTATCTGTAATTTGATATTATTTATGTTTAAAATTCTCTTGCTTAATCCTAATAGCACTTTTAAAATCTCAGATGTCAATTAATGAAATTGCTGAGATACATAAAAAATATTTTGGGAATGCCAAGTTTCTAGTAGTAGCTAGGTCTTAAATAACTTCTATTTTTTTATTATGCGATATACTTCAACCTTATGTCCAAGGTTATCTTCAGGTTGTGATAAATAGAGATTTCAAATTTTAACTAATATGTACAATTATCGATGGTCTAAGAGATGAAACACTCAAAAAATAGTACACAGATAAAATTGTTATATCGTCAACCGAAAAAGAAAATGAGATCAGCTGAAGGTCGGTTCAAATTTATCTGTATTTTTATACAGAAGTAGATGGTCTGTATTACAGAACGCCGGTTCTGTTTTACATATGCCTCCCAGTCTTCGAATCATATCAATTTCAAAATCCAGAGCAACTAATCCGATTCACAATACTCTGTAAAACACGTATAGATTGTGCTTTCATATTACTTTTCATTTCGTCATGATTGAGGAACATGGAGATATACTGAAAGTTCTCATCACACTTCGTCACATATGCGCGATTCATAGCAAGATGAAAAGAAGAAGACGGTGGCAGATTCGTTCAGCTTTTCAACGTTAACTTGATTATACAGTGAATTTTGCAAGTTTATTCCTCACATTCGCGACAGCGACAGAACTTCTTCAAGTGCTCTCGCATGTCTAAAAATAGATACAATCATCTACTATACCTGGTTTCTCAGCAAATCAAAAAGTCATCCTTTCGAAAGCTTGTCTGTACAGATTAATGACTGACCATTCATCACCTTGGTAGATGTCAAGTGAGTGTTCCCAACAAGACTTGTCATTTCGTTTCAAAACTCAATATGAATCTGACCATGCTTAGGCTAAGGCCACATGACGAGCTTTTGAGCTGCGCTGTAGCCGCGCTGTGAAAATGCTTGTATGTGTTTCAATCGGAACGGCGAGCCAGGTGTAGGTATATGTAAACTATACTCAGTGACAAAAAGAATGAAACAAGTCCTGATATGAATACTTATGACTTAAACTTGGTTGTACTGTACGTTTGTTTGTTGTTTGTAAAAGGAGAACTCGAATGCTTTACTCAAAAACATTTAATTTGATACTCATGATTTTATCAACTTAAGTTAGAAACGGGTGTGACCACCGCGAGCATGCTGGATGAATGCCAGGTCTAAGAGATTCCACTGCTCGATCAGTCTGTCGGCCAACATCTTCAAAGACACTGGTGGGTGGTTGTACCTCTTCCTCACTCTGTGACCAAGTTCATCCCAGCAGTGCTCGATGGGGGAGAGGTCGGGAGAACGTGAGGGCCATTCCAAGGTTGGGATTCCACTGCTTGCTATCCTGTTAGAGACCACTGAAGCGCGATGGGGCCTTGCGTTGTCATCCTGAAAAATCAATTGATTCGATGTCACTGCTGGAACCACGACCGGTGTCACGATTTCGTCGGCATATCGCTGTCCTGTCAATGTTCCTTTCACTACGATTGCTGGTGTTTTTCCATTGTGCCAGATACCGACCCAAACCATGACACTACCGCCGCCGTACCGGTCGTGTTCTTTGACGCAACATGGAGCAAATCGTTCACTTGGCAAGCGATGAACACGGATCCGACCATCGTTGAAATCGAGTGTAAACCTCGATTCATCAGTCCAGAGCACACGTTCCCACTGACTGTCACTCCACGACTGATGACCTTGACACCACGTCACTCGTCTCCTTCGATGTTCCAGGCTCAGCGGAATTCTCACAGCGAGACTGTATACCAGCTTCTCGCAATCTTCGATATGCAGTTCGAACGCTACAGGCAACGTTCCCAGCAACCTTCCAGTACACAATTAGCTTCTGGACGGACACAAATCTGTTTCTTTTAGCTAAGCGTGCATCTGTCCGCTTGGATGATACCTTTGGTCTTCCTGATCCGTTCTTCTTTTCCACATTTCCTTCTGCTTTCCAACGACACCACCACCTCCATACAACGACCCTTGAAATTTTCAATTCTTTCGCAACAGTTGTAGAACTTTGCCCACAACGCATCATCCCAATTGCCATTCCTCTGGTAAAGTTATCGTGCGCCATTTCATAAGTCAAATCTGGTCAGCAGTAGGTGGTGATTCTGTTCAACTTCTAGCTGTTACTGTGATCAATATCAAATTTTGAAATTTGATGGTCCTATATCATTTCCCTTATCATATGGAGTTCAATGGTGATACATAGAAAGCGAGATATCATCTCAAACCATAGAAAAAAATGAAACAAACTTCCATTCAAGTCAATGATAGTTGGTTTCATTATTTATGTCAGTGAGTATATTTCCAACCTAACATGTATGCAGAGCGCCACATCAGTTGAACTTTAAATTGAACAAAAACCAGCAAAGGATATCCAAATAACTTTAAAAAGATCAAATTTATGGTTGTGCTTGATCTTGTTGCTAGTTTTGGGAGGAATGTATATCGACGAATAAAGATGCCGACAAAGCAGTGTTATCATGCTATGCACAAATTTTAGGAAATGGTTTGACGTCCGCCGATTTTTATTTCGTTCTGAATGCTATTTACACTGACCTCTTCTCGCAATTTCACCACAGATCACGCGATTTGGAATACTCTTGTTAAGAGGACGAACTTTTATCAGCACTAAACTTTTCTCATTATCAATAACAGATAAACCAAAAGAGTAAACATGATTGAAATTATGTGCAGTCTTTCCAATCTTCAAATCCACGAAGAAATTCTCTACAGTAAGATGTAAAACATATTAAAGTAGCAATTTCAGGTCTCAAAAGTTGAAAAGACAGATTGCAGGTAAATACGAAAGCAGTCCAATGTCTGATTTCTGCAACCTTTTGCATTCTGAATGTTGCTGTGTTCAGGTGATGACATTTTGTTTTCATTTTAATTTTTTTTGAAGTCAATTTTGAAACTGCTTTGCTATTTTCAGATTCCGTATAAATTGCATGCGCACAGGGTAAGTCTTCAGTTTTACATTTACTTTGCTATTAAATTACTCTTATTGACAAATTGCCCGCAGATTATGGGTCTGTTTTTGTTAGTGTAGAAAGTCATCTTTTGAATATGAGGAAAACTATTTTCTTGATTGCTTATACTCACAGTGAATTGTAGAGAATTTAACGAACTCAAAGACTTGAATATTTATGTATGTACTCACACTGCATACAAGGAAACCATCTGAATTCAATCTCATGTGTTGGAAGAGCTTTAGAATATCTTGAATAATATTTCAAATAAATCATTGATATTATGCACATTATAATTACTTAATTTTCAACCACAAACATGTTATTTCGTGACATTGCAGATTTTTTTCACGCAAGATATAGAGCATTCAAAGAAATTTGATGCGTTTACACAAGGTAACTTTGTGAGCTGTAACATACGCTGTCAATTTCGCGCGGGTCATGAGAGAAAGAGAGAATTCGAGGGCAGAATTCAGTTACCCGTTTCATTGAATCCAGTTACCTCAACGGTAAACCAAGAGCTAACTGAACCATAGATAGAAAGTGTAGAAAAAAACTGAACCATTCAAAGAAAGAATTTGAGATTTGTCAGCGCATTGTAAAACTCACTGTTCATTCACTTCCGAACAATTTCATCAGTATTCTCGTCTAGCTAGTCGCTCTCGGAGACAATAATTATCAGCAGTGCATCAATATGGATAAATGGAGTTCTGCCAAAACTTACGAATTCGTAGAGTGATATTTAAAAAGATCATGTTTATGGGACATCCAACACCCGGACTACAGGAATCCTTAATGTAATTTGGAGTTTGACCTCCGCCGTCTAAGGTGCGCACATCTGCTGCCTCCTTTTTGTATGTGTGGGGCTATTTTTTTAAGCAGCCACTGAAATTGCTTTGAAGTCAGTCGAAGGTAATTATGATACGCCGATTGATCTTGAACTATCAATTCTTTCAGCAGATTTGTTGACGCTCCCAGTCTACCCTCTGTACTATCCATTTCCTTGTCCAATGCCGTCATCGTTTTTCTCAGCTTTTTTGCAATTTCTGCAACCACACTTGCAGCCATATAGTAGGTATATTAGGTAGAGTAGTAACTCAGCATTTATTACATCCCCAATGTGTATATAGTTTCGATCTCATTAAATGAACACGAGTCGAGACCAGTAGTCCGGCAGCCAGAACGAGTTTCTGCAGGGAACGAGGCCGAAAGTGAGACTTTCACAGAATGATGTACACCCTATGCCTACTACGAATCAGCACGTCTGCCGAGTTCTAGTGAGTTCCTTTTCTTGTCAGACAAGATCAAAGAAAAACACATGTAAATCCAATGGGACGCAGATTGCAGTTTTTAGCAAAAATGAAATTTTCAATGTTTTCTCTGATTAAACGAAAAGTACTTAGTCCAGAGTCATAGTTTTTGGCATGGAATGTCTTCAGGTCAATTCCTTTCATTTTCATGCACCCCTGTCTATGTAGCTAAACGCATCTAGATTTGGCGAGCCTCATAATGTCGGCAAGCAAAAACATTTTGAGCAACTTTATCCACATTCAACCACATTCTCACACACATTGCCGATTAGATGCGTGATAAAAGCATATGCACATCATATGAAATGACCTGAAGACATTCCATGTCAAAAATTCTCAACAGTTGATCATATATTGATATATTACAACGAATTTGACTGATCATGATAGCATTGATACAGAATAAAGAATAGTATTCCACAAATCTTCCACGTCATCACCACTTGGACAGGTTATATGGTTTGTTAAATTAGCAATTCGATGGGCTACCGTCACTAAAAGTTCAGCTTTATTGTAGTAAGATTATTGTCTTAGGCGTGATCATACCTGCCGGCTGTCACTGAAAGAACAAAGCATCATAATCACAGAAACTGATCATTATTGACTTTAGAAGATGTAAATGGGTCCACATTGCTATTACACTACTCAGATTCAAGAAATGACGCCTTGTGAGCTTAATTTTAGCTTAAGATATGACGCTTTGTGAGCATCCTAATTAAACGCATCAGCTTAATTGCCGCTTAATTAGGATGCCTGTTTGCAAATATCCAGTCCTTTTGATATCCAATTTGTGTCATACTACTTATAAAGGGGCTTCATGTCGATGGTATGCAAATTTACAAAAATTTAAGAAGCTTCTCAAATAATTTTTTGGACCACAGAAACGCTATCTCCGTAAAAAACTAAATCTTTTCATAAAAACATTTTCACTGTATACAGACACTTTCTGAGTCGACACTACCTATGTATACTTACTACATGCTTGCAGCCGCCAATAAAACCTCCACAGAGTCAGGAGATGACGCAAGTCAGACAAAATGACGCCAAGTTGGTCATTTTGACGCAGTCAGACTTTTTGACGCAAATGGACTTTGTTCCGCACGCTCGCATCTCACCAAATTTGGTGTACAGGTGAGTTCTGCAGAGATGTATTCAATACATGCATTCAATACTTTCCGCCGGTTTCGGAGACTCCACATTTTCGTTCTTACTGACGCAAATCATACTTTTTGACTCACGACGGTATTCTGACACGTTGGACTTTTAGACTCAAGTCAGACGTTTTGACAGATATTGAATATTTGACTCACGATTGCATAATAAGTTGGAGGGGAGAATCATGCATTCATAATCGCGATCAACCATCACAGAGTAAGTTATAGAACGTCTCTACCTCTTCATATAGTTTAGGCTTGCATGCAAATATGGCCTGGTAGAATCAGAGGGACTGGTTGACGAGTTCCCCTTAGAATTTATTATTCAAGATAGTCAATATATAGGCTACCATAATCTAATTGAAGTGGGTAAATTTCAAGGTGCCGAATTCCATGACGATATAGTAGGGTGACCGCATGTCTTGCATAAATGCATCATATTAAATCGAGAAATTAATTTTTTCCAATATATGTTGGACACTGATGATAAAGCACTAGACAGATTTGGCAAATAACTCTCAGCAATTTTTAGTCGTCACTTAGCGACATGCAGAAATTTTGCACAAATGCAGTAAAAACAGAAAATGAAAACTGCGTCAACATGCTCAGGGCAAGTTGCCATACAAATCCTAGAATTATTCATCTTGATCAAATGTTCACCTTACACAATAATGTAACCATAATTTGGCAAAAGTTCGCAAAGTATCAATATTCAATGGTCTACAAAATATAAAACTATTTGCATAGTTTCTGGGTGCAGAAAATAAACAAACGGGTAGTAAAACTGCCAAGTCTCATACGATTTCTTAAATGTTCTGTAATCACAAGCTTGACATTTAAAGCTAGGCCTGATTCTCAGTGTCGACTCGTGCGCGAATCCAATCACCACTTATTTGTCACCAATTGAAAAGACGCTTCCTCAGGGAACGCTTCCTATGAGACCAATAATAAGTACTATTGGCTCTGCAAGTTACAATTTGGCAAAATTTTTAGATAATCTAATAAAACCACATATAAATTCGAAACATATGTTGAATTCTACCTCTCACTTGATAGAAGAAATTAATAAAAATCAAGAACTTTTTCATGACAAACATTATTTTAATTAGTTATGATGTTGAATCACTGTTCACGAACAGACCTGTAAATGAAACTATTGAGCTGGCGGCTAATTTAGTCTATAATAAGAATTCAACTAATAAGCCTTTGTTTGGCAGGGATGTATTTAAAAAACTGTGCCTGTTTGCCACGAGTGGTCAATTTTTATTTAATGACCAAATGTTTAAGCAGATAGATGGTGTAAGTATGGGTTCCCCCCTTGCTCCTACACTCGCAAATCTATTTTTGTCACATATCGAACAAATTTGGATGAATGAAGAATGCAGTCCACTTTATTACGCAAGATATGTAGATGATTGCATTTGCGTTTTTGATGATATAAAGAAAGTAGAACGGTTTCACCAATTTTTAAATAGAAAACACAAAAACTTAAAATTTACTGTAGATATTGGAGACAATAGTATAGCATTCTTGGATGTTAAAATAAATATTACGAATAATTTGGAAACTAGCATCTTTAGAAAAGAAACGTTCACAAATGTGCTATTAAATTTTGAAGCAAACTGTCCAAGAGCGTGGCACCGGGGTATGGTTATTGGAATGCTGAGTAGAGCATATACGGTAGCCAGCAATTGGAATATATTTCATGATGAAATTGAGAAAATTCTGAAAATTTTTGAATGCAATGGTTATACTAAGAACTTTGTTCTTAAAATTGTTTCGGATTTTGTTAGCAGAAAAGTCAATGGTACCGTGGGAAATGGAAAACAAGAGGAAGGGGGGTTGCTTAATTATACGATACTGCCTTATGTTGGTAAAGCTTCCAATGAATTTAAATGTAAACTCAATGAGATTTACCGCAGATACAATATTAACTCTAAAATAGTATTTAATACTTTTAACATAAAATCATATTTCTCATTAAAAAGTAAAGTTAGGAAAGTGATAAAGTCTCGTGTTATCTATAAATACACACTCAAGGTTGATCCTAGCACCCAGTATATTGGGAAATCGAAACGTAGACTACATCAAAGAATTGAAGAACATAAAAATACGGATAGCGCTGTTAATGAACATTTGAGTTATTGCTCTAGCTGTAATAGTAACGTTGATGATAACTTTAAGATTATTTACAATGGTCGCACTGATTTTGAATTAATGATTGTTGAGAGCCTAAGAATTAAACGTGAGCAACCTTAATTAAACAAAAGGGACAAACGTAATGAATTTTCTTTTATGCTACGGGTGTTTGACAGTGGGTATTTGCGTTGGATGGCCTGATGTATTGATTGTTGATGAATAGCAACTTTCGATCTAATCATGTTTCTATCATTGCAGACTGTGATTACTCCGTGTGAAGACAATTCATTTTCTAAGTGTTTGTCGTTCCGCGCTGTCATTTCCTGTTCAGTATTTGTGTGGACTACACTTTCAAGCCGGAGCCTAAAGTGCAGAAGTTTTTATTTGTCATGTAAGTCTCTTGTGCATAGTCCAGTGTATTTTGTGAATTTTAATGAGTAATGAACTCTTGAGAAGGACATTTTGTTAATGTCGAAACGCGTTGAGATCTTTTAGCGAGATTAGTTTTACTGCAATAAAGACATAACATTGTGACGATGTTTTCTAACATACTGATCTGTATGCTACTATGGCTATATAAGAGTGTAAAAACAGCCACGTACTTTCATTGTTTGGAGAGCTTGTATGGTATTCCTGTGAGTTATTTTCGAAAATTTGAAAAGTTGACTGAGAAAAAGCTAAAATTGCAGCTTGACCTTGCGTACTTTGAGAAATGTATTTTCCTAAAAGTTGTACCAAAGTTCTTAACGATCAAAGTTCCGAAGCTTAAATCGCTGTCGCAGATTGCTGATAATTGTGATAGACTAGTGGTTGAAGCTCAGATTAAATATATACAAAAAATGATTAAACATAACACCAAACAAATTGATGACATTACTTGCAAAATTAAGGATCAATTGTCCTGGTTTAGACTTGTGGTCTTGAAACTGATAGTGATACGTAGTATTCAACCTAAGTTGAAGGAGGTTGAAAATAAACATAATGATAAACTAAAACGGTTATGGTTAAATAATCGGATCAAATCTCCGGATTGCCTTGTTAATCTAAGTAACTATGAATTAACCCTAAAAGAGCGTGAAGTACTAAGGTTTGACCGTAAACATAGTGTGATTCCTAAAAATATTTGTAATGATAAGATTAAATACCAATTAGAAAAAGCTACTGCTGTTAACATTAAAAATGAAAATGAATTTAATTTAACACCAGTGGTAAAACGTGAAATTCAGGAAGCTGCAACTCACTTCTTTAAAGCTGGAAAAAAGATATGTAATGATAAATACAATCGTGAAACCCACAAAGTACTGGAAAAGTTGGCGAAACGCAAGGATATAAGAGTGCGTTCCTTTGATAAGGGGAATGGATTGGTGATAGTCAACTCATTTGAGTACAACAAAAAAATGAGTGATATTTTAAAAGACGTAACTATATTCCAAAAAATTGAATGTGATGAGGATGACATTCACAAACATCCGACAGTAACCGAGGACGGCAGATTGTATCGTTATTATAAGTAATATATAGCATTTAGCTATATGTAGCTTATATATAGCTTATAGTTATATATAAGCATTTATAAGTATTTGCGTAGATGTATTGATGAGAAAACGTACAAGTTTATTAGTCCTTCTGGCAGTGAGCCCGGTAGGCTCTATGGTACTGTGAAAGTGCACAAAGACAACAAACCTATGAGACCAATAATAGTTTTTGATGATATAAAGAAAGTAGAACGGTTTCACCAATTTTTAAATAGACAACACAAAAGCTTAAAATTTACTGTAGATATTGGAGACAATAGTATAGCATTCTTGGATGTTAAAATAAATATTACGAATAATTTGGAAACTAGCATCTTTAGAAAAGAAACGTTCACAAATGTGCTATTAAATTTTGAAGCAAACTGTCCAAGAGCGTGGCACCGGGGTATGGTTATTGGAATGCTGAGTAGAGCATATACGGTAGCCAGCAATTGGAATATATTTCATGATGAAATTGAGAAAATTCTGAAAATTTTTGAATGCAATGGTTATACTAAGAACTTTGTTCTTAAAATTGTTTCGGATTCCTCAGGGAAAGAATTTTGCCGCGTCACACTTGCGAATTTTGCACAATTTTCCCATAGCAAAATTCTTTACAGCTGAAATCAATACAAATCATGAAAAATTGACAAACCTGCAATCTTAAGAGCACACATGAACCTCATGCAGAAAACTGTGAAAATGACCCTTTAGTTTGAGGTGATGAATTGATACGCATACAGTAATAACGTGGGCAAAAAAGTAAAAAAATGCCGAACTACTCACTACGCAAAAACATGGATTCTATCTGAAATTTGCAAATAGTGCTATGAATTGAATATTAAGGCCTATACTTTAACAAAGCTAGGAGACATCTTTGTCAATTAAGGTGCTTTTATTCGACATTCTTCTCTACAAGGTCACTTTGTTAACAGCTTGCCCCGGTCCACCTTATCATTCTAATGCCTATGAAACAAAATTTCAACAATATCTTAATTGAAAGTCCATTTCCAGCCCCCTAAAGCAAAGTAGCTGCATGCTATAAAATAGTGTCATTTCTATGATGGCGTTTACCACAATTCACGTTTTTGCAGTTGCTTCAATTACATAGAACTTTTGGAAAGCGTGTATGGGCATGTTTCGCCTGTTTGTTCATTGGAATTTAAATGCAACATAAAATTGGCAGCATCCTACTGCTACGAATATAAGCTTTATGCATGGTGTTAAATAGGTACATGTATATTCGCATTTGCAGGAATGGACAAGAAAATAATTTCATACAAAGTTCTATTATAAATTTATATTTTGCTTCAAATGAAAAACGGCTATATAGCAGTGAGCTTACAAAACACAGTAAAGTCATCGTTAGCACCAGCAAATAATCTATAAATTAATTCATCGATTTAAGTAATACAATTAGCCTGATGCGTATGTACACAAACTTGGTTGTAGAGAAATATAGACCGAAAGGAAGGATGCTTGTCAAGAAGCAGTTAACTAGATAGCGGCATAGGAACGAAGCAGCATTTTAGGTATGAGTTCTTGAAAAGGATCTTCTCCATTTCACATAGGCCTGCCGTGAAACAGATTTTGAAGCTGCATTTTGCTGTCGAAAGCATAGCGCAAATTAGTGTTATGCCTCCCTCTCAGAGTAGCACATAATTTGATTACAAATCCAAGAGCAGACACCAGGAGAATAATATTGAATAGAAATGGTGCAATGCTTGAAATATATCTAGGACTGTGAAATTAGAGTTGCCGTAAATCACAGATGTATATCATTTAACTTGAGACAAATGTGGATCTAGGATAACTGAACTTTATTTTCCTCACCGGTGTTATATTTTCTAAGAGAAAATATAGCACTGCTTTCAAATGGTAAATATGCTTTAAATCAAATAGAGTGCTTTATTATCATACTCTAAGACAATAAAGCACTCAGACTTTCGGTCGAAATTGAAATTCGGTCGTATTGAAAGATACATCATTTTGAGCAATGACTTGTCTCATATCATTGTTATAACAATGGATATGGCTTGCGGTTTGAATTTTAGCCCGAATAAGGGTATAGCCTATGCATGTACTTTTTCATGTACTGCGGTATCATCAGCCCGTCTCTATTTCTTCTTTCATCTCTTAAAAAGGATTCGTTATTTACACCAAAGTATAGTTTGTTAGGAGAATTTTTCCCATTGCTTCATAGTTATCAAAATTTATCTAGAAGGATAAAATCGACACTGCAGCGACTGGCTCATCAATTTCTCTGAGCATCAAAGTCGAAAGTCCTGATTAATAGACTGTGCTTGAGGGCATATCGGTGAGGGCATCTGAAGAATCCTTCTTCGGGATAGTGTGGTGCATCAAGTAGATTTGTGTTTACATGTGTGTTAGCTGGGAATTCCGATTTGGGACAGTACTATAGTACCTGCAGTACTTTAGTTGAACGTAGTTGGTAGACTACATGTATAGGCCTACTTGCTTTTCATCTTATTCCATTTGTTTCCAGTCTTCATGGATTATATTAGGCTTGCATCGTTCGCTATGGCTTTGCTGATGATGCTTCCCATTTTGTGCCGTCCCAAATTAATGTCTCCCATTTTTGTTTGATCTCGCTCGTGCAGATTTCGAGAGATTTTTGAAAACCTAAAAGCCTAGAAAAATGTGTATTTTGGCCGGGGAGGCCTGAACTAATGGCAACATTTTGATAACGTTGGAGAACTAATAATTATCATAGTTCTATGATACTAATATAGAACTACTGTAATAAAGTACTATAAATAACTACCATATATATTATAATACTAATTATTGTTTTTGGAATTCACACTGTATTTGATGAATACGATTGTCGCAAACAGACGATTCTTCATGATCAACCAAAAGTACATTGAGGTATCTTCTTAAAGAATTTATTGGCTTTAAAATTGTAATAAAAACTATGTAGGCTTACAGGACCGACGTTTCGGGTATTCACGCTTCTTAAGGGGCAAAAAAGCTAAAAATAATCAACAGAAAGTCAGTAGAGCGTCAGGAGGGACAAGCATAGTTATTTACGCAGTGGGTTAAAGAATTCTACCCTTACAATAATTGGTCAAAATCTTTTGCAGAAGTTGCCAGAAACATAACGTCGTAAGGATTTTTTGTTTTGCTTCATCTTCGAATTGACAATTTTATTATAGAAGAGTAGAAGTGCATGCCTCACGACAATTCTCTGAAGAAGGTTTACTTAAATAAAACTCGGAATCATTTCAACTACTGGACCCTATTATGTGAGCCTTAAACACTCTTTTTGCCATTCCATTATAGCCGGGTGGTGTGTCATCGATTTCATTGTTACTGAGTAAGTAGGGTTGTCCGCCGATATTTCACTTATTTTAATTGCATGTTAAGGCCGTCTAATTTGCTATGTGATACCATTGAGGTAGGAGCATTTCACCATCCATCTTCTCGTTCCCATTGAAAATGGCATTGAGGAGATTCCTATGTTTCACAATTATAATTAGTAGATATCTCAAGCTTGACATGCTTTAATTAATATTCTGAGCTGCATGGGTTATGCAGAAAATCATCATTGATTTCAGTCATTTACAGATCAAAATCTTGGATTTTTGATGTCATAGATTTTTAGTTCAGTATCAATGCATATATTACCCTTCAAATGATCAGCCTAAATCGTCTGTTCTCTAAACGAGAGGTATACAACATGCAATTACGTAGATTCAAATCGAACTTTTAATTTCCATAGCTCGCTGTTTTTGATAACTTCCTTTCGAGTGACACAGAGCGGTCGAATACATGAATAGGCCTAATTCTATGACCAGATCGCACGAGTTCAAAGATCACTAGTTGCACAGAAATAGTCAAACAGCCACGAGATTCTGCTAGGAGCGATGCCGTAAATGAGACTTTCACAGAATGAAATAAGCCTACCACGAAGCTGCGCATCTGCCGAGTTCTATCCGGCTCCTTATCTTGTCAGACACGATCAAAGAAAAACACATTTCAATGCAATAGGACAAAGATTTTTTATATGCAGTTTCTTCAGATCATTTTCTATGCATGCAAATCTGTCTGTGAGGCCATTCACATTCAGATTTGGCAAGCCTCCTAATGTTGAAAAATAAAAGTATTTTCAGTAATGTTTCATGTATACCTCAAAGTCGGTAGTTTTGAATCCTCATGGATGCGTTGCTGTATCCACTGGATTAAAAATTACGTTGCTTGAGGCTTGTCGGCATCTCTGTTATTTTTGTCTGTTTTTTCTGTTATTGCATGAATTGCATGAATGTTTTTAGTTGTGTGTACGTGTAAGTTGGTAAGATGAGAATCGTTATTCGGCTTTCAGTCAAAAACTGTGCCAGAAGCCAGTGGATCCAAGAATTGTATAGATTACAATTATCTGTCCGATCTGAGGATTAGGTGGTTTTTGGATTGTTCATCATTTGCGGATAGCTTCACGCATCGAATGTGTAAGCAACGAATATCGAAATCAAATACTAGATGACAGTGTAGGGATAGCAAACTGACATCGAAGTCGCGATTGTTACGTATCCATTGTTAACTATGGGATGCCAGGCGGATAACCAGAATGCACAGCCGATAGCACGGATATCCGTCAACAAAAACAACGAACCAGATATCGGTTGGATATCAAACATATCCGCTTATAAGATACGGATCTCCTAGGGATAAAAATTTCTTATCCGCGGAGATAGACTGGATATCCAAACGGCTCCTGACGTAGAAATGATGGTGTGTGTTCGCTCAACTGTGAAGATTCGTGGATATCCGGAGAAACTATAAGATGCTGATCGGGTATCCGTTCGCTCGGAGGGGTGTGATTTAAAGAAGGCAACATGCAGTGCTTCAGCATCATCATTGTGCGTAACTTAGCTATGGTACAATGTAGACGAAAGTAGACAGTAATGTTTTCTCGTAATGATGATATCTGCACATGCATGTGACAGATATTTTAGAAGTCTAATTATCGTATGTCTACATGTGTATTCATACCATTGCTGCCCACTGCGATTTCTTGTTTTTTTAGATTCTCTCATTTTCTAATCCCAGCATATAAAAATTTCTTTAAGAACCTATCGCCTATTGAGCCCTATCGAATGCTTAGAGTGAATTTTGGTAGCCTATTTTGGCTTCAATTCATAAATAACAATATCAAGAAAATAACAAAAATCATTGAAAACCATAGCCTGAAAGGGAAGTGACATCTGCTGATATCCTTCTATTCTTGTTCTTTGTCCTGTTCATATTTATTATTGTTGTCAAGTTTTTCCTTTAATTTTTGCTCACTTGGTGTGAGGCCTATAAATGCTCTGCTGTTTTATCCCTTTACAAAGATCTTATTGACAATAGGTCCATTGCTTTCGGATATTGTAACTTCCATGCTGTGCTCCCCTCCACTTCCTTGCTAAATTCACATTCCAAAAATTAGACCTAAACAATTTCTCAGTTTCAATTTCACAAGTCCTTCCTTCAGTTTCATGCATTTTCAAGGAATGACTTGCCTACTTGACGATCCCGTGAATAAACCAAAGAATGTAGGCAAGGCCTACTATTCAGGCCACGTCGTTGCGCTCCTGATAAACAGAGTGTCAACTTTTCGGTCTCATTACTTGACATGAGATGGCAATTTTCTAATTAATCGATTCGAACATTCTGCAAATTATATTTCGATTGCGATGAATGTTCCAGATGACAGAAAATTGCTCCTGCGATTAGCTCATTTATAGTGTGATGATCATTGAAACTTAAAGCAAATTATCCTGACAAATAATTCTAACAGTGGATAACATTGAATTGGAAGAAAGCATGATCGCCATATTTCTGTTGTGAAAAATTTACCATGAACCGCTGTCTGAACTAAGATTGT
Organism: Prostheceraeus crozeri; assembly: GCA_907163375.1. NCBI lineage: Eukaryota > Metazoa > Platyhelminthes > Polycladida > Euryleptidae > Prostheceraeus > Prostheceraeus crozeri. The sequence goes on along the minus strand of CAJQUW010007898.1, from coordinate 364,430 downwards.
AAATCTTGGGCATCATTTGAAATAGGCCTATTTGATTCCATGTTAACTTGTTCTTTTGAGATACATATAAAATTGTTGAGAGAACTTCTGACCGTATATTTAGATATTAATATACCGCATTGCATCATCGATCGTTTTTGAGTCAAATATACCAAATGCGTCAAATTGTTCGGACGCGTGAGGAAGTTTTCAGAATTTATTTCATGATTTTGAGTCAAATATACGAAGTGCGTCAAAAAGTCTGACTTCAATTTTCATTTGCTTCAGCTTGAGTCAAATATACTTCTTGCGTCTAATATACCATTTGTGTCATAAAGACCGACTTGCGTCACGTCACGTATCTGAAGTGACGAATTCAGTTGGTAAAAATGGTTTTCTGCGTCAAATTGTCCGACATGCGTCATTGAAAATCTCATTTGATGACATTGTGAGGAATAAAGAATGAAAATTTTGAAGTTCTTTATGATCTACTGCTTAAATAGTCACGGGTAAATAAGTTATCGTGTAAACGAGGAATAGCTTAGTTAGCTCATGAAAGCTTCGTAGCTATGTGCGTGCGAGCCACATAATGTTCAGTTACCGCTCACAAAGTTACATCTTGTAAACACGGCTTTATTGTTAAATTGGCTTCTGAGATAATTGGAACATTAACATAGCTATCCCTGAATTATTTTCTAATATTGTTTTCCTTAATTAACTTCTTAACTTCTGAGTTCGAATCCTCAACAATCCGCCCACGTCTTGTTCCTGGTATCGATATATCAGCAAAAATGGGCAGAATTATATTTAGACAAGGCAATTTGACAAAAAAATATTGCAACACCAATGGGGCTCGAACACCCAACCTTCACTCGCGAATCACTCACAGATAGCTATTGACCACTAACACACGAAAGACATAGAGGAGCCAAACAATCCACCAAAGACTGTGCTGTCGTGTCAGTGTCAGTTGTCCCGACTGCAGCAACAACAGTAGAACACCACAGATCACAACTCACTGGAAATTGTACATAAAATATAAAAAATGGGAAATTGTGAGCCCTCGACGCGACGACTAGTGAAAACACAATGAGATGGAGAATAAGCTGAATTCAAGGAACATTCAAATGAAAGAATCACGAAAATCGACGCTATATATCCAGAGATATGATTCACATGAACAAGTGTACGAGAGACGCACTCTCGGACGTCACGCCACGATGGACCATGTCGTATCAGTAACTCTGTGCTGCGGTGATGTCCTCCCCCTGCCAGTAACAACTACCCATGTTCAGATTGACCAGGATAAGTATGAACTTACTCCACAGTTTTGTTATCTCAGAGACATGCTTGGTCAAGCGGGTGGCTGCAGTGACGCTGTGACGACGAAACTTACGTGTGGATGGAAGAATTTTCGAGAGCTCCTTCCTATTCTTACGAACACCAGCATTCCCTTCCGAAGTTAAGGCCATGTTTTCAACATGTGCGTGCGAATTGTGATGATCTATGCCAGTGAGACATGGCAATCACATGGAGGACCCCAATCGTTCAAGCCGCAGCGACGCGACGGCGCGATGATCAGATGGATTTGTTCCAAACAGCTAGCTGATCGTGTTCATACTGAGGTTCCTCGAAGACTGCTTGGCATTCATCCACTGGAAGCTGTCATTCGATGTGGAAGACTCTGCTGTTATGGTCACGTGCAAAGAATGCAAGAGGACTCCTGACCAAAGAAAGCAATGACTCTGGAGGTAGAAGGACGCAAACCAAGGGGACGACCGAAGAAGAGGTGGTGCGACAACGTGCGAGCCGACTTCAAGGAGTTGAACCTTGGGCACATCGACGTTCAAGATCGGAACGCGTGGAAAACCGCCATCCGACTGGACCGACGTTTGCCGACGGCCAGCACTCGAAACACGAGGAAAAATGGACGTTAAATCATGTAGTGAGCGAGCGAGTGGACAGTTTTAATACCGGTATTTGCATTTCAACTACTGTAGTTCTGTGTCATCTTTGTTTTGATGATGTAGCAAAGAGTTGTACAGGATCGCAATTACAGGGTACAGTCATTTTATTGTCATGTTTTATATGCATTGTACACTGCAGGATATAATAGTCGTAATGAGCATTTAAATGGCGACATATAATTCATTATAATGTACAGTGGCTTTGTAGAAAAGAAGAGTGCAATTCATCCACTCTTATTTCTATGAGACTCAGTGTAGAGTTCATTAAAAGTCATCATTTTCCAATGGTCAGTCATACTTCTACCTGTTCCATAATTGCTCGATGAATAATGAATATCAAAATACATAATTTGCGAAACAACACATCATTTGGTGAGATTTCACATAAATAGAGTGCAGGAAAACTGTGAATAGAGATGAATTATATTCGAATATAACGAATGTTTAGACGGTGGAGATCTAATCAACAAGTGTTCAATAAGTCACGTGGTTACAATATGCAACGAAGAAAAGGTTATTTAAATACTACGTATAAACAATTAAGCAATAGGTAATGTTAGTTAAATATCTTTAAGAAATAAGAGCTACCATTATAACCTAATGTTCGGTTAAGCAATGGGTTGCTACTAAAAATTTTTATAGATTCAACAATACTAATCTCAAAGTCCGAGTTTCCACGGTAAATGATTTTAAATCAATCATTGTAGTTACGAAAACAATGGTTACATTGTTCTATTTCGTAAATGATTTTAAATCAATCATTGTAGTTACGAAATAGAACAATGTAACCATTGTTTTCGTAACTACAATGATTGATTTAAAATCATTTACCGTGGAAACTCGGACTTTGAGATTAGTATTGTTGAATCTATAAAAATTTTTAGTAGCAACCCATTGCTTAACCGAACATTAGGTTATAATGGTAGCTCTTATTTCTTAAAGATATTTAACTAACATTACCTATTGCTTAATTGTTTGTACGTAGTATTTAAATAACCTTTTCTTGGTTGCATATTGTAACCACGTGACTTATTGAACACTTGTTGATTCGAATATAGCCATTACGCTTGAACAAATTGTCATGAAATTGTACTTTGTGAGAATATATTCACATCAAATTTACCTATTCATTCTGTCCTTTTTGAATATTTAATTTTTGAGGAACTTCTTCTTATTGTGAATGAAAATTTTACTGGGAATGAAAAAGTGAAACGAGACAACTATAAGTACTTCAACAAATTCAATGTTATGACTGTTGAGACAATGCATCCTCGCATTCATAACTCATCATCTCCAATTTGTCTGAAGTCTATCCACAGAGAGAAGTCAATTTCTACAAAGTTTTTGAATTTCTCTCATTTCATCAGAGTATGCATACTACTAATTTCTACCTAGCACCGCCTGGCGTCTCTGATATTTTTGTGTCTTCCTTTCTCTGTAGCGCATTATAACAAAGATTTAAATGACATGCAATCGTCCAAGTACAACTGTCATCGAAGACAAATGCTGTAATTCAATATACAGCATCATATATTTTCTAGTTTCGAATTTCAGTATGAGCGATATTATGAGTACTCTTGTAGCCTAATAAGCTTGTCAAAATGGAAAAATGAATGAGTCTGTTCTAAACGTGCATTGCAGCATTGCAGAACAAGTTTATCCCTGAGTATGTAAGAACAGGGCGTATACTAGATCATTGGATCGATCAAAACATAGGATAAGACTATGACTGACGTTGTAAAATCATGATTTCATATTATTTAGGCCTTTCCACGAGGATGGGGATGATAATGATCGACTTCAATCGCTAGGAAAAGTGATGTAACTATTTTTCGCCGAATTAGTCGACTTCAGTGTGCCTAATATAATGTATTGCATATTGGTAACTACACTGTTTATAGAAGTCGTGCGGAGTAAAAAAAGTTAAAAGGAATTGAGAATAATCTTTTCTAGTTATTGAAATGCTCTTTCGCACAGAGTTTTACTGACCGTGAGATGTGTAAATAGGATCAATGATTATGATGCAGTCAAATTTTCAGATTGGCCTAGTTGCCTACCATTCATATTGTTTATTGCAGAAATGGTTTGAACATAGCTTGCAACAAATCAATAAGAAAATTGAGAAACACAGTGTGTTTGAAGGCGATATGCCTACTTGATCATTTCATAAGTAGCATGTGACTAATTGCCAGGGATGCGGAGTCGGAGTTCTATCAAATGATAGGACTCCGGCCTATAACTAGAGCCGAAATATGATACAAACAAATCATTCATCCTCGTGCATAGCTGTCACTGTCTTGATGACAACTTTCTCAGGTCAAACAAAAGTACAGAGACACTGCTGCATGCAAAGCTTGTAATAGTTGAGGGAATGAATCGTGATAGTGAAAAAAGGATTGTCTTTTTCACTCGGTGATTTAGTAGAGAAGACAAGCCTTCCTAGCCTTGATCAGACCTGCGCACCAAAGGTCACATCAGACACAAAAATGAAATACTAGTTTGTTTGAGAACATTACCTCTTAGCCCTCACGATAATCGTGTGTGATGGCTCCTCCAAAGCGCACATCAGAATCGAAAGTGTACTCATAATTTTTGGAGAAGGATGGGCCTTTTCCTGCCTGGTAGAGACTGAAGCAAAGCCGTATGAAGCACACATCAAGAAGATGGGAGGAGCCGAGTCGCATGCATCTAACTGAAACGACATTTGATAAACTTTCATCGAAAATGATTGATAATTAATACAGCAATGATTGTTCAGGTAAGCCGATAATCATCTATGATGTAGGTTGCCAGTTTTTTTTAAAAAAACTAGGCTTTATATACTTGCCACCCGGAGTCGGAGTTCTATCAAAATGATAGGACTCCCATCCCTGGAATAAACCGTAATAGTGAAAAAAGGATTGTCTTTTCACTCGGTGATTTAATAGAGGAGACAAGCTTTCCTAGCGTCGATCACACTTACACACCAAAGGTCACATCAGAGACGAAAATGAAATACTAGTTTGTTTGAGAACATTACCTCATACCCTCATATTAAAATCGAAAGTGTACTCATATTTCTTGAAGGATAGGTGATTTACTGCCTGGTTGAGACTGGAGAAAAACCGTGCGAAGCACACATCAACAAGATAGGAGGATCAAGTCGCATGCATCCAACGTAAAGCGACATTTGATCAACTTTCATAAAAAATGATTGATAATTGATACAGCAATGATCACTAAAGATAGGTTCAGATAAGCCTATTATATAATCTATTATGTAGGTATATGTGATGTAAGTTACCAGTTTTTATACAAAAACCAGGCTACATACACTGGCCACCCGGAGTCTCCGCATCCCTGCTGATTGCTGATAATAAATAGAACAATTTAGAGATGTACAGTAAGTGGTCTAGCCGAGGAGCGTGCTCAAGTATTTTGGAAATAAGCAACCGAACCGAGCTGAGTCGTTCATTGTTGCAGCCGAACCGACAAGTGGCAATAATCTTTTGTAAAACATGGCTAAAATTCAACCCGATAGGTCTGATAGAAACATGAAGCAGACGTCTGCTCGGTTCCGATGATGTACATCTCTGAATCAATAGCACACATGTTGAAAAGATCACACAGAAAGGAACGTCTGACTGTCTCTTGAGCTAATATTGTTTGAAGTTCCATGTTTAGCACTCTTCGACGGAGACTTGACATGGGGATTTATTCAAGTCAAGTCTACAAGCAATGCATAACGTGTTTCCTGAGAAAGACAGAGGCACCTTTTCTTTTCATCATAAACACTCTAAGGATTGTCAGATTGGAAATTTCGGCACCGGAGTCAAATCAAAATTTTATGACTCTGAAATCCAGGATCAAACAACTAAAAACGAATTAAATGATTCGCTACTATTGAAGTTTAGAATCACCCTTGTACCTGTCGGTCTCACTGAGACGTGTGATGCAATCTATGATATTGTCTGCATCAAAAATTCTCAATGAGACAGATGCAATTAAAGACAGTGTAAAGACAGATGTAAGTATGTAAAGACTGCTGTGAAACAAAGAACAGTGCTGAGTACAAAAATATCTTTTGTAGCTTCTTTGACGATAAATCAGTTGTTTACAAAATGTTTGACATGCAAAGATAGGAATTTTTTTGGATGTAATCGTACACTAGTGAACCTTATTCCTCTCACATAAACTCAGTGAAAAATTGATCCAGCGGATCATCTACACAGTAAAGATTTTCTCATATTAATAAGAATATGATTGCAATACAATATGGTGCAACGGTTGCGAATTTTTTTTATCATCCAATTACATGTAGTTGCATGAAAAAGTCGATTAATTGAATAATAGTGGCCAAGCTTGGTATGCATACAAAGGATGATGAAAAAAGCCATGTGGATTTGAATAATCATGCAAACATATTATGTAGACTATATAATAAAAAGAAAAAAAGTCATTCAACTAGTTTCTACACAGTCATTTTCAGCCCTTCTTACACGATCTTGCTCTCTGACAGGCTTGATCTTGACAGGCTGATCTTCATTGTCATTTAATTTTGTTCCTTATCTCTGTATACAGGTTTCTAGTGCAATGTTCCTTGACGTAAATTGCAATAGAATACTGAGCAAAGGAAAAATGTAGATTCTCTCTGTATGCATGGTTAAAATACATAAACATATGGAAAGTAGCGATGAAAAATTGCTATATTTCACAGTTGATGCCAATTGTCAACTGTCTTAAGAAATAGAAATTGAACTATGCGAGTTGTCGATGTCAATTTTGTTTTTGATTAAAACTGGTATTGATTTCTCTTATAAGAAAAAATTCGTCTTCGGAATGACCCGGATACCATGTCAGTTGAGATTCCTTTGGGGGAGAAGAAAATTCAAATCAGATTTCGTATGGAAATATTTTAATGACGGCGTGACACTAACAGATAATTAAGGGAGCTGAAGCAAAATTAAGATATTTTGAATTCTCAGTGAGATAGGGACGGTCTGACGACAAATAGAATTATTTAGAATTAGAGAAATCAGTTGGTATCATTATCATTATTGGACCGTATGAAACTATTACAAATGGAAGAAATGAAATAATCATTTGCTATTATAATTTTCTTTAAGACAGCTAACAATTCATTGAAGAAAGCAAATTGCTTATTCATCTTCATTTTAGAAAGAAAAGAAATCCTAACTGATGATCAGAATGTCAAAATCCTTAATAACCGCCCAATGACTTTCTTTGTTGGAATGTCTAATTATTATATAATGTCTACGACATTATAATGATACATTTCATTAAATGACTCTAAAATTGCATCATTAGCGATCTAAATTGCTAACGTACTTTCCCAGATAACATGGTTTTCGAATTTTTATTTTTAACAGACATCACTACGAAGCAGCCTGTTTTTGTTTGTTGGCCCCATTAGTCATTTTTTTACATTATTACCAAGGTATTGCACCATGCACACCTATACCCTTTACGGAATCACTAGCATGGAAAGAAGATGCTACAGTGATATATTCTTTTCATTGCATGTTTTTCACTATATCAAAAATTTGGCAATGCATTTCATTATTACGCAGACATCTAAACCATTAAGGTACGCTCACACATGAGAGCTGATAGATGACTTCCGGTCATCCTGATAGCTGATAGAACCCGGTCACACTTGAGATTTCATAGTTAAGACAAATCCTGCCCCTCATTTTCACAAACCACTCCTAAAATCATCCGATGCAGGTAGAGGATATCTGATAGCTGTTGTGAGGTTCAATTATAGCTGTTCTCAGAACCTGGTCACACTACTATCGTCTATCAGCAAATAATTTTAAGATTGTTTCTATTTTTGGTTCATAATTGTGCTGCTAGTGCCTTGAAGTGTGGTCACACTTGAGAGTTGACTATCAGATATTTGATCAGTGGTCGCGATGTAGAATAGTTGAACAGTTGCCGCAGCACTCCACTTTCTACAAATTTCAGCGCAGAAAAGGATGGCCACCGCGATTCGCAGCTTATGAAGCATGCACTGTGTTTCTTCAACATAACTATTCAGCGCAGTTGAGATTGCCTGAAGGACAAGTCTGTGGTTGTGTCGCTCATCTTTAGTCTATCCCAGCAGTCTCCGTTCGATACGTCCCACAAACAATGATGGTTTTCATACATTGCGATCAGAATTTCAGTTGATTCGAATATCTGAATGGCAAAACTAGAAGCCGCTGAAAATTCTGGTGTAGATTGATAATTAGGCCCACCGGTTGGGTAGAGGGGGTACGATGCCTCCTCTAAGCGAAAATTATTCTCTGTGAACTTATTGGACATATTTGTGCCAGATTCTACCGCGTAGAAAAGGTATATTTGGTAGAGTAGTAACTCAGCATATATTACATCCCCAATGTATAGACAGTTTCGATTTCATTAAATGAACATCAGTCGAGACCCAGTGCCACCTGTGAGATGGGTGGAAATTAATATAATAATATTAATATATATTTATTATAATTATTTTATTTATATTTTTTATATTTATATTTATTATAATTTATTAATTATATATATATTAATATAATAATCTACATTTTTGGAGAAATTAACACGAATCTGATTGATCATGGTAGCAATACAGAATAGTAGCCTATTCCACAAATCATCCATGTCATGTCAATTTGGAAAGGTAATATAGTTTGTTAAATTAGCAATTCGATAGGCTACCATTACTAAACGCTTAAGTCTTATCATAATAAGATTATTTTCTTAAATGTGATCATATCACAAACTGCCGCCGAAAGAACAAAACATTATAATCAAGGAAGCTTGTCATCATTAACTTGAAAAGATGTTAATGGGTCCACATCACTATTCATATTCAAGAAATGATGCCTTGTGAATCATAAAATCATGCCGCTGAAGATTGAATTAAAAACGTGACATCTCAGCTAAGAAGCACAAATGAATAAAACTAACTGCGCTCTCCATCCAAGCCTGATACAATCAAATTTCAAAATATTTGCGAGTAAAAATTGCATGTTTTAGTGTATCAAAAATTTTATTTCCTTGCAAAGATGTCATCTGAAATATCTTGAGCGATTCTCAGAAAGTAGATCCTGTTCTAATTAGTATCAATAATCAAAGAACAGGACAATTATACACTGCCGCAGGGATTGGATCGGTTAAAGTGTTTGGTTAACCGGTTAACCATATTCTTTTCTATCGAATACGTTTCCATAGTCGGAGAACATGCGCTCACTGCTCGCCAATGTAGCCTGACCGGTGAGGTAGCTTTTTGTAGTTTTGGAAATGAGCAGGCATTTGTAATCCACCAATCCACCAGGCAACCGATATTCGAAGCAATTAACTCGCAATTGTGCATTTCTTGAAAGGTTGTGATTGTTCTGATGCTGTGTTGCTTACCAAAAGAATTGATAGTCGACTTTCAACTTTTGTTGCGTAAGTAGACAGCTTGATGACGATACTTGATTGGCTGTAAGCCCATCTGAGCTTGTGTGTATCCTTGTTCGACGTTTTGGATGTGAGGTTCACGGAATTAGCATGCATGTATACAAATATGTGTGTTGAACCTTTTTTTCTTAAGGCTTAACTAAAACCGCTATTTGTAGTTGAACCTACATAAAAAATAAATATTTCTATTTAATCGCGGTTAAGCGGTTAACGCAAATTAACCGGCTAAGGATCGTTTGCCGGTTAATCGGTTAGCCGCTCCAATCCCTGTTACACTGACCATACAGTAGATTTTATCATAGAATCATTTATTCACTTGCATATATCTTCAAAAATTAACACCAAATGTCATCAAAGGTTTTTCATAACATATTTTCACGAAATTTTCCTAATCAAATATTGTGAAAAATCAAAAATAAGGAATTATAAATGAAAAGTGCCTTCAGTATGCGCTTATTCTCCTATTGAACCGATTATATAAATTAGCTCAGTCATCATGCCTACGTTTTCGTCTAAAATCATCTTATCTAATAACTCAATGTAGGCCTTCTCATTTGAAAACCTGTATCTAAATGAGATGCGGATTATTAGTTGAGTCAACATGACATCTATGATATGAATGTTATTATGAACGTTAATATGAACGTTATTGACGAAATTATGCATACATGCATGTCTCCTGTCGTGAAATAATTTCACATAATCAAGAAATATGAGTCGTCGATTGACAGAACAATTCACTTTTGCTTTTTGATGAAGGTTATTCATGCCTTATCATAAAATCACGCCAAAGCCTCATGAACAATCAAACATCATCCGAACTTTAAATTTATTTTAGTTGGTGACCAATTCTATTTCTATGTTTGCTGACAGACATTTCTATTTCTATTTCTAATATATATATTTCTAATTCTATTTCTATGCCCACTAACGATTTTAATTTGTACTCTTGCCTTGCGACTGTCCGGATCTCTTTTTTAAATGTGTTCATCATCGATTTCATGTCCAAATTTATATATAACCCTGTCCGTTTGTTATAGCCACTGATGATGGATAACACGGTACTTGAAACTGGCATGGCAATAAATCTCAACCACGCAGAAGGTTATTCATTATTGAAATATTTTAATTTGATTGATTGAAAACTGTGCATCTCTCCATCCATCTTAACTGCATGTTCCGTCATTATCGTGTTCTATCATATGAATATAAAATATTTGAATATTTCAGCCACTCCTCCCAATCATCTGCAACTCCGATCTTTTGGTTTTTGATTTACTGTGTTTACATTAGCTGCAAGTCGTCAATGAAGCATTTTTGAAATTTCGACTGGAGGGTACTTGCTTATTAAAACAATGCTACGTCGTGGTCATGCGTTGTCATGACAGCGGTGCTTACGCAATGGCTTCTAGTGGTTGATAATGAGAAGGTACCGGTATAGCACTTTGTAAAACATTGGACATCTATCAGTAGGATTATACTTTATGTTAACTTTTAAATGAAATCCAGTTTTTATAGCCTATATAGTAAGTCGCTTGGACATTAACCTCTCCTCTGATTTGATGTGTCATTCCTGAGATTGACCGCCTGCCTTTCTACGTTTCGGGTTCTCCTGTTTCTCAATAACTTTGGAAATATACACACATTTAGCTGGCTGACATATGAAGACTAATTTCGTAGATGCGACCTTAGAATGATGTTCTTAGCACATTATGTTTCCACTTCAATTATTTTAACTTTTGGAAAAAGTTTATTCGCCAAACTATTCGATCCATGCAGGGAAAGATTTCAAAATTGAAAAGGCTACTCACGTAAAACTGTTATTCCATTGCTTTTCTCAAGGCTTTTACGAAGCAATACTAATTTGTACACCTGAAAAGGAAAAAGGAAAATGACTTATAAGTTCACGTTCTCCATTCACATGTCTATCACAGAATAAGCTTTTATGATTACTGTTTCAGTATCAAATGAGCTTCTGAACTCTATCTAGTAATGCATAGTCAATACATTATAGTATCAAATATTTCATCATAAATTTAATGGAACACTTTATTCACTGCTTGGTGAACATTTGTAATAGAATCAATATGACTCTAATTTAGTGCTGAAATCAAACTGCAATACGAAAAGGATCAAAGACAATCGAATCTGACGGCTGCAAGACTTTTGTGACTATATAGATTCACTTCAGGAATTCATTCCACTGTATTAATCAAAGTGCATCTTATCTGTAGCAATAGTTCGTGTAGGGACAAGCATGTTAAATATTCTATATCAATCAAATCAAGGAATAATACAAACATAATTTTTAACAATCTGACATAGCTAAAGTAATGATTAAGGGAAGCAAAATGTTCAACGAGACTTAAAACCGAGATAAATAAGAGGAAAACAAGCGAAATTAATTATTTCGGATAATTCTGGCCAACAAAGCCCTGTGTAAGCATGTGATTTCACACATTCGAAGAATGCTACAAGCGACTGTAAGAGATTTTCCAATACTACGTGTGCAGTGGGTTTCGGATAAAACGAACTTTGGTTGAGTAGAAGAACAAATGACAGTCTGAAGGAGCTTCAACGATGATTTGCGGTTGCAACAATTTTCGTTTTTATCGAAGGATAGTGTTGGATTTTGTGAAGATATGTGGCGCTAAATCTCATTGATAATGCACTCAAAAACACTAGTATCCAGTTGACAGTCTTTGTCGGGAGGTAGCTCATCATTCGTTGAAGTAAAGAAAAAGCAGCCACACCCTGAGATTCAATTACAAAACTTTGCATTGCTTAACATATGTGCATAGAAAGACAGGCGTTTCGTGAAACAGTATCAGCCTCAGCGTCTGATAAAAATTGTGGAAAAATAATAAATCGACGAACGCACTTTAATGCTACCGCAATGTTCAGTAACTTAGGCGAAAGTGTCTCTCAACCGACCAGAATACACTGCAGCTATTTGTATTTTGTTTTTTTGCGCTTGCTTCTATCAACTTAACTGGATAAATCATGTATCGAATTTGATAGGCCCAATGCAAGAAAATAATGGATTGTAAACATTTTGGTGTTCCAACTTCAACTATATTCAATACAATTCTTGATAACCAAGATGCCATTCATATAAGGTTTGAAGAATACAGCACATCATTCTGTATCTGTTAAGAGCTCTCGTATTGCAAGAATCGATACTGCTGATACCTCTCCTTAACATGGTCCCTTGGTTCGAAATCTTCAATCATTAAGTAGCTAGACTAAGGCCTCAGCCACATTGATAGCAAGGCAAACACGAGCGTCCCGAACATCCCAAACAAACGCAAGTATTAATCACTCTGGTTTGCTTTGCTCGCTGTGTGGCAGTCTGCAACTGCGGCAATGGTGACTTTATATTTGCTGCAAAACGCTTTGCTCGGAAACGCTTGGAAATGCTGGCAGTGTGGCTAAGGCCTACTGCTACAGGCCTCTCAAGATACCACCGATGACATTACTTTTTCACGATGGGCTATAGCTTCGTGCACTGGATAAGATGGTGGCAGGCCTCTCTATGGTCGTGTTGTGACGGATTTCAATACCACAGCGCTTCCCAGCCTCTTCGAATATGTAGATCAATAAGTGAAGCGTTGATTTTTCTAGAGTTTGTATAGGTTCTATGTTTTCATATGCCAATTTCGGATGCAACGAATTTCGGTCACAATGAAATGTTTTGCAGGATCCCTCGAAAGTCGTTGTAACCGAAATTTTTGACTGCTAAGAACTTTAAGATTGTATAGACTGTGATCTGTTTACTGGTAGTTCCCAAATGTTTCATTCACATGCATAACGAGGACAACGAGCATAAATGAATCAGCTGCAAATGCATGGATTGAGGATGGAGAGGCGGATGCGAAGATTTCGAATGCTACCACGAAATTATAAGCTCATGCCGACAAATTTTGTAAGAATGATATTCAACATGATATCATGCGAATAGCATATTATGAGCATTAAAGGTTCTGCATTTCCAGTGATGGCCACTGGGATGGAGCCCCTTAGGAATGAGAGCCAATGGGCCTAGGATGGAGACGGGACGAGAACTTGGGCCCACGGATCCCCGATGGGCCGAGATATTTTCAACATCAACTCGACCATCAATGCATAAAATATATTATTTGGGTATTTCATGACATTTTGAAAAACAATTTGTTCCACGACGTTGAGTTTGTATTTGTTTGCCGATATTTCACATACGGTCTGGCTGCGTCGTCAGGGCAAACTGAAACGCACATCTCGCGAAGCAAAACGTCAACAGAATGACGTCGGTGACTATGCACAAAAGCATGGTATCTTAAAAACAATGCTGAATAGAAAGTCATAGAAATTAAATAATGTTGTGTATGGAAGGGACATGAGGTTCACATCGGTTCATAGTAGGCAACCTCTTTGAATGCCAAGCCTCAAGAAAAAGTCGCTTGTGATAATTAGCTTCAAATTCAAGAGCTTCGACACCGTTCCAGCTTCGCGTGGTTGGAGAGTAGAAAGTGCTCTGCGACTGTTGACCGCTGAGGATGCATTAGCCTAAGAGCGGCGCGATCCTGACTAATGGGAGTATTCACGCAGTTACCAGGTTGTCCAATATATGAAAGCTCACGATCTTGACAGGGGATGTTATAAATAACATCACATCTTTGAGCGACTTTGTCTTTAGGACCAGGCAAAAAATTTCTTACGCAGACATGGCTTGTAAAAGGTCTTAACATGAAATGGACGCAGAATGGGAGCAATACATTCAGATGCTTTTGAAATATATGGAAGAGATACACTTCTAACAATTTCATCCTGATCGTCGCGGAACAAACGGATAGGGATACCCATTCGCGATCAGGGTTTCACAAACTCTTTGTGTTTGACTTGAGCTAATATGAGCATCAGATGACAAAAGCTTTGCTCTCTTAGTCAAAACTTCACGACTGTTCTTTTATGACATAATGGATTATGAGAAGAAAAATGCAAATACTTATCAGACTGGGTAGGCTTTGAAAACAAAGATTCTTCGAATGCACACGTATCAGAAATTCTCGAAACACGCACATCTAAAAACGGCAATGAAAATTCTTGATCATAAAGAGATGGTTCTCCCCGTGCCCGGATTCCAGTTGCAAAATAGACCAAAAAGAGAGGCAAATTTCATGAAAATTTCGTGCCGAAAGCTCGCACGACTTTAATAAAGCATCTAGTGCCTGTTGAAATTTGCCTCTCTTTTTGGTCTATTTTGCAAAATTCTTGATCTTCTCGGTCTATGATAAATTGAATAGACCTCTCTATGATGTTGATAAAGTCAAAGAAATTTTGAACATTCGCTTCAGGCAAAACAATCCATGTGTGATCTACGCATCTGCGACAACACAAAGCGTCACAAAAATAATTTGAAAGAATTCTGCTCTCAATATCTTGCATTACACGATTTGCAACAGTCACGGAAATAGGACTACCCATGGGACAGCCAAATGTTTGGTGGTGAAGCACATTTTTGAGGCAAAAGTCTGACGCATTTAAGCAAAACTGAAGGAGTAACAATGTATCAGCAATAGAAAGAGCAGTACGTGCCTTTGCTTTGGATCACTATTCAGACTTTCTTGAGGAGCTGAGATGTGTGTTTCAGTCTGCCCTGACGACGCAGCCAGACCAGCTGTGAATATCGGCTTTTAATTTATAATACAAACTCAACGTCGTGGCACAAATTGTTTTTGCATTAACGCCGACGTACTACCTATGTTCTCATCGTCATACGACATTTTGAATATCTACATGTAGAAACATCGGTTTAGTAAGCCTATCAATCGGATAGACCGAACGTCTACTTGATGTCTTGTGCTAGGAAGATATTCACCATGCACAAACATGGAAGTCTATGCTAGCTAGGAACCTTCAAATGCAACCGATGACCAAAAAAGTTACCACCTAAGTTACTGAAAACATAGGCTTTATTCTTTATTTCAATGATTGCAAAAATCTGTGGATGGAGATACGTGATCGAAACTCAGCGACTGATTGAACAGCGAAAAAGGAACATTTGCGGTCAATCCGTGAAATAGACGTGTCGCGTTCTGAGGTAGCGCAACATGCCATCTCATTGGATGGTATGACCATCATCGACAAAGAGCCATTCTGAAACAAGCGGATTGTGAAAGAATCCTTGTGGACTCATAGGCTTGGTTCATGCAACAAGGTGAAACGCTCTTTAAGCGATGCTTGGAAGTTTTGATGTAGTTTTTTCTATTAATTGCACATCTGCTTTTTCTGGCAATTTTCGTTTCTTACCTTCTGCTTTTGTATTTTATCAGTGGAGTTACATCGATAGTTTTAATTTGTTAGGTATCTACATTCTCTCACTTGTTGCATTGACTTTTGATGTTCGCTCACAAAGTTTACACAATGGTTTTGCTGTCTCATTCATGTCCTGATGATGGTCGCGTGCAGCGATCGAAAGTAAGCTCGACAAATAGCATACTTTGAATGTCCATCGTTTCCCTCACAATGGAAAAAAGTAGAAATACTCGCATAATGGAAATCCCTGTCCGTTTCATTTTACAAAGCAGCTTAAGAGTTTGTCATTCAATAGGTTGTTTAATTGATGATTATTATGGAAGAGGAAAAGGACTTCGCTTAAGGTGCATTTGCTTGGATGAATTTACAAAAATGATTCAATGTCAAGGTGACACTTTTCCAAATATTTGAATACCTGTCTATGCTTAGAAAGCGCGTCCTTCTATTGATTTCATCATCAATGGTTTGTGAATATTTCATCAATAAGCAATTTCAAGCATCATGTAATTCATCATAATACAATTTCAAATCTGAAAAAATCGTTTCGTTGGCTTCGCATTAACGTCAAGTATCGTCCAAAAACCAGATAATTAATCGATTATTGATCATGCAATGTCCATTGCAAATGTTTCTAACTGACGATGCAGGTAGAGCAGCACGCTTGTCGGCATCAAATTGCACTTAAAAAATGGACAAACTCAGGAGAAGCCTATTTATCGATTTCTTAGACATCAATTCATTCTGCAACTTCTTCTGAAATGTGATGAAGTATACGAGCATAGAATGGTTTCATCATTTTGATTATATCGAATTTCAAGGCAGCGCTCAATAAAAGGACGTTTGGAGAATATATTCATATTTTATTGTCATGCCATTCCAATATCGAAACACTGCAACGAGGCCGGCAAACGATTTAAAAGTAGGAAGAATGACAAACTGTCGACATGGATGAGATTGAGTTACAGAAAAATTAATCAGCCTTGTCGAATCTTTCTGTAGAAACATGAGAAAGTAACCCACGATTTGTGCGTCATGGTGTTGTTTATTTGTGAATTACACGCTTTTGCCACGCTAGAATTGCATCATTATATTTGAAAATAAAGCCCATCATGCTATTCTCCGATGAGTCCCAATAATCTCGTTCATTTCAGTTCCAAGTAGCACTACCATTTGCGAAAAGTAAAGCAAATATGTTTCATTAACACTTCGTATTTCGGATAACACATCATCAGAATATTATTAAGCAATATGGTTATTAAGCAAATCTAATTTAAATCTAAAATAAAGACAGTAAAGATTGAAATGATAGTTGAGACAACAATTGAAAAGTCAGTCAAGAACTTAAGAATGTGATTTGTTGATTTATATTTCACATGCTATCTTATCAAAAGTATGTCATAATTTTAAAAGAAGGGAAAATAGTTGCGCACTTTGCGTGCTATCACTACGTAGCAGTTAAGCTTTCACTTGATCAACCCTGTGGACTTTTAAGCTACGAAAGTAGTAATCCCCTGACAAAATCAAGGACAAAATCTGCTACGATGAGTCATCATGCTGACTCAGCCCCCCCTCTGGAAGGCAGGAAGGAAGGAGGAACTGTGAGGCAAGGGTAGGAATGTGGGAAGGATAGAATTAGAAAAGGTGGGTTTTGGATGTTTTGGGATGAGAAAGGCAATTTTTCCAGCAGAAGGAGTGCTCGGAGTCCACGTGAAATTTTGGGTTAGGAAGGTTGTTTCCAGCGGAATCGGACAGAAAAAATTTTGAGGACGTCCCCCCCTCCTCCTGTCAAACTTCCAACTTTGGTTCTAGAGATCGTAGAAAGTCGTGTGATAGCTCATTTGAAAGCTAAGAGTGAGAAAAATGCAGTGGAAAGCTCAGTTTGGTCCTATCTTCCTGGGTTTAGAGAGGAAATTCTCTGAAAAACGCCAGAGCTAGAAAAGGTGGGTTTTGGTTGTTTTGGGATGAGAAAGGCCGTTTTCCGACATGAAGGAGGCCTCGGATGGGGAAATGGAGGGCAAATTCGGACTTTTTGGCCAATTTTGGGTCTAGGGGACTTGTTTCCAGCTCAATCGAAGAGAAAAAGTTCTGACCCCCCCCCCTCTGGGACGAGACTTCCAACTTTGGTTGTAGAGAGGGTAGAAAGTCGTGCAATAGCTCGTTTGAAAGCTAAGAGTGAGACAAATTCAGTGAAAGAAACGGCGTGTCTCTACGTTCATGCGTTGAGGTATGAGAGTGACTTTAAAATTTTTGCCCATCACCGAAGAAACGACAGAGTTAGAATTGTTATGAAAATGGCTGTAGCGGGTGAACGAAGCCTCGGATGGGAAAACAGAGACCAGATTTGGAATCAGCGTGACATTTTGCATCTAGAGGATGAGTTTCAAGTGAATCGGAGAGAAAACGTTGAAAATTTTCTGCACACGGGGTCTCCACACGGGATTTTTTCGTGAAAATGTTAAATTGTGACCACCTTTGGCGATGAATAGTGGAGGATTGGAAGTGAATGAAGAGTTCGGGTTTCTTTTAGGGGCAAGAACGCACTTTGTTCTCTAGGATCCTATCTTTTCAGATGTGTGGAAGGTTTTGTTTCCAAATGAGAGCATGTTTAAAATCGAATTTTTGCGCATTTTCCAAGATTTTGGAACTTTTGAAAAAAACGACTCGGCTTGACTTTCAACTCGGCTTTTTTCAATTTGGCTTCTGGTCATCGTAGAGAGTCAAGGGATGGCTTAAATGAAAGGTGAGAGCGAGAAGACGTGACTGTCAAAATTTGAAGTCAATCGGAGCACTAGAACCGGAGATAGACGTGTTTAAAGTTTTGAATGATGGAGATTACGTCAAGACGACAGAGATTGTCAAAGGTAGGTCATCTCTCTGAAGCTCCGATGATAGCATCGGACATCTCAAAGAAACCGACTTAGAAAATTTCATTGCTGATATCAGCTAAGGCGTCAGAATTAAAGGTTAGCCAGGAGATGGCCTTCGTCTCCAGGCCATAAAAGACTCCAAAACTTTAGAGGCTTGTAACTTTGCTTCTACAAGTCCTTTTGACTTGATTCAAAAAAGATTCGATCGCTATTGATCAGACCTATATTGGCAGACTACTTATAAAATTTCAAAAGCAGTCCTAAATACTGAAAAATTTAAATTCATTATTTTTGGAGGTTTTCTGGGGTTTTCGACCCTGCTGAAGTCAATGAAGGCATGTATAGGTGTGTACGAGACAGTCTTTCCTTGATACAAGCGGCTTTTCACTGAAAGCGAGCATGACACGGAGAGTTTTGCTGTAATATTCCACTGACAGGGTGTTCCTTCGGGACGGCGGGTGATGCCGCAGTGATAAATGTGGCAAGGGAGTGTGTCATATTTTAGACCGAAACCTCTGGGGCAACTCATGTTGGGCATTTGACACAGTTCTCAACGTAGCACTTTGAACGCCAATCGGTTGAGTCTTAGCTATCTTGTCATGGGTAGCATCTAAACATCTCCATTGCAAAACGCTTGTGAATCACAGCTTGCTATCAAGCTGATCAAAGCAACGACTTGGGATGTTTCCTCTTGTAAATAACTCCACCGGTTTTTATGTCAAAATCGAGGCCCGGATACCAACACAGTGACATGACGCACGGTCTGTCCGCCCGAGGTTGGATTTGTGGGTCGAGGCCTTCGAGCTGGGATAAGATCCCCTCTGAGTAATGCCTGTAACCGATTCAAGAGCTTAACACCTAATAGCTTGCTATCAAGTCGCTATGGCTTCTGCTATCAAGCCTTTGTGAAATCTCGTCTAGCCTCAGTAACTCATGGTTGGCAACGTCTATCGTTTGTCATTGTAACTTGGTAAAAATGAGAGGGTTACTGCAGGCATTGACGTCAAACCTTTTCGCGTCATAGGGTAACCAGTATTTGTGTTGGGAGTTGGTTACTGAAAGCACGGTGACTGCCGATGCCCATGAATGGTAAAACCGCTGTTGTCATGTCAAACGCATGGCCAAATAAGGAAGGTCTGAATCATGGCTTTGTGCTAGCTGGGTATATAAACCGCGTCTTTTGTCCCAACTTCATTTTATACTCCATCATGCAGACACCAAACACGCTAGTCAGCACTCCTGACAAGCCTCGGTTAAAGCCGAGAAATTTATTTAAAGAGTTTTCGCAGATGGAAGAGCAAGAGAGTTTGTGGAACAATCTTGCTCGAATTGGTTCATCGGCTGACGATGATGATACCGATTCAACAGAGTGGGGGTATATACTGCCCTCTGATAGTCGGGTGGTAGTAGAGGAGGTTGATGCCGCTGACATAGAGAGAATAAGAGTCTCCCTCAGCAGGATCGGACAGTCCCACCCAAGTTAGATGACTGTCTTTTTTAAAAACATAAGATCAACTTTCATACATACAACACATTTTTTCATCACCTTTCGTCGGGAACGCCCCATGAGCCGTCTTAATGGCTACCTTCTAATGCAGCTAAAGCGGTCCCAAGCCCGCCACATATCTTTGGATATGGAATGCAGAGGGGAAGAATAAATGATGAAATGGACTGAAATGGGAGGCCGCCCTTGCACCACATGCAACACACCAGACTTCTCTCTTCGCTAGTGAACAAGCTCTTGTGAGTGCAGTTAGAAAGTGTATCATGATGTTTTATGAAACACAAGTTTATGAAATGATAATGTAGTCTGAAAGTTAATGAAACACATCACAAGTCCTAAAGTTCGCCATCCAGGACTCAGGTTTCCTACGACAAGATGTAAGGAGGTAGCACTTCATAGAAATTCACTTTTCACTGAGCATTGTTACATTGTAGTGATCCTGCATCATGAGTGAGACAGAAGCTGAATTAATGATTCGTCAAAAGAAAAGAACACAATCATGGAGTTGTCAGAAAGGTACTACTCCATGGCAATCAAGACAGGTGATCCAAGGAAGTTGCCGATTGTCTAGAAACGATTGACTATGTGAAGAAAGTAACAATAGTTAGTCATCAAAGACAATCCAACATGCTAAAAGAGGGAAGATGGTTTGGACCTAAACATAAATATGAGTGAAGAGCATCCTTTCTTTAAAACATGAAGACATACACACTCACACATGCACACAGCACACTGCTTCATTGCCTTTTTCCGTGAATGATCCATGAGCCTTTGCGAGGCTACCCATAATGAGGCCTGAAAGTCATTTGCTTTCATGACGGTTCCAAGCCCGTATAACTCAGAGGATGGGTGAAAAATTGATGAAATGAAAGTAAAGTTTATCATGTTGTGCAAAAGTTTTACTGCAACACAGGTTGATGCATAGTTAGAAAGTTTGATCATGGCGTTTTATGAAACACAAATGTCATAAAATGTAAGCGTTTGTGTAGTCAAATAGTTTTTACCAGGACACACGTTTGTGAAAGTAAAGTATTAGATTACACTGAGTCATAAATACTGTCAAAGGTGTACAAGTCATATCAAGCATATTCAACTGAGTGTCCATTCCTGACACTCATCATCATTTGAAATTTTTTGAAGATGAAAGGTTGCATTCGTTTCCCAACTTCATGGTCTGTAGCAAGAGAGCTTGGTTATTCGTCGAAGGCTATAGAAAGTGTTACAAATGTAAATGAAAATATTAAAGCTGGCGCTTTAGTTGAAAGACTAATGGATTTAGATGAGCATGCTATGAATCATCATTTGGATCGAAGATGGATAGAGGATTTTTTCATGCTGCAATGTAATGATAGTAAAAATAGGAGGATGAAATTGGTGCGATCTGGAGTGAAAAAGAAAAAAGTGACATTTGCAACTGATTTGTCAAGTAGCTCTACCAATAAAAGTGACTTCAGAAAGAAATTGGAAGAGACGTTTAAATTATTATGTGAACGGAACTGCGTTGCGTGTTTTAAAAGGGAACGGTCCCTTCTCTTTTTACCATGTTGTCATTCTGTTATGTGTTCTACGTGCTATGTACCTTTGGAAACTATGTTGTGCCCCATCTGTGATCAAGAAATAATTTCAACAGTTAATGTATATAAATGATTTTGATGCAATCCTTGTTGATTTTAGAACAGTCATCTACGACCATGACACCACTGTATCACCGTCTCATTGAAAAGAGAAAGCATTATTATACAAGGCAGTGGATTCTTGTGTTGGAAAAACTATTATCATCCAATGATTGTAGAGAGATGATACATCGTTTGAGTAATGCTATCATCATTCACGCAAACTGTGAAGATGTTGACTATATGCTATCTTATAATTATAAACCAAAGCAGTTTACGAATACACTTTCATCACTGATACATCATGGTCTTCTTCCATTACCTTGCTTGGAGTTATGTATTCTACACGTTGCTTATGGGAAGCCTTTTCCAATTAAGTACAATTGATGCAAAGGCATTAAATTTTACAAGCATCATCGTACAAACAGATTGTTCATGTCTGGCTCATAATATATCAGCAAACGACACAGCTGAACTGTTTCCATTGAACTATAGTACCTCACTGAATGATACATTACAGCTACCCACACATGTATCTGCTTCTGATTATCCCACTGGTACTGTGGTTGTTCTCATTGTATTGCTTTTTACTAGTGCTGTACTCAATGTCTTCCTCTATTTCATTGCGTTTACGTCGGTGATGTTTCAACGCTGCTGTCGTGTTTAAGCAAAGAACACTCTAACATCCACCTGTAAAAATGGCTAGACGTCGTTCATCTCACCGTTCGAGCAGACAAAAGTGTCAATCAAATGCAAACAAAAAATTCTGTCTCTTCGTCGCTTACTAAAATTAAAACCATCTCATCGATGTGAGGCAATGAAGCTGGCAAACAATGCCTTCATTCGTAAAATGTGCGCGGAAATACGAAATGTGCGTTATATGACATTAAATAGCAAAAAGGCCAATGCAATTGCCAGGCATGGTAAAGTTCTTCGCACCTTGAGCAATCCAAAAACATCAATTCCTACAAAGCGCAAACTATTATCACAGCGTGGTGGCTTCTTACCACTTTTAACGCCTATCATCATGGCAGCTGCCGGTCCTGCTTTGGGAGGATTAGCTGTTGCTCTCGCGAATAAAGCCATTAATGGATAAATACTAAGTTAAATGGTATGACTTTTCATCAAAATCAACATGGATTTCCGTTTACGCTGTAATCGCACTATGTGTATCGTAGGACCCTCTCATGGTGGGAAGACACATTTAACACTGCAATTGTTGGAGCGACGTAATGAGATTTTTGACATGAATTGATTGGTAACGGTAACTTGGTTCAACCGGGGATTATCAGCACTGCTGATATTCAACCCTATGATATTATCATTCTTGATGATTTACTTAATGAGAGTAAGAACTCACAAGAAGTATCTGCTATGTTTACCAAGGCTGCTCATCACAAACCATGCTTTATCATTTTTATTATGCAAAATCTTTTTTCAAGTGGAAAGGAAGCACGGAATCGAAGTCTAAACACACATTACTAAATCATCTTTAAAAATCCTCGTGATAAAAGTCAAGTTGAATTCCTATCTCGACGAGTTCTTCCTATAATTATTTATTTTTGGACTTTACCCAGGAGTGTCCTGAGGATTATGGCTTACGCAGTCATCTCTTTGAGAAACCCATGATCATATATAAATTGTTATGAGTGGTTTTCAACGCATGATTGCTTTTCCACAAGAAGAATATATACATCTGACTACAATGCAGAGTGTTCAACAACCTTGGGCAAATCAAATGTCACAACTTAATTAGCAATGTGAACAAGAAGCTGTACAAAGTAAAAATCCATATGATCGTTTGATAAAGCAGAGTTCTACCTTAGAAGAAATGAAACAATTGAAAGAAAGAAATTCGCAATGATCTTTCGCTTGGTTCACCCAAACCCTATCGCAATCGAGCACTGTGCTTATATCGAAGTCTCGAACCCAACTTGAAAATCACTCAATGAGGTGAAGTGGTAGGTGATGATGGTGGAGTCATTAGGGACTAAAGAGTGGAAGATTTAATTAATCGTGCTGTTCGTGATCGTCGTCGTCACTTTACACCTACAGGATGGGAGTTCTTTTTAAAAAGTATGAAGAAATTCAATGTTCCGAAGGCAATTCTTAGTCGTGATACCTTACAAGAAATGGAAAATGATTCTACACCTAGGAAGAGAAAGTTGCAAAGTGTAGAGAGACCCAAAAAGAGAATCAAGCAAACTTTGAAAACACCCGAGAAGTTGTCGAAGCGTATACCAAAACCTTCAACACGCTATCCATCATTTGATTTTATCACAGACTTCTAATATGAAGAAGCTATGTTGCATTCCATGTTCAGAGTTGTCAAACATTCATGTGTCATTGGACTGCTTAAGTGCATGTTGTAAAAGTGATTCATACAAGACGGCTCAAAAAAGTATCAAAAGCAGGTCTCAAACACAAACGAAAACCCTAGCGGAGAAAAAGACTGATACTTTGAGGCAAATAAACGATCCCTCTTAATAGACGATGAATGAACATCTGAAATCAATTTACTATAACCCAAGGCATTATGCAGGTTATGCTTCAGTGAAAAAGTTGTCACAAGCAACTGGTTATTCACAGAAACAAGTGAAGAGATGGTTAAAAGCTCAACCTGCATATACATTGCACACACAAGCTCGAAAACGTTATCCTACCCGTTCTTATATCGTTCATGATATTGATGAACAATGGCAAGCAGATTTGGCTGATGTTTCTTTATTAGCTAAAAAGACTAAAGGCTATCGCTTTCTCCTAACTGTCATTGACTTATTTTCTCGTTATGCTTGGGTTCAACCACTCAAGACAAAGCGTGGTGAAGAAGTGGCCGAGGCTTTCCAAAATATTTTCAGTGAAGGACGCATTCCCACACGTATTCAGACTGATCAAGTGAAAGAGTTAGAAAACAGACATGTGCGTGCTTTATTTCGCGAACACAACATTGAGCTGTTTAGTGTGAAAAGTGCATACACGGCTGCAGTGGTCGAGCGCCTTAATCGTACACTGAAAACTCGTCTATGGCGCTATTTCACTGCAAAAGTAACACAAAAGTGGACGGATGTATTACAAGATACTGTACACGCTTACAATCATTCTGTTCATCGTATGACTGGCCACAAACCTGCTGACATAACTCCAGACATGGTGGATACAATCCGTGAAATCAATGCTAAACGCAAGCAACCATCACAAGGCAAACGTGACATTCAGGTTGGTGACAAGGTTTGCATTTCCAAGGTGAAAAGCGTGTATGCGAAAGGATATCTTCCCAATTGGACGGAAGAAATATTTACTGTCTCTGAGGTTAACAAGAAATTCAAGCCCACTACCTACAAGCTTCGTGATTATCATGGTGAAGAGATTGAAGAGAGTTTTTATCGTCATGAGATAACACCCATCACCAAAGAAGATGATGACTACATGGTTGAAAAGATACTTTGTCACCAAATGCGACAAGGGGAAAAGTGGAGCCTGGTGAAATGGGCTGGCTATCCAAATTCAATGAACAGTTGGATTCGTCATTCTGACCTTTATCGTGTTAGTCAACATTCCTAAGCAAAGCAATGAATTGTGTAAACATAAATAAATAAATACCTATGGATCAAACTGCTACGTTGTATTCTGCCCCCTCCTATGCTAGTCATGGAGCTGGCTTTCCCGTTTTTTTCCGAGTACACATGTTTGCTTTTTAATCTTCATCTAGTGATACATGAGTAATGAGTTTTAGGTTTGGTATACAGTACATTTTTTATTTAGAATTACAAGCACTTTCACTTAATTCTGCACCGTGAATTAAATTTGCTGTGAAACACCTGGTATACTACTTACAAAAATACAAGTTTTCAGTATGCTTGCAACGCAAAAGGCTTAGTTTAATAATATATTCATCAATAATAATAAATGATTTAGAATTACCAAAATTTTTGGCTTAATTTTACGGCTGAAATTAAATTTGCTGTAAAACGCATATTATACTACTTATAAACAATTAAAAGCTTTCAGTATGTATATAATACAGATAATTTGCATTTGCCACTAAATATATGATGTATATAGGTTTAACTACCGATTTCATGGAGTTGTTTGACGCAGTTTCCTTTAAAACTACAAAATATGACGTCATTTTTTACTGATTTCCTCACAATTTTTTAAAATTGCGATTTCTCAAAAATTTGGCTTTAAAGGATTTTTGCTTTCACGTTTCTCAGACCCTAAGGGTGTATTCTAACAGAAAATCGCGGTTTCGCTCATGGTATATCTTTTTAATCTTAATCTTGATTTGGGGACGCCGTGGATGACCAGAAGCCGAGTTGAAAGTCAAGCCGAGTCGTTTTTTTCAAAAGTTCCAAAATCTTGGAAAATGTGCAAAAATTCGATTTTAAACATGCTCTCATTTGGAAACAAAACCTTCCACACATCTGAAAAGATAGGATCCTAGAGAACAAAGTGCGTTCTTGCCCCTAAAAGAAACCCGAGCTCTTCATTCACTTCCAATCCTCCACTATTCATCGCCAAAGGTGGTCACAATTTAACATTTTCACGAAAAAATCCCGTGTGGAGACCCCGTGTGCAGAAAATTTTCAACTTTTTCTCTCCGATTCACTTGAAACTCATCCTCTAGATGCAAAATGTCACGCTGATTCCAAATCTGGTCTCTGTTTTCCCATCCGAGGCTTCGTTCACCCGCTACAGCCATTTTCATAACAATTCTAACTCTGTCGTTTTTTCGGTGATGGGCAAAAATCTTAAAGTCACTCTCATACCTCAACGCATGAACGTAGAGACACCCCGTTTCTTTCACTGAATTTGTCTCACTCTTAGCTTTCAAACGAGCTATTGCACGACTTTCTACCCTCTCTACAACCAAAGTTGGAAGTCTCGTCCCAGAGGGGGGGGTCAGAACTTTTTCTCTTCGATTGAGCTGGAAACAAGTCCCCTAGACCCAAAATTGGCCAAAAAGTCCGAATTTGCCCTCCGTTTTCTCTCCGATTCCGCTGGAAACAACCTTCCTAACCCAAAATTTCACGTAGACTCCGAATCTGCCCTCCGCTGTTCCATCCGATCACTCCTTCTGCCCAAAAAAGGTCTTTCTCATCCCAAAGCATCCAAAACCCACCTTTTCTAATTCTATCCTTCCTAGATTCCTACCCTTGTCTCACAGTTCCTCCTTCCTTCCAGAGGGGGGGGTCGGGACACGCTTTCCTCCTCACGGAACCATTCCTCCATCACATCCTTGGCGCTCTCCTTCCTGCCTTCCAGAGGGGGGGCTGAGTCAGCATGATGACTCATCGTAGCACATTTTGTCCTTCATTTTGTCAGGGGATTACCACTTACAAAAATCTGGGCGGGGTGCGCTAAAAGACCCCCTCTGATTTCCGAGTTCCTATGATTCAAATGTCCCTCAAATTACCTTATAGCACAATTGGCACATGCTGGTTCCAATGGTGGTATCCGCTTTTTCCAACTTGGTGATCTTACTGCTACAAATTGTAGATCAAAATTTGAATTCCGCATTTTTTCAAATCGATGCTTTGAATTTCTGCTGGATATTGATGGCATGATAATGATAGACGATACTTTTCATCAGCTATCACCTGAAATCGTCTTAAGATGATGTTTGATTGCATGGGGTAGCATAAATGCAGCTCAAATAGAGATTCTTGAAGTTGCAGTACGTGTACCCAGTTACAAAACGTGCGGGAAGAGTAACTAGCTGCTCATCCAAATAAATGAATGCACCATATATTATAAGACATTATGATCTGACCATGTTTTCACTTGGACTCCACTATTGACGGCATAAAACTGACAGTGTTACTTATAAGGTTATAAATGAGTAATATTTAAAGCATGTTGCTATCATTCATAGAACAATTACATGATTGCGGTTGTGAATAAATAAACATGCCAATTATAACTTCATTACTTCTTTGTAATGGTCTATAAGTAATTTGAATTGATTAAGATGCTCAATTTTCAAAAACTACTTTTTTTAAAGGTCATATTTCTGATGTTCGCACAAATTTGACGAAATATATATTAATTATCAGAAATGTGCAGAAACTAAAAATCATAAAAAATGAGAATCGTAGCTATCATAGTCTTGGAGCATAATAAAAAACTACTATTGTCAACAGTATTGTCATTCACTGGAAGCCGCCATTCTTCAGGTGCTGCATGTTTGGAAGCAAATCTTCATGCAGTACACAATAGTGGCACAAAAGTCGAACACGTTTTCGCTTAGATACATACACTTGTCAACGGCTGTATGATTGGGTTAGAATCAGTCACATGTGAAAGTCTAAGCTTTTCATTGGTTCTTCATTCCCCAGCCTAGTTCCCCCGGATTTGCCGCGACCTTATTATTTTCAATATTAATTCAGACTATTATTTTTAATATCGATAAGAATATGTAAGAACTAATGTAGAATTTAGCGCCCAGAGTTCTGAAGTAAACTTAGTATCATAATTAATGGGATTAAAAACTTGGACAGCTCTGTCGTAAGCTTGAAAGCATCTGTAAAGCGGTTCCAGAATAAAATCATCAATTTAACGTAAATACTGTACAACTTCGTGATGACATAATTTTATAGATTGGATAATCTTCAAGTCCATCGCACTTTCAAAAGCTTATGGAATTTATCACAAGATATGAATGATCTTTCACCGGAAATCTGTTTTCAACAATTAACAGTTTCGGAAGTTAAGAAAAAAAGAATAATGTTATTCACTTGAAAATTTGTACTTTCGTCATGATTTCTTTCCTGACTTAATTAGATATTAGTACACATTTTTATTCAGCCATGTCTTTTTGCAATGGCATGCTATAATCGCATTTCTCTATCAAAGCATCAACAATATTTCGATGCGTTTTTATGGATTCCATTTAGATGCTCTTTGGCAATATATAATATGTAATCGGGCCCTTCCCGAAAATAAATCCTAGCTTCGCCGTTGCTAAATTATCAGCGAAAGATTGGAGCGCAAGTCAAGTCACGATGATAGTCCACAAAAGTTGAAAATGTTCTGGGATTTTGAATGCGAAATCATCACTCCTAGCAGTCACAGATAATGTATCACTCACCATCAGCTCATTGAGAACAAAAAGAAATAAGTGAGTTGTGAGTGTAGTGTGAATCGACTGTTGTCAATTTATGTAGTAAGAAAACAGTTAGTCAATCGTCCTCGAACGCATCATAACTGCCCACAGAATTAGACAACTTGCAAGGTAGTCTTCGTTACCTAGAAGGGATGAGTCATACTTTTGGAAATGGCACACACACTATCAAACAATAAACTGTCAGTTGGCTTTTGGACAACAGCCAGTTAGTCAGAGGCGTGCGTGTTGTAATATCATTTCGATCACACATCACTGTCCAGTTTATATTCAGTATGGAATGCTGAGAAGGTGGTGAAGTCCTCAGGTGAATCAATTTTCTTGTGACTGCTATCTTCGTTAAATGATAGGTAGGACCAACATTAGCGAGAAAACGTGTTCGCAGTGATTTGATAGTGATTTGATTTCTTCGAACCTAAAGGAATAGTGGCAATCGAAGCACCTTGATGGCATTTGCAGCGATCCGCAAGCGACGCACGACTTTTACCTATTTCTGCAAGGTATTAAGAATTCCTCTCTCTTTAGAATGCCCACTCACTAAGTTCAAGCATGTGCCATCGCTTAGAATTAGTCTTCACTTATAGTAAATTGAAAGGGTTATGCAATCTAATCTTCCCGCGGCCTAGAAATGTACTACGGCAGTGGTTGGGAACCACTGTCATTGACTATCGTACTTCTGTTTCCCAGATCTGCAGCACAATTAACTTTGAATATTCGTCCACTGTTTTTAGTCATGCTTCATGACCTTTGTTGGATAATGCTTCACCAATCTTTGCATGATAAATTGAAAATTAATTCAAACAAACAATGTGGAAGTGATTCGTTTTTTCACTAGGATCGCCTGTGCTATGTTCTCGTATGCGAGTACGAAATGTGTTTAGGTATCTTCAGTGCAACAGCAAGTACGAAGCGTATGCTCCTCTAACGTTGTTTCACCTTTCTGTGAGAAATTCATCGGTTGATTTAACCGACAGATATATCTTTTAGTGCGGTCATAGAGTAGAGATATATAGGTAGAGTGTCGACTCAAACAATTATCTGCATACATTGAAAAATGTTATATGAAAATATTCAGTTTTTAAAGGTGATTACGTTCCCGTGGTCCAAAAAATTATTTGAGCACTTTTAAAAAGGTCAAAATTTGCCAATTTATATACTACCGAGATGACTTTCCTATATAAGTAGTATGAAACAAGTTGGATATCAAAAGGAATAAATATTTGATAATAAGCACCGTAACTAAGCGGAAATCAAGGTGATTATCATTGGAATTTCATGATCCGCATTATAATGGAAGTCTTCATGGAAAAGTCGCGATATTATTCGTGCTTTCTTGGCTGAAATTTCAAGTTTTTAATTCAATCTTCACCGGCATGATTTTATGATTCACTAAATTCATGTTTCATTTCTTGATTCTGAATATTGATGTGGAACCATTTACATCTTTCAAAGTTAAATGAAGTCATTGTCTTTGATGTGATTTTTCTGTGCCAGTGGCAAGTTGCCTGTGATTTGATCACGCATCATTTACGAAAATACGCTTGAGGTTGAGCATGAAAGTAATAAGAACCCATCGAATTGCTAATTTAGCAAGCATTAAATCTCCAAGGCTGTCATGAGAATCTGATGTGCCATCATTCCTTCTGTATTACAATCATGATCACTCAATTCCGATGTAATTTTTGCAAAACTGCAAAAATTTGCATATCTCACATTTGGTCACAATACCACCTGTATCTCCTTTGAGTTCATTTAATAAATTCGAAAGTGCATACACATTGGGAATTTGATAAATAAGGAGTTGCCACTCTACCTACTCTATATATGCCTACTCTATGAGTGCGGTTTTTATAATCAATCGATGCGCCTATACTAGCTAATGTAGCATTGATGTGGTATCATTCCATGACATCGAAAACCTGAAATAGACGAACGATCGTAATGCACTGAAATAGGTAAGAAATGTAATTATTTGCAGCGCAGTGTCTACAAAGAGTCACAAGTAAGTCACATTTTCATCATCACAAACTTCCATCCCAGATATACAATGCCATGATGTAAAGGATAAAGAACTTGAGCAAGCATCAGCACGCAAAAGTTCTGCCGAAGACGAAAGTTTGTTAATAGTTCAGCAGAGATGAATGTACTCATCACTGAGATGATATGTTGATCTCATATTTGGTGGTGTTGGTTTTCTTAAAAATATCGTTTGTATCACACGATACTACCTCAGAAAGTGTAGGAGAGAAGGATATGAAATAAGAAGAGAGAGAGAGAGCGAGCGAGCGAAAGAAGAGAAAAGGGTTCGGATGGGTGCAGAAATACTACTAAAATCGCGTAATATCACCCACACCCTTATCTGAAATGTCCGAGCTTCAGTTGATTTGTTTAACTAAATTTTATTATTTAAAGCTACCACAAATAATCGCACTTAATACTGATTTTGATGTTCTTCTATATTAGTCACAATTTGTCTTTTTCCTGGATTACATGCACGCTCTCATACGACTCGACTGTTTCTGAACTTTTCCACGATTTTCTGATGCGTAGCTAATAAGATTGACTCGACCATTTTGATAACATCACTTTCATTTTGCATTCATTATTTCTATCTACATGTAATTAGCATCGATTAAACAAAATTAGTAGCATGTCCCTCGTCGGCCTATTGAGTGTCCAGGTATACCCGCTATTCATTCAAGGTTGGACATGATTGCTGATGTATTCACATCCACACGGTTTAATATTCGATTGAATAGTCTAAGAGTCTGCGGATGTGGATATGGATTCGAGAGAGGATAATTTTAAGGAATTTACGCATGTGTCTAGAATTTTGTGAATTATTAAAACGGATCGCCAAATGAGGCTGATTATTATGCTCATATAAATTGAAGTACTTTGATGAAATATGTAGCTACGTGTCATGATAAGTTCGTTGATTTTTTCCAGACACGAATCTTCCATCTACCTAAAACTGAGGAAATTTTTAAATTGTCGTCTCATCTCACCGAGTACTTGCGTACATTGCAGCTTGATTTCTAGAAATTTCTTGCGCTTTCATGTAGTAATATGCATGTCATCAATGCTTGTACTTTTAGTTAATAAACTTCAATAGTTCTGTGAGTGATATAATTTTTGCTGTGAAATATATCAAACAAAATCATAAGCCAGTGAACGCAATTTATTGGAAAAGCCAGTATAGAGGAAGGTTAGTAATAATTAAAAGTAATTAATTAAAAGCGCTTGCGCATCGGTCATCCTTGAGAATGATTTACTTTGTCATATGATACTGGAATCCCAGCGCATTTTGATAATCTGAAAATGGCAGACTCAGTTTCTCACAATTTCGCGTAATTTGACGAATCTCACCTCTTTCTATGTTTTATTTGGATTTGATGTGAGTCAATTATCCGGTGCATGTTTAATTGCAATTTCGGAGTAATTCACTCGACAATTTTATAAGTCTCACACGAAATTCGCCCAATAACAAGAGATGCTTGAAAAGTAGTTAAACGAAATGAAGAACGGAACGTCTTTGATGTTGATGAAGATCAGATATGAGGCAGTTTTTATAACGATTTGCTTGAGAATAAAATTTTGACTTACATGTTAAGGAACAATGAAACCCTTAAATTCAATTGTCACAACGACGAAGTGATATGATATCATTCCGAAATTTCAGAATATAAATCATTTGAAGTAAAAGAGAAAATGGTATTTATATTATGGGATAGACTGCCCAAATTTATGTCGAGGAAGATTAGCCAACCAATTTAGAATCGGCTTTTGTCATTATTTGAAGATGTGCTTAAACTTGCACTTTTTCTTACCAAAGTTGTGTAATACAGTTTCGGATAAATCATATCTTCAGTGTTTGTAAAATTATATATTTACGTGATCCCATGCTTCTCGTGAAGTGGCACTTTCGATTTGTACACTATCAAAATCTGTAAATCAATGGAGCGTATGTTTTTCTGATTAACAACCTTAATACTTGCCAGTGGACAAGATGGTTATGTTGGTGCATTTGGTGTCTGTCCCGAACCGGCTTTATCAGAGTTTTTCAGGCCACGGAGACTCATGGACTTGATTGACTTGCAATTGGATTCTATTTGCAATCAATCTTATTGTGATGACTAGAAATTCTTCTATCATGAATTTCATGGTAATTCCATGACAAACGAGTATCACGGCTAACCAATACCATTATTTTGTCATTTGTAGCTGCAGTTGAGAATGAGCATGTCAACTGATCATATTGGAGAAAGAAATCAGTGGTTATTTGTCACCTCCCTGATTCTGATAAATGAGAAAGCAGATGAAAGAAAACGTAAATCAAGACTTTTGATTCTACTTAAGCAAATGTCCCACTGGCCTATTCTAAAGTAGACATTAACATTAAACACAATGTGATGTCTTTTGTCATGCCGACAACGTTTTGTTCAACGTCCATGACATGCTGTCAGCGGTCTGCCGTTTCATGACAGTTACATGACAATGACGCTTCCCTAGATTACTCAAGATTTAATCAGTCTGTGACTGTTTCAATTGAGCTGAAGAAAATGAGACCAATCAAAGTGCAATGACTTACATCAATTTGTGTATTGCGGAATTGTACATGTATGTCTGCCTTGCAGAGCAGTACTATGGAAAAAATCAGTACCGGTACTTAAAAAGCATACTAAAGCTATCAGGATGAATAATTCATAAAATTTCATGCGTCATGTGAATTTCTCGCATATTTTATCATGCATCCACCATTTTGTGTCCTTAATCGTGTCAACATCTTCTCAGGTGATGATTGATATAATTAATAAAATATATGATATTCTGTATTTTATTTTCAGGCCTATTTAGAGAAGTTACTAAGCTCCATAGATGTCGTGAGATTTAAACATCCATGGGATGTCATTTTTTCAGTTTGATAGGAACCGTTGAATTGTTCGCGTGCAATAATGTTAGCTGAAAAAAGAAAACTTCTTCTTTTTCCAATTTTTGGATTAGCTCGATACCAGGGTAGTGATTTTCCGGGATCTTAGAATCCCAACTCTCACTTGTTTAACATAAAGTGTATTATCTAGTGATTCCATTTTTAGTCAATCACGAGTCCCGGATGCAACTAGTATCTCAAAAATGAGATCCCGGGATAACATTAGCATCTGTGGCAGGAGTGTAACTCAATCTATACTCCAACTGTCTTCTAACTCACATTAGTAACACGCATGCAAGTTTCAAAATGACATATTCAAAGTTTTCTGCAATCTCGGAACTTATCCCGCGATTGTGAAATCCCTGAATATAGCACCCATCCTAAATTGTTCATATATACCTTTTCCAGTTCGTGTATCGAATCACTAAATTCAATGTTAAAAGCAGGGATACGGGGTTGGAGTCCCGAAGTCCCATCATTTTTGCTGGAGTTGGGGTCGGAGTCATATCAAATGATAGGACTTCGGCCTATAACTAGAGCCGAAATATAATACAAACAAATTATTTATCCTCGTGCATAGCTGTCACTGTTTTGATATCAACTTTCTCCGTCAAACAAAAGTACAGAGACACTGAGACACTGCTGCATGCAAAGCTTGTAATAGTTGAGGGAATGAACCGTGATAGTGAAAAAAGGATCGTCTTTTCACTCGGTGATTTAATGGAGAAGACAAGCCCTCCTAGCCTTGATCACACCTACGCACCAAAGGTCACATCAGAGACAAAAATGCAATACTAGTTTGTTTCAGAACATTGCCTCTTACCCAAACGTTAATCTTGTGTGATGACTCCTCCAAAGCGCGTATTAAAATCGAAAGTGTACTCATATTTTTTGAAAAAGGATGGGGAATTTTCCTGCCTAGTAGAGACTGGAGAAAAACCGTGTGAAGCGCACATCATCAAGATAGGAGGAGCCGAGTCGCATGCATCCAACTTAAAGCGACATTTTATAAACTTTCATCGAAAATGATTGATAACTGATAGGGCCTACAGCAATGATCACTAAAGAGGATTCAGGTAAGCCTATCTATGATGTAGGTTACCAGTTTTCCGAACGTATCAAAATGATAGGACTCCGACTCCCTGGTTAAAAGTGCTCATATCAAGAATTGTTCTTGAATTCAGATATTCAATGGCTATTTTCTGATGTCATTGATTTCATTCAAGCATCACAATCGAAATCTATGGCCAATAGCTGATCAAAATGTTGTCTTGAATTAAAGCAGTAAGGCTAAATTCTTAAAAAATAAAACTAAAATGACTTTGTATAAATAAATTGATACATTATCGGGCAATGGGAAAGAATGCGGATTCAGTGAATCTTTCTTTCAAAAGCAACCAGCATTTACATTTGCTTTTACTTTATTTACTATCGCTTTGACAATTCTACAGCTTAATTGAGGTAAATCTTCAGTTCATCTCAGTTCATTAATGAATAATCTCAAAGCAAAATGCATTTTTATCTTTGATTTGAGATAATTAATTAATGAACATCGCATTCTTAAACATGAATTGGAAAATGTGTACAATTTGGCTATGTTAACCAACATTCGAAAGAATCAATACTTGCTTAATATAGGTAAATTTCAATTCATAAACACGTTCATGAACTGAATTTTCAAGTCTTCAACACACAGAATTAGATTGTTTAATCCTATCACTTTGCTAGAAGTGCAAACTGATTCAAACAGATGGCACATGCAGGAACTTAATAAGTGGGCAAAAAGAAATTTTTAATACCTTACAGAGATAGGACAAATAGTCGTACGCCGCTTGTAGATTACTCTGAATTCCTTCAAAATGCTCCGATCGCCACGATTCCTTCAGATTTAAAGAATTCAGATCATTGCGCAAAAGTTTTCTCGATAATGTTGGGCCCTCCGATCATTTTAAAAAAAGTTAGCAGCGCATGAAAAAACGTTCTGTAGAACTTGACATCGTCTGTGTCTCTTTGCTGTGTGATCCGGTTGATAAGTCACTGAAACTTTGCACAATTTGGCGTGTTTAATGCTGAACTGGCTGCTCATTCTTCGATTGTTATGGTATTTAGTCAGGAGATTGTGCCATTTCAAATAACATTACATGTTCGAATGCTTCCCTTCTAGTCAAACGGAAGAAGAGACGACCTGTCTAATTCTGTGCTTCAACTAAATCTACTTTCACGACATATTGGAATTCACGAATGGTTTAAGATGCTTTGGTGGACAATCGATCCCCGCTACTTGCCTTAATGTTGGCGGTCACAATTGTGACGAGTTATTCATTCATTTATTATAATTGCTATGACAACTGATGTGTGGTGGTGAGGGTTTGATCCTGACAATTGACACAGTCGCATAAGTGGCTCGTAGGTCAGTTAGTAAAGCACAGGTTTAGTTAACCTTGGTCGTAGGTTCGAATCCCACCAGCCGCACATCTTTTGCACGGCAATTTGATCTATCGTTCGTTTAATTTCATTGTTTCTGATTATTTCATTTGTTTTAACGGCCCCATGATCCCAGAAAGCGGAGTAGGAGGAATTTATGTCGAGTACAATGTCAAGTTCAAATGCTTGTTGTAAACTGTAGTTATCACTTTATCTTATTATTTAGAAATAAAATTGCTTTACTCCTAAACTTGTCTCGCTAGTAGCCACCAGATTGCTACATCACATCTGCACGACATTTAAGACATGAAATCATTAATGAGGAAAAGCATTTTCCAAGCTTTAAGCTTGTCACAGATCTTAAATGTAGATTTGATACTCTTTTTTCTAACAACTATTAAAGTCAAGTAAATGAAAATCAGAAGTTACATTTATGGAACATTTCTACCGATGAAGTTCAGATAAACTTGTAGCCGTCATGTAACTTTCTATCATGATGGACATTCAATAGTGATGGCAGCCATTAATCTCCAATTCTTGAGTGAATGACTTCCGTGCCCTCAATAAACTTTGTCGAATATTTTCATCATTTTAATTCTGCTCTCATTGGGTAGCGTCATCGCATATTTCGGATAGATAACCTGACGATGAATCTTGTTGATCAACCATGTATTTCTGGCTATTAGGTCTGCAATGTAGGATGTTATGCTATCTTCAGTTATTGTGTTAACCGTGTAGTTTAAGAGTTTGTTTGCTTTTTATAAAAGTCCAGTAATTATAGTAGATACACACAATTCACGGTCACATTTGTTTGTTGTCAAATTTGGTGACTACTGGCGGTTCATTTGGATGAGTGCAGAAAACGGATAACTCATTAAATACTCATTCATATGTGCAATAATAATAATAATAATGAATGTATATTTGTTGTAATGGAAATCGACAAATTACTAAAGAAATACAGAATTAATAAAAGATAGCAGTTCTTCAAGTAAGAGCACCTAGCTAATAGTTAGAATAATATTCAAGGTAGCAGTCAACACGTAGCCCCTCATCTGGATTCCACTGAATTGAACAGCACAAAGACACGGTAAAAGAACGATCGTGCAAGACGTTGATTTCTATGAATTGGAAGAATAAATCTTCTTGATGCAGAGACGGTCGGTAGAAGTTTATGCAGTATATGGGACGGCAACATTATTTTCTTCAGCATGCGGATGGACAACAATTCACGTCTCTCTTGCAATGATGGAAGACAATGATTCATGCAGTTTTTGCCACATAAAACACGATGGAAGCGCTTTTGGAGTATTTCAAGGCGATTGGAGTCAGTAACCGAGATACCGAGGAACAGAGGTGCACAGTACTCAATAACGGTTCTAATCAAAGCGTTGTATACAGTTAGAAGTTCACTTTTTGAACACGATTGCTTTAATAAGCGAAAAGCATATAATCGACGCGATGAAATGGTCAGTAAGTTATCAACATGGTTGGACCATGAGAACTCAGAATTGAACGTGACCCCAAGAATACGGAGGGTGTTAACTGATGCCACACCTGGTAGTGTGAAATTCCTTTGAACAATGATGTAGTACATGTTCTCTATTTGATTACTACAAATCATTTGAATTAAACTACGTGACATCTTAATTATTATTTATTGATGATTTTGAAAGCATAAGAATCAGTTTAAGAATATATAAAATCAAAAGTTGTGTTCAAGAGCAAAATCTGCGGATTAAAAGCTGAAGAGAAGTCAAGATGATAGCGTCTATATTAACATGTGGGAATTATTGAGAATAAATGAAGACGGAGAAAGGAAAAACATGGATTTAGGATAATGAAGAGACAGTGAAAATTGATATCGGAATTT
Source organism: Prostheceraeus crozeri (assembly GCA_907163375.1). NCBI lineage: Eukaryota > Metazoa > Platyhelminthes > Polycladida > Euryleptidae > Prostheceraeus > Prostheceraeus crozeri. Next base: position 326,413 of record CAJQUW010007898.1, on the reverse strand, counting down.
GATTCTAACTGAAGTCGAATACCGATAAAGCAAAATGCGAACAACTGATTGGACGAAAATTAGGCGATCATTGTAGGTTAGTAGAAATTAATTACATGTCGTCGAAAACGAACCAAAAGTGTTAGAAACGTAATTGAAAAAATGCGAAAAGCTATTGTTTAAATGTCCATGCGCGGCGCAGTGCCTCCTCATACGTGCAGGAATTTACGTTCAGAGCCATTAGAATAGTATGGAGGTGTTCACACATTGACGCGTGTCCAAGCAATATGTGAAAGTCTTGAGTGACGTCTTGCTTGTTGGATAGGACATTGTGGACCACGCCAAAATCTCGAGACGACTTGGTCTACCCTGCACTTCTGTAGTACACCAGATGGCTGCCGTGAGAAGTGATTGACTCTCGACATAACTATCCGGCTATTCCGACGGAAGTTGTGACCAAATGAATGCAAAAATCTCTTAACAACGTATGCCAACCATGAATTCAAATTCATGAATGAATTTGGAGAAGTTGAATGTTATATTTGCTGCATGACTAATATTAGAAACGAAGACAAGAAATTTGCTATTGTTCTTCACTCATGTGATAATTTGCAGAATGATTTTTTTAGAAATTTACTGCGGACTGTAATGTGGGCTCTATTCGAGGGCAGATTATTTGAATAAAATGTCTAGTTTGTAATTTAGCTCTCTCGATTTTCTGATGAACTGCGAACATTGCGTTCCGGTTTTTTAATACTCTGCTTCACCCCAATCTAAATTCCTGACTGGAAAGAGTATACCAGAAAACCGCTTTGTTTTCTATCTCGGATAAAGTGAGGCAAACATATTCTTCCAGAAGCCACAGTTTTTATCTTTAAATCAGTTTGAATCTTAGCAGAGTTGCAAGATCAAACTTAATGTAATCTCCTAGAAACCGCAAACCTCGATATCTCAGTGTTGCATCTTCAGTTTGAATCTTAGCAGTGATGTAAAGCGAAGTGCGCTTTGGGGAAGAGGAAAGAGACGGCCATTTAATATCAACGCAACAAGCACGGCCTGCTTTTCCGAAGAGCAATTGTAGTCAACTTTAGAACATCCTCCCGGAAAAAGAAATGGTGGGAACAAATATAATGTAGAACCGGTGTAGATTGATGATGCGCCGGAAATCCGAAAGTAGTGAAGTCGAAGAAAAAAGATGTATTGACAACGATCTCGAGACGCAAGCTTTGCAAGATTTTGAACTAGAAGACATGTCATTTTTATGTCATCGTTATACATGCACATTGAATTTTTTAAGCATTAGTTCAGTTCACATAATTAGATTGTTTAATCGTGTCACTTTGCTAGAAGTGCAAACTGATTCAAACAGATGGCACATACAGGAACTTAATAAGTGGGCAAAAAGAAATTGTTAATACCTTACAGAGATAGAAAAGATAGTCGTGCGTCGCTTGCGGATTGCTCTGAATTCATTCAACTAAATGTTCCGATCGCCACGATTCCTTCAGATTCGAAGAATTCAGATCATTGCGCAAAAGTTTTCTCGATAATGTTGGGTCCTCCGATCACTTCAAAAAAAGTTAGCAGGTGCATGAAAAAACGTTCGCAAACTTCTCTGTAGAACTTGACATCGTCTGTGTCTCTTTGCTGTGTGATCCGGTTGATAAGTCACTGAAACTTTGCACAGTTTGGCGTGTTTAATGCTGAACTGGCTGCTCATTCTTCGATTGCTACGGTATTTAGTCAGGAGATTGTGCCATTTCAAATAACGTTACATGTTCGAATGCTTCCCTTCTAGTCAAACGGAAGAAGAGACTACCTGTCTAATTCTGTGGTTCAGTTATTGTCGATTCTATAATTTCTTATCACTTTAATAAGAACTGCAATTCCTGCTAAAGATGACAATAAAATTTTTTTTTCGACATCAGGAGCAGCAAATTAGGAATTGGTTATTGAATTAATGATTGATCTATATTATTTTGTTTATCTGAAAATTAAGAACTTATAGTCAGAACAACTGTTGAACAAAAATATTATTGACAGCCATTGTTAAATAATGCAAAATCATCTGATATATACATAATCACATTCCAATGATTGTGGCAAAGACTCGTGAAAACCGCTTGATAAATATATATATCATAGGCAATATGATTATTTTTCCAATTCTTTAAGTGTTCTTTTCGAAGACGGGCTCCACTTTGGAAAATGCCGGTACAGTATTCCGAATTTGCATAGAATTACCTGCCTTCCACAATGCTTGATGCTCTCAACACAACTACTACTATAAGATGTTAATTTATTCTATCATCAGGGTTGAAATTATGCTAAAATTAAACATAAGCTCGAAATTCAAGGTATTCATTCACCAATCAATGTTAAAATGCTCGCTAAAGTGACAAAAAAGGCTGTTTTACACAAAATACAATTCATTTATATTTTCAACGCAATAACTGCAAAAAGTATTTCTCGGTAAAATGCCGAAATGGATTCTCAACAAGAACATCATTTTCTTCTTGACCGAGTACACAGCTTAGGAAGTGCTTTGTGAATTAATGACGGGGATAATGTCCTCATAGTGGAACGATTCGGCCATAGAAAACATTAACATCGGAAACTCTTCTACTCTCTGAATTTCTCTTCAAATCCTTTCCAAATATTATTTTTTCTCCAGATATTGTCAACGCAGTCCTCCGATGAATGATGGGAATTAGTCAAATTCATATACGAGAGTCGCATGGAATTTTAGAAAATGACGGTAAAAAAGGAGCATCATTGTTATACTTGTGTTTTTATTCATGGTAAACATCAGTGCCACTCCGGACTCTCGATATTCAATTGTATGGAAATCGCTTTCTAGACAAAGAAATAATATTGTGTAGTTTTTGAAGCATTGGTTTTTTTTCATGTCAGTAGGCTAAGTAATTAGTAATTTGTGACGAATTTCCGTAATTTTCTGTTTATCTGTGTTAAACCATATGTATGAAAGTTTAGTATTGATATGAAATTGTCTGAGGCAGATTCTGAATTTTACTACCTGTGATTGTGAGTTAATTGCTGAATAAAAATTGCAACCATGGCTTGCTTTTCAAAGATATCAGAAACAGATTGACAGGAGTTATTGACAAGGAATCTTCAAGTTTTGATTATAATTATGTGACAAACTTTAAATTATGACAAGTCTTCATCGTATGAATTCTTTACTTCTATTTCGATGTAATATCTATATAATATTCATTGCATTATAATTGGGCAGATACAATTTATGTGACATAATCAGACGAGTGAGTTTTGATCATTTGAGAAACATTGCCATTTTTTATGTAGTCATAGTTAAATATATGCATAGTTACTATGTATGACATATTGTACACATTATTTTCATTGTGTAATGAATACAAATATGCTATTTCAAAGTGGTTGAGAGATCCAGAAACCCACCTTTATATTTGGAGACAACAAATCAATTTGGTAATTCCATTTGAATTACAGGTGAGAAAAACTTGAATCATTTTTTCCTAGCTTTAATTAGCATTATGCAAACATATGCATGTATATAAAATATTTTTATTGTTTCCGGACCTCTCGTTTAGTAAATATCAATAATATAAATAATGATGGGTTTATTAGAAAAGTATCATACTAAAACAGATAGCCTCTGATACTAAATGGATGCTTTTTCTGCTGTTTATGCTATCCAATTAATATAACGTCATTTATGGTGATAAATGACAAAAGCATTTTTGTAGGTCATCTTATTCCATTGTCACTCTTACTATTTTCCTCATACATTTATCTTTTTATTAATATCATTTGGCAAAATTGTAAAGACTCTTCACTGTAAATGCCTCATCCAATGCAATGAATTTTCTGTGATAGAAAATATACATTGTTGACTTTTTGACTTTTGACTTATTCATACACATGTAATGTGACAATATTAGATGATATGAAGAGTAATTATTGATACTATTGATGTCATTACGATTATGACAATTTTGTATATTTTCTCGTGAATTGCAATTTGCAGATGTAACTGAATGATTTTGAAACCCTTTTGTATTACGCGTATAATGTCTTCCGTATATTTTCTCAAAATATGTAAATTTTGAATTCTGTATTTTTAGGATGTTCATTCTTATTTAATGAAACACTTTATATCGCTCACATTTTAGGCACAAACAATAAGTCCATTAAGCAATAACAAGCGCACATTTAAGTTTTGAATGGTAGGTCATTGAATGGCAAGTCAATACATCTCACTCTAGCATTTCTTTGTCCATTTTCTTAACCAACGTTGCTACAAGCATCCATGATATTATGTAGGTGTAAAACTTGCATGACAAGTAGGTGTTGCTTGTCAAATTCAGTTTACTTCTGAATACTTTTGAGAAGCTAAACAAATGCATTTCCATGACAAAAAGAAAGGTAATCCGGCATTGATTGGTTAAGGATGCATGCTGTAAAAAGATAAAACTAAGAAGGAGTGGAATTTGAATCCGCCTTAGGTATCCAAGAATCTAATTCAACGAATTGATAGAACTTGAGGAAATAGAAGGTTATCATAAGTTTTTAGAATCTTTTGCAATCAACACATTAAAATCGTTTGACGCTGTAAATAGAAGTAGTTGTGTCTTCATCTGCTGTTAACCATCATTTCATCCTTTATCTGGAAGAAATTATTACCTCGCTTACATCTCTTCTCAATGACAATACAGCTCCCTATGCAAACACATCTGGAGTAAATTTGAGATAGGCTACTCAATCAGGATGTTAAATAAACTCCCTAATTATCACTTTTGACACACCACTGACATTACGTCCAAGTAAATGTACCAGTATTAACGAATAGATGCTGCTTCTGAAAGCTCCATGTAAATAAAATTATTAAGCATGGAATAGATTTCTCGGTGCAAAAAACATGAAAACCACTTCATTAAGTACCAAAAATTATCACCAAGCCTAGTTCATATTCGACGACATCGAATCAACTCCCAATTTACGAGTAATATGCAAGTGAATTTTCGATAGCCCTTTTTTATTTGGTGAATTTTCTTTCTTCGCATTCATCAAACGATATGTTTGGTAGATATTTTTGGCACACTGTTTAAGATCGCTGTTAGATAATAATTCATTGAGAGATGCACACGCCAGCGTTTTGACCTTCTTAAGAACGCACAGTGAACCAGAATTCAGCTCAGGGTAGATAACCTAAAATTCATTTTTCAAAAGATACACAGTATCCAACAACAGCAAGCTTGCTTCCACCACACATACAAGTCGACTGTCGAACTCACAGCTACCTCTACTAAATTGATAACGAGAATTCAAATGGTCTGTGTCAGTGAATAGCATTCTTTTCACACTGCGGATGATGATTGTAGCAGGATTGACTTTCTCTATAATTAAGCCAACTGTCGGAGCTTTCGGCAATTTTAGCCAATGTGCGCAATGTATTTTGCGGCAATAACATTAGCGGATTTAATTACATACGTGCTGGTAAGCAAAAAGACATAATTGTGGCAGAGAAGTCAAAATTGCAAGACTGATAAAGCTTAAAAAACACCTTGCAGCAATTTATGTCAAGAGGTAAGAGAAAAAGTTGTTCCCTTAATTTGAAGATGATTTGCAATGTTATCTGAACGTAAAATCTCACGGCTTGCTTCATCTATGTGGACAGAATCAATTGGTAAGTGCATGTTTATAAATGTGCACGCAGTTGGACTACATATATACATCTTTGGGCAGTAACGACTAGTTAGATTAGCTCATGTGTTCGGTTGATTTGTGACTCGTTCAACGCTATGAAGCAGACTTAGGCCATTTAAGGATACATCGAATTCATTTGCTTATTTAAGACAGACGGACATGAAAACATGTAATATTTCCTCTGTGTCTACGTTGGGGGCGCTAATTACAGAATACATGGAGTGCGTACTTTTCCTAAGTTTATGAGTACTGTTTACGGAAAGTGTCTAAAGGGATTTAATTTCTAGGTTATAATTCTTCGATTTGTGTCCTCTTTCTAGCCCACTGTTGGACAAATTCAACCGCAAAAAATCTACACTTATCCAACTGTGGTCTCAATGCAGATACATCAATCGATCAATGTAGAATGCATCCATCAGTCAAACAAAGGTAGGAACGCATGTCTAATTCTCAACGAAACAACATTAGAATCACAATTTGAATCTAAGTGCATTGATTGGATCCCACAAGCAAAAAGATGTCATACCCACACTTAGCAAAGTTGTAAAACCGCAATGCAATGTATTCGTGAATGATGGAAACAATGTTTAAGCATTCCTTAATAGCGTTGAACGTTACGAAATCATTTGGCGGCAGAGTGATTTGAAGACTCGGAGCATTTCTAACCCACAAAAAGAGATCATATCAGTTTGTAAAATATTGCTTTCGTCAAACTCATTAATAATTCCCAAACCTCCTCTCTCAACAAGGACAAGTTCATTTATCAGGTAAGAAGGCATATCAGTTCAAAAAAGTCTCGGAAAACGTATAAAGCCTCTTCTGACGTCAGATTAACATGACAACAAATCTAGTTTAGATCTCGTAAGATAGAAGATAGGTTAGATGCCCTGGCCCTACCTATTTTGCGTGAGCTTTCCACTAGCAGTCGGAAGCGAAGACAACTCGCAATATCTTAACTTCATTCAACTGTGATGGCAGGCAATGTTGACGCAAGCACGCAACATTGCAGACATAAATAAGAGAAACTATAGATACTAAAATTGTGACATTGGAATTCTCAATAAAAGTACAATGTTTAGTATTATCAGTCATAATGTAAGAAAAAAGATCAAATCTACGCAAATTTTGAACAGATTTATTGCATCTTCAATGCGCATTTGATATTCGTTGCATAAAGTATCAGTAGTAGCATAACAGGCAAACGAATCGAAGACTGAAAAATGCGATTTCATGCTTTTTTGCCACAAAAATCCGGTTTATGGTTTTTGTTGGAAACTAACTATTTGCTGATGGTCAATTCAGTTAAAAACGTAGGTACCGATTTAAGTCAGCACTAGAAGATTTTCAAAAGAAACCAATCACTGGAACACGTAGAAAGTTGTGGATTATCCTGTCTTAAGGCTGTGCATTGTAAATTACTTTATCGAAAATATTCAATATTTAAAGAGAAATGAGAAAATTCGATGATCTCTAAAAGGGATTATCAAAAATTGATTGCAACATAATTGCTGTCTTCAATCAGTTAATTGAAATCAGTATTCGTGAAAAATGAATTAATTGTAATCAAAATTCTATGCATTCATTATTTGAAACTGCCATTACGAAGCAATCATTTATTGACATTAATCGAATTTTGATTATCCTTGCTCATTTCTTATCATAAGTTGGCTACGACTATGCAATGAGCAATTGGGTGAAGAATCCCTGACAATGGATGGACAGACATTAGACACCTACGCAAATCATAGATGATGGAGGGGTGTGCGGTCACGCGTGTATCGTCCTGTTGCAAAAAGCAGACAGTCCTCCGTAGGAGAAGTGGACTATTGAGAGGTCAAACAGATTTTTCCATAAGCCACACTTTAAATCTTTGAATCAGTTTAAATCTTAACAGAGATGAAGTTCAAACTTAATGAAGTCTCCTAGAATTTGTAACTGAAGTCCGCTAACGTGCGGATAGCACATATAATGGAATATAAAAATTATTTGTATATAAAAATGTAAGATAGTCCTGAAAAGGACTTATTAAGCGTTCACTGGGCGGGACATGAGGATTCTCAAAAGTTCACAAAGACAAGAACGAAAATATAAAAATAAAACTGGACAAAACAGCACTAAAGCAAATATATACAAGGGGCAAATATACACTGTGATCGCCTATCACAGATTGTAAATGCAATTAAGGGTGTTCCCCAAGGCTCTGTTTTGGGCCTGTGACATTCGAGGCTTTCATATCTGACTTTAGATGTGAGCAGCCTGGTAGCGCACACGTAATGTATGTGAATGATTCTACCATTTTAATGACACAAACGACCATAATCGATGATATTTTTTGTTCCAATTTCCTTTATCGGTAACAGAGAGAAGTCCGTCGTGTGCCATGCAATGCTTATTAATGACTGATCATGAAACAGAATGTACAGTAATGAGAGCTGGAAGTGAACATTATTAAAGATGGAGAGAGAAGCAAGCATAAAATGACAATAAACAATAAAGTCAAGCAGTGTCATAGAAATCGCACTTCAGGAATCACTGCATACTCCCCTTTCTCCTCCCAGGTCTTGATACGTGAGTCGCTCTGGAGATTTTCGAGTCCTTGTCGATCTGCGTACCTGTTCATGGTTGATGATTTCCTCGTCACCTTGAGTCCTGTCTTGAGAATTGAACTGGATTTCCCCTTGATCCTCTTCAGGTATCGGCTCGGGTGTTGAGATCCCTCCAGGCTTCGTCTGGTCAAGATGCCGTCGTTTAACTGTACCATCTTCCAGCCTCAAACCCAGTGAATGATCGTTTTTCTTTCTGATTACTGTCCCCTTCTTCCAGCTTCCATCGAGTGGCGTCTTGGTCCAAACATCATCCCCAACTTCACAGCTTCTGTCTCGAGCTCTCTTGTCGTAGTTCTCCTTCTGTCTTCTCTGTTCTTTGCTCACCCGATCTCCAACTGTCGAGTGTAGTAGATGCATTCTAGTTCTGTAAGTACGTCCGAGAAATAATTCTGCCGGCGTCTTCCCCGTTGTCGAATGCGGTGTTGCTCGATACTGCATCAGGAAATTGATTAGACTAAATTCTGGATCTGTAGATTTCTACAACACAACTTTGAGTGCAGTCTTGGAGCTGCGTACGAAACGCTCCGCCTCTCCGTTAGTTTGGGCATGCCATGGCGTTATGAGAATTCTCTCTATGCCATTCTTTTGACAGAATACTCGAAATTCTTCTGAAGCAAAGCAAGGTCCATTGTCCACACCATGGATTCTGGTCACCATCGATTCTGGAAGTCCTGAGTAGGCAAATATTTTTCGCAGATTTCTTATCACTTCCGCTGACGTAGAATTCTTGATTCGTATTACATCGGGCCATTTGGAGTGTGCATCCATAAATACGAAGTAGACTTCACCTCTTCTTGTTTCAGCTAAGTCGATGTGAACTCGCTGCAGCGGTCTTTCAGGCCATGTCCAAGGATGCCAAGGTACCTTCGTATTTGCTGATTTATGCTTATTGCAGTCATCGCACTTCCTTGCCAAGTTTGTTAATTGTTCATTCATTTTCGGCCACCAAATGAAGGATCTTGCCATACTTTTCATGCGTTCTATTCCCGAATGAGTTGCATGCAATTCTTCTAACATCTTCGTGCGCAGTGTCTTTGGAATGACCATACGTAAGCCCCACAGACAGCCGTTCTCCTCAGATAGTTCGTTTTTTCTTTGCTCGAATGGCTTCAAATGTTCCATCAGGTGATTAGACATATTTGCGGGCCAGCCATACCGAATGTATTTCAAAATTGACATCAGTATTTGATCTTTTTCTGTTTCCTTTTTCACTTCTTTTGATGTTACCGGCATGTTATCGATCCAATTTATTAATCCTTTGTCATATTTGCTTGAAGATTCGTCTGCATTTTCAACAGGATTTCTCGATAATGCATCGGCGTTGCTATTTTCTCCTGATGATCTATGCTTGATGCGGTACTGGTGCATATTCAACTGTAATGCCCAACGCTGAATTCTTGCGGCTGCATTCACAGGGATCTGTCTCATTGGCAAATAGATAAACCACAGCACTATGATCAGTTATCAGTTCAAATGGCCTTCCGAACAAATATTTGTGAAACTTTTTCAAGCCAAAAGAAATCGCCAGGCCTTCTTTTTCAATCATTGGGTAATTCTTCTCGCTGCTTGAAAGCTTTCTTGAAGCATATGCTATTGGAAATTCATCTTGTCCAATTTTATGTGATAAAACAGCGCCAACCCCTTGAGAAGAAGCGTCTACCGCAAGGACCAAGTCATCTTTATCACTGTATGGGACTAAGATTCTCTCTGACATGAGCGCATTTTTGATTGCTTGAAATGCCTTCTCCCCCTTTTCTCTCCATTTGAAGGTCGCATCTCTGTGGAGCAAATCGTATAATGGAGTTGCTTCTATGCTGAGGTGAGGCACAAATCTACCATAGAAGTTAACCATCCCTAACCATGATCGCATTTCGTCCACTTTCTCCGGTCGTTTGACTCCAACAATCGCTTGTACTTTTGATGGATGCATTTTAATTCCGTCACGTCCGACCAAGTGACCCATGCATTCAACTTCTGTCTTCATAAAGAAGCATTTTGACCTCTCAGTCGAAGTCCAAATTCGCGTAGTCGTTGAAGAGCAGCTCGAAGATTTTGCAAATGTTCCCGCTCGCTTTTTCCCACCACCATTATGTCATCGATCCTGCCGCTAGCAGGTGGTATGCCTTCAAGTGCCTTATCCAAGATCTCTTGACAAATTGCAGGGGCTGAGCTGATCCCAAAAGGTAATCTCTTGAAGCAAAATAGGCCTTTGTGAGTATTGATTGAGGTATATTTCTGTGACTCTTCTTTGAGCGGGAATTGCAAGAATGCCTGAGAAAGATCAAGGTTGCTCACATATTGCGCTCCGCTCACAAGGTCCAAAAGTTCTTCCACAGTAGGCATTGGATGCTGGTCGACTTTCAGATATGGATTAATTGTCACTTTATAATCACAGCAAAGTCTCAGCTTTCCGTTAGGTTTGATGACGGGTACAATTGGAGCTGCCCATTCATTCACTGTAAGGAATTTTCTGAATTATGTCTTCTTCCTCGAGTCTCCTCAATTCTTCCTCCACCTTTGGACGTAAGGCGTATGGCATAGGTCGCGGTTTAAAAAACTTTGGTTTCGCTCCTTCTTTCAAATGAATCGAGGCTTCGAAATGTTTGACGAGACCCTTGTTTACAAACACGTCTTTGAATTCAGATAATAGTTCATCCAATTCGCACATGTCGACACGGAAGACATTCTTCCAGTTTTAATCTTCATTCCTTTGATCCAATTACGACCGATGATAGGATGGCCCACTTCAGCAATTATAAGTGGTAAGGAATACATTTCAGTTGATGCTGCTTGTCTGACATTGACGTCTACCATTCCCATTATCGGCACAGTATTTCCTGTAAATGACTTCAGTTTTCCAACAAAAGGAGATAACTTAGGTGAGTCGATATCTTTCCATATGCATTTCGGAATAATAGTCACACACGATCCGGTATCAATCTCCATCTTCACATTATCTCCATTAATTTCAAGAGAAATGCACCAATCATCAGAATCAGATTGATCTGCATCGACTGACGATACCCAATATTCAATTGAATCATCAAATTCGACCTGCTTTACAGTGTGTTCTTTCTTGCCATAACAGACAGCCTCAAGATGCCCTTTCTTATGACAATGTCTGCATTTGTAATCCTTGAATCGACAATTCCCCGACTCGTGATTGTTGCGACCACAATGCTTGGACTTCGCTTTATTTTCCGTTTCGTTCTTTGTCGGTTTTGAGATTGCTTTCTTCGGATATTGCTTCCTTGACACGATATGGTGAATTGCATTTGAGGAGTTACTTTTGTGAATGCGATCTGAACCTTTTTCAGCCATATCATCACTCTGCACGATTTGAATTGCTCTTTCCAAAGTCAAACCCACTTCAGATAACAGCTTCTTCTGAGTGCCTCTGTTGCGCAGACCAACGACGATTCGATCGCGAAGTGCTTCAGAGAGAAATCTACCAAATTCACAATGTTCTGCAAGTCTCCGCAGCTCAACAAGATAGTCAGAAACTGATTCATTGTCTTTCTGCATTCGTCGGTAGAAGTTAAATCGTTCAGCAATAATCAACGGTTTGGGACTATAGTGTTCTCTCAGACATTTCAGGAGTTCCTCAACACTCTTGTCTTTCGGTTTTGTCGGAGACAAGGTATTTCTTAAGACCCCATATGCCTTTTCGCCAATAACTGTAAGCAGCGTCGCTACTTTGAGCTCTTTCTTGATGTCTATTAAGGTGAGGTATTGCTCTAGTCTCTCTTCATACACAGACCAATCTTTCCCTTCTTGAAAGGGTTCCATTTGCATCATCCTCGTCGCCATGTTCCAATTTCCTTTATCGGTAACAGAGAGAAGTCCGTCGTGTGCCATGCAATGCTTATTAATGACTGATCATGAAACAGAATGTACAGTAATGAGAGCTGGAAGTGAACATTATTAAAGATGGAGAGAGAAGCAAGCATAAAATGACAATAAACAATAAAGTCAAGCAGTGTCATAGAAATCGCACTTCAGGAATCACTACATTTTTGAGCAAGCTTTAGATGTCGAAATCTATATTGTCTAGAAAGTGGTGCATGGCTGAAAACTTAGAAAAATATTCGATAATAGGATATGCGTGTCTGTGCCTTACTAAGGAGTTTGCAGGAAAATGGTTCAAAGACGTGACACAGGCTCATGGAGAAAAAATCGGTCGTATCCCTTTCTCAGCGTAGAGAGCTTGCAAGTAAGAAACACTTGAAGAGATTGCATCAAGGCTAAATTACCTCTTTTACAGATATGTTCTTTAAGAGCATATTCGAGAGATTCTGGAATCTCACTGTCGTAAAAAGCAGCGTAAGCGCCCTTGCCCTATTGATGGCGACGGTGATTTGCCATGAATCGATATTTCTGAATGCATATGGTATTGCTGACTTTCGGTCGCTTCAAATTTAATATTCGTCTGAACGTGATCAGTAATGTTAGTAAATTTGATAATGTGCAGTATCTATTAGTGCATTTTTTAAATATATGCACAATCAGATGTGTGCTAACTGCTTCTATAATGTGCTATTATGATAATCATTTCATGAGAAATAAGGCATATGTTGAAATGTGAAAAGTTTAAACCGGGAGTAGGAACATCATGCGTTCAACCACGACCTCATATGCTTCGAGAAAGGGTCGTTGATCAATATACTTTGAATTTCGATGTAGGAACGTTGAATATAAATGCTTTTTCGAAGAGGAATGTTATTAGAGGAATTGCTAGTGTAAATGAGGATTAAGAATGTGAATACATAGAAAGTTTCAAAGGCTGAAAACAACACAACTACACAATGATTATTGAAGAGCTCATGAAGCTGGTTATGGTAGATTCACGACATAATGAATGCCTAAGAGATTTTGGATAAACCTGTGATGTATGACCGTGCTTTTCAAATTATACATTTTTGGCGATAACTACATGTAAATGTCGAATTGAACATCTTTTACAATTAAGAGAATCCTTCTGGTTTCCTGTTCGTATAAAGTGCTCAATACTCGAAATATTCATCAAAACTATTCTTTTTGATATGTGTGCAAAACACAGCATGGACCCGGAGAATTACCTTCTATCGATAATGATAATAACAAGGGGCCGAACGGACAGAAAAAGTCAATGAAGAATAGAGGAAAATACTCGTACATGTGTGCTACTAGAGTGGCTGTATCTCTTTGAATTAATAAATGCATGTCAACTTGAATGAATCGGAATCATACAGTCTATCCTAAGCACGATCGTCAAATAATGAAACTTAATTTGAATATCTGAATTTGGCTCCATCACTAGTTGCTGGAATATTGCATGAATATGCATATTAGATTGGAGAGACTCCTCAAATCAAGCCAACTTCGGCTGAAAATTACAAGCTCAATTCAAGTAACGTAAAAGCATGTGCAAATTTGTTCACCTAGATTTGTTTCCTAGATACACGAAGTGCCGATTTTTTGGCCCCGGTCTTGCTCGTTTTATTTAAAGTTAGTAGCCGTTTTAATCAGTGGCGCATTCTCCGTGCCTGTGGGGCAGTAAAAAATCTAGTTACCAATATGCAACATTATTATTTTTTATTCGTCTTGCCCTGATTATTTTACACAACTTAGCCATATACTCATACTTAATTTTTGTCTGACTTTAATGAAGTCTTGCCAATTACAGGTACAAATTCGGCAGAGCAATAAAATAAAGGTTAAAATAAAATTTTCTCTCTTGTTCGGTAGCTCTGTAGATCCATATGGCTCCCAAAAGGACCAGTGGTTCATTCACAGATGGCACTAATATTTCACAACCTCACCAGAAAGTTCAATCAATTATCGATTCTGGAAAGACATGCTTTCGATCAGGCTATTGATCACTACTAGATCTAAACTCTCCCTCTCTTGCTTTAACAAAGCTTCAAGTCGAGAAATACCATCTCCAGGAAGAATTAATCGACTCACACTGAGCTTCACTAAATGTGCATTTGCAAATTTTTTTACACATCCGTCAGAATTCATGTTATGCCTTTCGATATGCAGTTCAGTTCGGCCATTCATCCTTATCGCAGCGCAAATAAGCAATATGATGTTGGAGACATAATAAGCAAACTTTTACCTCCTTGATTTAGGCAATTTCAAATGATCAGGAATTGCGTCACCGGACCTCATCCAAACTCTCAAACGGCCATCGCGACCTCGGAGAAATACAGAAGCTTCATCAGTCCAAACAACTCGATTCCATTGAGAAACCCAGTGGCAATGTGGTTGGCGGTCAATTCGATCCTTGATGGTCTCTTACGGCTGTTGAAGTGCTCACTTTTCAAACGACGTGTCACCGATATGACAGAAAGCAACGGTTTCAGATATGAACTCCTCAACTGGCCGAAGACAAAATTGGAGCGCTTCTTACCAAGCGAATAATGATCCGAGCTGTTGGGAAGCTGAATTTCTTTCCTTTCTGACCGGATCCAACTTTTCTAGGACGCGAGAAAAAAGTAGCTTTCTGCCTTTGATGGTGGTCTTTGGGAAAACCCCTTTTCGGCAAACTAGCCGTTTGGACTGTCCTTCTGACAAAAGAGCAGAAACTTTGCCCTTCAAAAACCTTTTCACAAGCTTGGACTCGGTAATCATGACATAAGATGAATTCGGAACCGAACAAAAGCTTTGTTTACAGCTTATATGGGTCATCCAACAATTTGATTTGAATGTGCAGAGCAGACGTCTTCATAGATATTGAAAGCATGAAAATGACCTCCTTGAAACAGCAAATTATGCAATAAATTTGAAACATCATAACTTCTCTAAAAGAACATCGATTTCGACGAGTAATACATCAAAAGAATGCTCAGAGAAAGACGTTTCAACTCGTGTTTGAATTCATTGTCATCCTCACATGCCTCTATATTGAAAATTTGAGATTTCTAAACGTGGTGATTTTCACATTTTGACCTCTGTATTCCTTAGACAATAACGGATACAAATATATAATGGCTCATTGAAAAGCTGAGAACATGAGCTCTCAAATGGTGTATGGCCTGTCAATGTAAAATGAAATTGAAAGGCAGGAGAATCGATTGAAGTTTAACATCATTTAGGTGGTCCGTTTTTAATGATCAACTCTACTTGCGCAAATAGCTAAATCTAGCATGTTTTATGAAACTTTCTGTACTAATTGTGTTTTCGATAATGTCACTGTATATACAATTGCGTGTATATCGTTATCTTGTAAATGTCATTTTTGTGATGTAATGATTTGATGTATTCCTAATAAACGCTTACTTACTTACTTACATGTGTAATGTACATCAACACTGTTTCCACTTTAGTCAGCAAAAGATAACACAGGCCGCCTAGTTTCTTAAAACAGTAGCTGAAACGTTAATTTACGATGTTTTGCACTGCAACATTTTTTATCTCTTGTGAGTCGAAAGTTGTGCAGATATTGCCTTCATTCGATTGTTTTACTCCTCAGAAAAGTGCGCCAAGTTTGCCTCAACGAATATAATGTAGAAGAGAAGTTAGTGCTGAAAGCGATGCTGTCTCATTTCAATTCCCTGCATCAAGATAAAAGATTACTTGCAAAAAACACTTTGATAGATGCAATTTCTTTTGATCGATCGTTTTTTCTGAGGACAGAAATGAAGCTGATTTGTTTCAGTGCACGCTTCTTTGATATTTTTCGATCTTGGCTTTGCAAAAAAAGCCGCTCAGAGGTTGACAGCTAGAACTTTTCATACGAGTAAAAAACCTTACACTGGTGATTTCACTTTTAGTTTCAGAATGTGTAATCACAACCGGGTTGTGGGTAGATTCGAACCAGCAACGTGAAACTATAGAGGCACGAAGGCAAGGACAACTCACCATCTGTTGACAGATCGAATCATGAAGCAATACATACGTGGGGCACATCCGGTTACACGTTAATCGAATACCAAATATTGTATGTAATGAATATTGGCACTGAGAGAGAGATGTCTATTGACAAACAAAATGAAGATCAGAAAACACGTTTCGGTATTTCACGAATTGTGTAGTTTCCAGAGAAACACACAGAGTTAATCACAAAATGCCGATGACTTAAGGATGCTGATTGCCGGGAAAATGAACGGGACCGAAAACCGACCACTTGTTATTTTATGTGGGATCAGGAGCATTATTGTCGTTTCGGCATTCCGGATGCGCTCAAAAAGTCTAATGCGACCGATTTCCTTCTTGTATCAAGATTGTGGTGAAATGAACTAACATTGTTGCATACAAATACGAGAAAAATTATCAACGAAACAAGATCAGCAAAAACTGCTTGGAAATCAACGAGCTCATGTTCAAACGTGTTCTATAGATAAGTACAAATAAAAGTTACAAAAATATCAGTCCTACGTGATCATGCTAAGCAAGCTATAGTGCTACACTCATGATTCTCGCGTCTCTTCCTTATGTCTAGGAGAATGATATGTGCAACATCATGGCTGTTTACCAAAGCTAAATGAAAAAGAAAAGTCATGGATGGTCTTGAGCACTGTAATGAAATCAAAGGCAAAGGAAGTGGTAGGAGTCACATCAGGAAAACGGGGAAAGAAGGAAGAGACGTGTTGGTGGGATGAGAATCTGCAGGATGCTGTCGGAATTGAATGGCTGACTGAGGCTTTTTTAAAAATCAGGAGACGGAACGAATGCCAGATGAGTCGAGAGCATTTTGATCCCATCTTCAAGTGAAAGGGAGACGTTCAAGATTGTGGAAACTACCGAGGTGTCAAACTAACTTCTCATACTCTGAAATTGTGGGAGAAAATTGGACAGAAAAAAAGACAGAGATACAGTAACGATATCACCACAACAGTTTGGGTTCCTGCCTGGGAAAAGCGCATCAGATGCTATTGCTGCAATGCGACAGTTGATGGAAAGATAAAGGGAAGTACCAGAGGATTTACATTGCGTACTTATTGATCTAGTGAAGGCATACGATCGGGTGCCAAGCGAAGAGATGTGGAACTGTTTGCGAATGAAAGGAGTAGAAAAGAAGTATATTCATCTAATACCAGATGCGCATGAAAACAGCAATACACGAGTGAGATGTGCAGTGAGCGACAAGGCATATCTTGAGGTCACGGTGGGATTGCATGAACATCAGGGCTCCGCCCTCAGCCTGTTCCTATTTGCAATCATCATGAACTGCATGACCAGAGACATTCACAGAGAGACACCTTGGGACATGCATTTTGCAGACGATGTCGTGAGGTTTGATGGAGGAAAGAGGCATGAAGGCAAACAGACGGAGTATCTCAAGCTGACGGCAATAGCGGAGGAAGGCGATGGTGTGGAAGAAGAGACGGAAGTGAAGCTACAGGGAGAAGTGGTGAGTCAAGTGAAGGTGCTCGAGTGCCTTGGATCGACTGTACACGCCACAGAATTAGATTCATCTGCGCGCGCTTCGGTTTCCTAGAAAGGAAGCATTGTATGCAACCTTAATGTCGAAATGGCACATCACAGAATTAGACAACTTGCTCCTTCTCGAATGGATAATTCGTGTATCGCTTGCTATTGGAAATGGCAAACAATAAGCTGTCAGCCGAGGACACCAGAGCCAGTGAGATGCGTGCGTGCTGTGATATCACTTCGCACACACCAAAACACACATCCCTGTCTTGGCTTCGATTCAATGCATGCACTATACAGTGAGCAATGCCGAGGAGATGATGTGAAAACATCAAGTGAACTAATTTTCGTACGCCTTCTACTTTCTTAAATAATGATCGGAAGGGCCAACATTATGGAGAAAACTTGTGGGCAATGATCTGAAGTCTTCGAGTCTGAAGGAATTGTGGCAATCGAAGCACTTTGCTGGAACTCACATTAATCCGCAAGCGACGCACGACTTCTTTTCCTATCTCTGTAAGGTATTAGGAATTCCTTCTTGCCCACTTAATAGGTTCCTCTATATTCCGTCAATCTCGTATTAATCACACTTCTAGCAAACCGAAGCAGATAAACAAAATATTTAATGCTGTGGTACACGCAGATGGATGATTGAATATAGAGGTGACGAGGAGAATCCAGGCGGGCTGAGGAGGATGGAAGGTGATTACAGATGGGCAACAAAAGATTAACAGTAAATTGAAAGGGTGAGACCAGCAATGCTGTATGGAATTGAAGCGGTAGCCGTGACGAAGGGATAAGAGGGGAAAATGGGTAGCAGAGATGAAGATGCTGAGATGGTCGTTGGGACTGACAAGGCTGGACCGAGTGAGGAACGAGAAGGCGAGTGCAGGCGGGAGAGTTGAAGGATAAGCTGAGAGAGACGTGCATGAGATGGCTAGGAGTGAGGAAGATTATTTGCTTACTTACTTGCTTAAATCTCGTGCCTGGTAGGCGTGGAGACGATACTCGACACGACCCTTCTCCAGCTCGCTCGGTTTGTTGTTCCGTCCGCAGCTTCATCGGGAGTGAGATGTAGGGAACGAAAGTCCTCCAGAAGGACGTCCCGATACCGTTGCTAGGCCATCGGATGTTACAAACAGTGCGAAGGGCTCTAGAGTTGTAACCACTTAATCTTTTCGTTTGATACTTGTTGAAAGGCCACGTTTCTGCACCATATAAAAGCACTGATAGCACCACTGATTGGTAGACTCGCAGTTTGGTGGTCAAACTGATGCTGGTATGGCGCCAGAGGGGCTTCCATAGAGACTTAATGATTGAGGAAGCCAAAGCTCGTCTGATTGAGGAAGACTATGTCGGAAGAAAAATGAGACAGCTGAATGTTTGGAATCGAAAGAGAGGCCGAAGAGAAGATGAAAGGACTGCATAACAGAACATCTGAAGAGCACAGAAGTGAAAGAAGAAGATGCGTTTGACAGAGTCCAATTGAGGAAATCCGCACTGGCGACCCCACTTGAAGTGGGAAGAAAGATAATAGAAGAAGAATTACTATTTGCAATTTTAGCTTCAGCATTCAATTGACTCTTCCTGAAAGAAATATGCTGCTTGTAGTGGTTGAATATCCCAGCTTAGCAGGCTTGTAAGAATCTCTTGTAATACAAGCAACGTATCTAGAGCTACGTGCTCTCAATGTCTTCAAAAGGGGTTGTAAGGCAAACCCACACATAAATTCCCGCATCAAATTCGTGCTTTAATGCTCAAACCGTACCATCAGATCGCATAAATATTGTATCATGATTGATTGACTATAATTAATTTGCACATCTTATAAGTGGATTTATCTACCCGTTTTCAATATGCAAAGGGGAGTTTACCAGCAGCAGTCTTGCAGATGTGACCTCGGGCGCACGCACCCCAGGGTGTGATTCTTGGTCTGCCTCTCTTCTCTGTTGCAGATTCTTGTCTGTCAATTAGCGATAGTTCATATTGTGAAGTGATTAAATATAATGCTCTTTTTGATTTTCGCTTATGCGATTTTTTTCAGCCACACGATTCTCAACAAGTCGATTTCGCTATTCAATCACGCAGCCAGTCTCTATTTAGATAACCGGCGGTCTTGGGGTTGACATGTACGCTTCCATACAGGTAAATTACCGATGCATAGGCTTTGATGGCTACATCCGTTTGGATTTCTTTATTTTCGATCAATAATCTAACTACTTGTATTGCATAAATTTAAACAGCATCAAATGTCCATCCTTTCATCGAATTATCTTCTCATAATTCATCAGTTTTAGCAACTAAACCAAGCGATTGGTAATTAACAGTGAACATTTCAGATGATATTTTAAACTGTACCTGAAGGAATTTCCACTATTTAGACGAACTATTTATTCACGTAGCGTTGATCTATGGTGAGAAACAATGAAAAGAAAGAAAATATTGCTGATGCTGTCAAGAATGCGGTTTATTTATGAATCAAATCGTTGTATTGAAAAGAAAGGAATTTCACCTCAACCATCAGATGATAATAGTAGAAGTAGCGGGTTCCTCCAACAAGAATGTGCTATTGTCATGGTTTGAATATATTTCTGCGATCAACAATGTTTGACTGACATTTAGGAAGAAATTGAGGATTTGCACCGAAATGTTGTTTTATAATTCAAGTGTGATAATAGAAGGAGTAGCCTATTATTCATATCCATGGGCCTGGATATATTACCTAAATGATTGGATTAATTAAATCGTTGTCAATCTACAGAAAAGAAAATATCTATGTGTCATATGGCATGATAAATTAAATCATGTTTGATTTGTTTATCTGTATTGTAAATGTTGCATGTCTGTGTGAAGATGTTTTGAAAAATTACAGAACACTTTCTAACCGTGAAAACGGCACGCTTGTTTTTTTATTTACCTCGTAAAGGTCTTCTCCTAAGTCACAACACTATGGCTAAGCTGTGAAACAAAAATTATTTTCATCACTCCTTTTGGTTAGATGCAAAACTTCTATTTAAAGGGAGCAAATGTTCACCCAACGTACTTCATCCTTCCTATACGGTTTCAAGGAATGACGATTGTTGCCGACATGCTAAATGATAATTTCTATCTTTTAAGTGCCAAGTTTCTGGTGGTAGTTCTTAAATAACTTCCATTTTTTATATCACACGATATATTTTAGCCTTATGTCCTTCCTAGGTTATCTTCAGGTTGTTTTTTTGCATCTTCGGTTGTCTTGATTTGTGCTTACAATGCACCATCCGTAATTTGCATTTCAGTCCTGTGTATAGCGTGAACAAGAGCAGGTGAAACATGTCGCTGTAACCAAAATGAAAGCGGTTTTGATTTTGATATTCAAATATGATTCAAAACATTAACTTCTACCGAATTTCCAACATCAGCTATCAGTCACCATCGAGTGCGCACGAAAACGACTTTCTTACATGAAGCACATGCTACGAGCGTTCTAATGGAGAACTTCCGCACTCAATATGCACCTACACGGACATTGGCATGCCCAAATTCATCCAGCGCATTGACAAGCTTGCAACTAACTTTTGAAAAAGAATAGTTCTGGTTGCTGGAAGTCCTCTGGCTCTGACGCTGGTCCGGTCGTCCCCACCATGCTTACAGCAATTCATTTATATTAGCAAATTATTACATGAATAATCACTCTTAAAAATAATGATTTTCATAGGAACTATCAATGAGAAAAGTAAAATAGAAAATGGTATCCCCCACTAAAAAAATCTTAGAGGCACCATAAATACACTATTAGGCACTGTAATACCAACAAACATGGCCAAAAAGTATTATAATCAGTAATGTTATTGATCCTGCGCAACATTCTATGCTAAAGTTTATCAATATCCGTGAAATTTCACTCCCTGATCCATAGAAATCTGATTTCACACTGTAGCTATACGAAGGGCCCTTTGTTGATATAGAAGTCGGTCTGCCATATTGCATGAGCTGCGTAGTTCAAGTGTTGACATCTTCATTTTTTTGAATGCAATGCTACAATTATCACGCCATGCAGTGTTTTTTCTGAAAATATGTTTGAATTGCATTCAAAATGATTTGAACTGAAAGTCAAATAAATGCTTTTCACAACATCGTAGAAAGAACTTATATAATACAATGGCTGACAGGAAAAATGTTTGACTTTAATGTTTGACTTTATGATTTTAATTATCACATGTTCCAAGAAAGAGTATCTAGCGTGCGTGGCTGATAATGATGTATGTCCTTACCCGCTATTCTTGAGGATTTATTTGTGCTACACTGCTCTTGCTGCGACGTGACTGCGTTGGTATGTACGATGATAATTTGCCTTCAGTCAATCAGTGCTGCAAATCCGACTTACATATACAGCTAGCACAATGTTCTTAAATAACAGGAAACTTATTTCTGACGATTTACGTATGAAATCGGAAAATTTTTCTACGAGTATTTAGTCTCAGACCTGATGTTGTAGAATAACGCGAAACAGTAGGAGAAGTGCAGTTTCCAGGAGTTGAAGAATAGACCTGTCTGTGAGGCAAAACTCTATGAGTCGTTATTTCAATATACTCGTATTTCAGTTACTTGTCTAGTTCAAGTCATTATTAACACCATTGTTTGTTACACGTCTTATATTGTCATCAACGTGTTCGCGGTTGCGAAATGCGTTTTACATTTTTCTTCTCAAATATTTGCTGCCTCAAAGCCAATAACATTGTCTAAAAGAACACAAACCTGCTGTCTATTAACTTAACCTACGACCTGTTGATGAACTTGACAGCCACGGCAAAGGGGCGTCAGCCCTTGCTTGTTTTTGTGCATTTCTGTTAAAGACTGCTATTCACATATATCTCACAAGATCTCACATGACACATCTATATGATAAGTGTTGCCGTGTGCAAACACTATAAGTCTCAGTTTTGTTCGCACATCATGCTTCATGCACAATAAACGAACGAACTTTCATTTATAACATGCTCTGTTGTCCATTTGATTTCGTCCAATCATTTCAATTCAAAAGATTTACTCAACTATTTAATTTCTATTAAAGGAATGTGTCCATGAGATTTGACAAATAGAGTCGGATCATGCCTTTTAGACTCTTGGAGGATTTTGTGACCGATTTTTATGTTGTGCTTCACATTGACGGCATTGCCCTTAACATGCCTTCTGCATCATACACCTTTGAATTATAAATTGCCAGCCATACGCTCTTTTTCTTCGTGATCATAAAATCTGATGAAGCAGCCGAAAATACTCTGTCGCTACACCAAAAAAATGAAATTTTTCTCTACCTCTAGACGTTGAAAATGACAAATCGTGGATCTTCGATTACATGCAACATAGAAATGAAACTGGTGCTTTACATTATCACGTTTCTATCTTTGAAAATTATAATAGTTTTGAACAACATTTGCGTTCAATTTTATGAATAACACAATTGTCTGCAGATGTCTCAATAAAAGTGGGATCTTTTAGTTCTATTAAGTGGGATCTGCCAAAACCAAATGAATGAACGCAATTAATTTGTTCACAGTTGTTGTGATAAATCGATGCTGATGAATAGCAACAATTAAATTCAGTCAATCAAATCCTTTCTGTTATCGTTACAGACTTGCAACCTCATTGTGTTTGCGAAAAGAAGGCATTGTAGACTTATATCATTGCTTCCTTCACCACGTGGTCTACGGGTTTGTCTTGAGCGTCAAATAAATCAAGTGTATCTTGTGAGCAATTCACGAAATACATGTCTGTCTGAAAATGTCTTTCAAAACTTGATATTAAAATTATTGAATTTGAATATCAACTTTTGAGAGCGAAACTTTACTTAGTGTTGAAACTCATGGAGAGATAATTGAAGGATAATAGCCCTTGCGCTCTAGTTTCGGACATTCTATTTTGCTTCCCACAATATCTACAGAAGAGACTCAAATTGTTTGTCATGTAACAGGAAAACTGCATCGCAATCTAACAATGCAATGACATCATTCCACCACTTTACTGATTCCTTTTCTGGAGATTCCTAGTTCTCTGAATCTTGTCTGGATGAATCAATATTGATACCATAGAAATCCGACACTCTATAGTAATAAAGGACTAAAAAGGACAAGGACAATGAAAACAATAGAAAGTCTTGGACATCAGCTGTCATGACAACGGTTCCCTAAACGATGGCGGCTTCTAGTGGTTGACAATTGGAAGGTAAGGGCAGCTTATCAGTGTACTTAATAGATATTCACAGTTATCATCATTTCTCTGTATATGTCAAAACACTTTGATATTTTAACTTACACTAGCTCGCCCTATGGCAAAAATCTACAACCGCTGCATAGTTCAGTGATTTGATTCTTCTTAAGATCTAGCAATCGGCGGATATAGTCTGGCACCCAGAACGAGCTTCTGCAGGGAATGACGCCGAAAATGAAACTTTCACGGAATGATGTACACCTTACGCTTACTTCGAATCTGCACGTCTGCCGAGTTCTAGTGAGTTCCACTTCTTGTCAGGCAGGAGCAAAGAAAAGCACATATAAATCCAATGGGACGCAGATTGCAGTTTTTGGCAAAAATGAAATTTTCTATGTTTTCAAAACAAAAAGTACTAATCCCAGAGTCACAATTTTTGACATGGAATGTCTTCAGGTCATTTCCCTTCATGTTAATGCACCCCTGTCTACAGAGCTAAGCTCATTTAGATTTGGCGAGCCTCTTAATGTCGGCAAACACAAACATTTTGAGCAACTTTATCCAAATTCAACCACATTCTCACACACATCGCCGATCAGCAGCATGATAAAAGCACATGCAAATCATAGGAAATGACCTTCCATGTCAAAAATTGTGACTCTGGGCTTAGTACTTTTCGTTTAATCAGAGAAAACATAGAACATTTCACTTTTACCAAAAACCGCAATCTGCCTCCCATTGGATTTATATGTGTTTCTCTTTGATCCTGTCTGACAAGAGGATGAACTCACTAGAACTCGGCAGACGCACCCATTCGTAGTAGGCATATGGTGTAGATCATTCTATGAAAGTTTCACTTTCGGCCTCGTTCCGTGAAGAAACTCGGTCTGGCTGCCGGACTAATAGTCGAGCAGCAGACAAGCAGCCGTTGTCTATTCTGGGTACCACAAACCTAAACAAAACGTCGGATCTCTATGATTGATGCCATCTGTGACATTAATGCCAGCATTTGGTACTCATTGAATATATTAGAAGTTTCAATGAGAGCTGACAGATCGACTAAGTTATGAGCCGCGCCTTAGCAATGTCAGAGTTGCTAATTGTTGAAATGGTTTGCCTCTTGGTCATGCTTGCTAGAACATTATAGGCACAGCATCAAGTAGAAGACTCAAATAAAGTGATGATAAAAAAAATTGTAAGAAAATAAATGACGAATGATGAAAAATTATCCTGCTAATACAAGATATCAAAAACTTAAGTACATGTATGGTAATTTCGAATGCAAATCTGAATTAAATCCATTTTTAATTCGTCACGATCAGAGCCTGCAGGCGCGACGAGACGTGACTCAGCGATACTAGCCGGACTATTGCAATCTTATTACCGGCACTATAATAAATCCATATTTTAATGGTTCGATTATTCTACCTATCTACGCAAGCAAGAACAACGAAATGATGTAGAAGCAGCACAAAATACTAACTTTAATACTAAATAAGCATTATCCATAGAGTATCTGAAATGAGTAAGAACAACTGTTGCGGTCGAATACACGGACTTAGAATAGCAGAGCTTTTCGATAATAGCACAGTGGTTATATCTGGAATAAGGTTTCAATGTAATGAATTTGTCGCATTCCCGTGAACCGAGGAAGTGGAAATAGCCGGATAAGCCATATAGCCATATAAGTTTAAGTTATTTATTACTTAGATATTTGAAAGAGAATTGCAGGTATTCTTAGCTTTGCACCGAGTTTAGAGAGATGCCATTAGACGGGTATTAATCTTTACATTCTTTTGAGTATTTGCCGATATTATACTTCCGTCTAAAAATCGTCAGAAACGAACATTAGTGACAAATGGTTGAATATCCAAATTACTCCTTGTTCTAAAAAATGATACCTTTCCAGTTTGTTGTCAATTTCAACCATTAGAATTGTTATGGTCGAGTAAATTCTTTCGATATAGACAACAAACAAGGGAAATATCACAAAAAATGATAGTGTTATATAACTAATGGATGACACATACCTGGATTCATGTTTTTTGCAATTAATGGCTATTGATAGCAGACTTCAAAAGGTCGTAAATATTGAAAAAAGAATAAAATTCAATTCGGAGATGTAGATGAATGTTGACAAGCAAGAGTTCGTTGTCGCTTCAACTAACTTTATGGAATACGCGATAACTATTCAATTATGCGGATGCGTCTGTCTTGACTTCATGCTTCAGTGACTTCATCGAATTGAGGATTTGTGTAACATGAGCATCGAGGCTTTTTCGATCGAAATTCAAATTGTGGAATGTCGTACTATCATTTCAGAGGAGCAACTTCACAGAAGAAATTCAATTCACCAATTCTTTATTGTCAGTGCACATATCAAAGCAATAAACAATATTTTACCTGAGAAATGACAAATTTATGAAAGTTTTGCGACTGCAAATTTTTTGACAGAAACGAAAATACCATCTGAAGTGGTCATCATCAGAAATGTATTTTCTAAATTATCGCATTTACTAAGCTATACAAAATTCAATATGCATAGATGACTGCTTAAAGCACTGATTTTATGTTCAATATCAGGAGTCAAAGCATAAAATCATTGATAACATCATCACTTCCAAAGTCTACTCTGATTAATAGTCACGATGTGAATATCTAAAGAGAATGACGTCGATTAAGTCAATACAAGACACCAACACCCTCGATTCCCCGACCGCGTCCGCGGTGGAGACGAGCTCGCACCTTTTTCACTAGGCAAGTGAAGGCAGAAGTCATCCTTAAGTGATATCGACAGCTTATTGTCCTATTATTATTGACAGAACGTCAATAACGTCCACCGCAGACTTCGGTTCGATTCCTAGGTCGGGCGAGTGCGGTCAGGGAATCGAGGGTGTTGATGTCTTGTATTGACTAATAGCTGTCATTCTCTCTAGATATTCAATGAACTACGACAGACCTTTGTTGTCAGTCACGATGTGGT
The DNA here is from genome assembly GCA_907163375.1 of Prostheceraeus crozeri. Classification (NCBI taxonomy): domain Eukaryota; kingdom Metazoa; phylum Platyhelminthes; order Polycladida; family Euryleptidae; genus Prostheceraeus; species Prostheceraeus crozeri. The sequence continues at coordinate 299,590 of CAJQUW010007898.1, read as the reverse complement.
CTACGAATATAAATGTGACTTGTGCGAAGCAGGTTATATCGGCTTCACATCGCGTCATTTATTTAAGAGAGTGGAGGAACACTAACAACAGTCATCGTCTATTGGTAGACATAAACAGCAACAACACGGCGACAAGAACATCCGATTGCCAAATTTCAGAATTTTAAAAAGGTGCCCAAACAGAAATGATCTTCTACTTTATGAAATGCAGCTGATCACCATCTCTAACGGACAAAGTGACTCAGTTAGACTTAAGCTGCTTATAGTTCATATGTGAAAATATCTCTTATTTTTTAGGATGAGTTTTTTGAGCATAAGTGATTTCGATTTAATTCCGTAAGGCTGAGAAATAAGTTATTAGTGCTTTAAATGTTATCTACGTATTTTGAAAAATGACAACTTGACAGTTCTGAGTGTTTGATTTCGGTTAATACAGCCGCATTTAAGAATTTTGATATGCTTATTATCAAACAAAGCTAATTTGTCATATGCATGAATTAAGAGGCGGAAAGTAGCTAATCAGATTTAATTATGTAGGGAAATCTATCATGATGCAAGATGAAAATTCGAAATGTTGAAAAATTCATGCAATGATATGCAGAAAGAAAGCAAAGAATAAAAAAGAGCATAAATGTCGACAAACCAATGTAGTGGAAGAGTGTATAAATGGAAATGTACCTGACCTCTTATTATACTTGAAAAAACGACCGGAGCAACGAAGCCTTCTATATATCTCAAATCTCGCTAAAGAAACTGTTAGAAACTGCCTAGCTAGACGCTGCGTTTCGCTCTACTAGGGCTCGTCAGTACGGCTCGGAATGGTCCTTAAAATATCTAGAATGACTGAACAAGCTATAGGACTGCAAGATGGTAATACAAACGGTAATACGGTAATAAACGGTAATACAAAATGCATCTTTTCAAGCGTCAAATTGCTCATTGGTGTAGAATGTCATTAAACACAGAAATTGCATTCCAGTCGAACTACCGTGTCCGCATGAATTCTTCCAGATATATTTGTCCAGCTATTGGTGGATTGCTTCTCTTAGGCAGCTATTGGTAGATTGCCTGTCTGAGACAGATATTGGATTGCTTCTCTGAGATAGCTATTGGTGGATTGCTTCTCTGAGGCAGCTATTCGTGGATTGCTTCTCTGAGGCAGCTATTGGTGGGTTGCTTCTCTGAGGCAGCTATTGGTGGGTTGCCTCTCTGAGATAGATGTTGGATTACTTTTCTGAGGTAGCTATTGGTGGATTGCTTCTCTCAGTCATCCTGTTGTTGTGTTGCAGTGTTGATCATCTGTCAGCATGCATGCTATAAAGTGATATAGTCAATGAGTATATGAGCCAATGTTCTTAATGAGCTAACTATTTGGGTTCACATGGACACTTTGTATCATATACATTAGTATACTAGGGCTCTACAATAATCAAAGATCGCCGAAAATCATATTCCCCTACGCTGCCTAATTGCAACAAAGCAGGTGACCCCTTTGCTCCCTCCCCTGTGGTTTAGGCGGCCTTGGATGTAGGTTACTCAAACTATTTCAATATCATTGTCATGGAATTAATTATGACTGAACTATGAAAACAAAATTATGAATCTTACATATCAGCGTGTGACTTACTTTGAACAAAATCTCATAGGAAATATGTTATCGTTAATATCCAAAATTAAGCGATCATAATCGCCTTTCGCTGCAGGGTGAAGCCGAATGAAGTCTCATTCGGTTTGAATCCCATATCAAATTTAGACACAAAAATGTCAATGCTATTAAATATTTCAGGTCACAACAACAGAGACAACAAGAAAATGACAGCTAAGCAATTTCATAATTTTACTCTTACATACATCAACATTTTTCGAGTCAAAGCAATGATAACTTAATCATATTCGAGATTTAAAATCTGACATTTGTTGATCGCTGGTAATTAACTTATCAAGTCAATTCAATATTTGAGGTGACTTATTGGCCTTGATGTCTCCGTGCCTGATTGTGAATACTCGTATGAAAACCTTTCGCTACAATTTTGATGAAATTTATTTATCCCGTGAGATCTCGTTTAGTTGTAACTAAGAACTCGTGGAATACAAGCAAATAAAGCAACGAGTTATCTACTTCTTCCCTTTTAATTACTTAACATTCTTCAGCCACAATCATTCACAACTTTCCAGCGAATCGCTATAAATATATTTTCATAATATCAATATACTTCCATATATAACTAATGTGTTTCAAAATATCTTCGTACTAAACTAGAATGATTTAACCCAATCCATACCGTTGGGGGATGGGCAATCGCCTCGGCCTATGCATTTTGCTGTGGACTTTGTGAACCTAAGCCGACCTACTCACGGCTACCTTTAGCATAATTTCAAATTTTGCACCAAAAATCAAAGGATTTGGTCATCTGGAAGGTTGAATTTATGACTCTTTCTGAATTTTGTCACTATTTGCAAACATTTTGTACGATAGCTGTCAACGAAGTACATTTTTCGATATGAGTACAGTATTTTATAAATATGAGTCCATGAAATGAATCATGATTTATTATACCATAGACATCAAATATTGAGAATTCAAATTCATTTCAATTATTAGAGTTTCTAGAAATGGCACATACGTGTATGCAAGTAGTCATTGTAAATTCTCATGTGACATTATGTGCCCAGTTTAGGTAAAAATAGAATAGTTCTTTAATTTCTTCCAAATTGTACAATTTCAAAGACTTCCGTCATCATCATCGGTGTCTGAACAAATCCAAACAAGAAAGACTAATTAGGTCTGCAATTAAAACTAATAAATAATTAAAGAGCGAATGTCATTGTTTAGTAAGATATATATCACAAAAAGTTGCGAAGACTGATTCAGCAATGCGAGTTTTGTTCGTAAGGGAGATGACGGAGAATGATTGTTCGAAGTTCAAGGGGAGACAACTAGACATACGTGGTGTGATCCAAAATGTCCCGGACTAACCTACTTGCAGATAACCTGTGATAACGAATACTACTTCAGATGTAAATTTAGGTCTTTAAGGCATGAGAAATATGGTCGCCGAAATTTTTCCGGTCAGTTTTCTATTTTTAAAAAATATTTTTACATTTTAACATGAATTTCTGTATTTTCTGAATTGATCGAGATCCGATTTGTCTTATTGTTATAGTTAGATTGATTTTGATTTGTACCTTATTTGACGGATATCTTTGCCATGAATATTGCACGTCTTTTGTTAATTGCTTCATGTGTTACGATATCAATCAGTGAAGTTCATTCAGCACGCATTCATTAAGAAATCCGTGTCAACGATGGTTCTTTGTTCTATCAGTTTTCATGATGGATGTGACAAGCGTGTCTTCAGTCGAATATCGCAGTGTGATACGATACCTCCTGATCCGCGGCTTCGCTAATGGTGACATTCTAAAGGAATTAAGCCTGGCATATGGAAGCAAAGCTCCATCGAGAACTACTGCTTATTTCTGGATAAGCGAATTTAAACGCGGAAGACAATCTGTGGAGCAAGATTTTTCAACTGTTGGTCGGCCGCAGGAGATTCCGGAAGAGAAATCGAGTCAGTGCGATGAAGTGATTACAGCACACAGAAGGATAACCATCCGTGAGTTGTCAAGAGAGTTGCGAATCAGTTATCACTCCTGTCATGACATCATCGAAAGACTTGGATATCGCAAACTGGCATCACGTTTCGTACCGAAGTTTCTGTCACGTGAAATGAAGGAGAACAGACTTCTGGCGGCACAGTCAAATTTGGATCTCCTCGAAATGCACGGAGATCAGTTTCTGAACTGCATCCTTACAGAGGATGAAACACCTTTAAGTTTGTATCTGCCTCAAAGTAAGCGAGAATCTGCAGAGTGGCGAAAATCAGGCGAGTCTGCCCCTTTGAAAATGCGATCCGGAACATCACATCGCCGGTCGTTGATGCTGACGGTCTTTTGGAACGCTTCGGGAATCCAACTGGTTGACTTTGCGGATAAAGGAGTAAGAATCAATAGCGAATATTATTCCAATCTGTTATCTGAAGCGAGGAAGAAAATAAGAAAGCCACGAAACATTCCCCTCTACTTGCTTCATGACAATGCTCCGATTCACACCTCGCAGGAGACAACCAATGCCTTAACGAGAAACGGATTTCAACTATTGAGCCATCCTCCTTATTCACCTGACTTGGCCCCAAGTGACTTCTATCTGTTTAGATTCCTCAAAAAGCATCTTCGTGGACACCATTTTGAATCGCCAGTTGAACTGCGGGATGCAGTTACTGAGTTTTTTGATTCTTTGACACCGGAATTTTTTCATAAAGCTTTTTGTGAATTGAGACTTCGTTGGCAAAAAGTGACGAATGCTAACGGCTCATACATTGAAAAGTAAACTGTTTTCTGGAACAAAACATTTGTTTTTCCGTTAATTATTAGTCAGGTTATTAGTGATAGCTTAACTGTCAAGTTAATCTAAATATATTAATTCTAAATCGCTAGAATTTATAGGAAAATCTTGAAATTCAGACAAAAATGTTTGAAAATTTTGAAAAAATAGAAAACTGACCGGAAAAATTTCGGCAACCATATTTCTCATGCCTTAAAGACCTAAATTTACATCTGAAGTAGTATTCGTTATCACAGGTTATCTGCAAGTAGGTTAGTCCGGGACATTTTGGATCACACCACGTATCTACAAACGCGTATTCGAGAGCATTTGTCAGTTCGTTCTTTACCATCTGAAATAACGCTATGCAATCAAGTGAACTTTTAGCAATCATTCTCTATCAGCGCCCGTACGAACTTAACTCGCTTTGAAGAATTAGTAGTCTTCATAGCTGCCCATGACACAGATATCTTATTAAACAATACCAGCTCTTTCCCATTATTCTTAAAGTTGTGAGTTTTAATTATGGACCTTAATTGTTTTTTTATTATCTTAATTTGTTCCGTTTTACATGTAAGACACTAAGACGGAAGTCTTTGAAATTGTACAATTTGGATGAATTAAATGAGTCGGAATGAAAGCACTATTCATTATTGTAAATTTTCTTTATTCATTTGAGATCTTCAATTCGTCCCTCTTCTTAATAGTCACATTTGAAGTCAATTAGGAGTGTAGATTACCATTTCACACATGCATTTGAATGGCTTTTTTCTGGAGAAAAATTCCCCATCACATTTTATACATGAATATTCGAGTTTTTGCCTATTCCTTGCCCTTAGCCATCTCTTTTAGACCTCTTAAGTAACTTCGTAGCACATTCAACAGCTTGGCATCATAAATAAGATTTATAACCAGAAATTGGTGAGATCTTGAAAAGTTCAGAAACCTCTCAGAATAGGCGACTTAATTTTGAATTGCATTTCAAAAATGAGCGTTTGAGTAGATGGATACCTTAGAACGTTGACACGCTCATTATGTTGCACCATGAATTTGATGTAATTCGGAGCAGCACTTCTTTGAAAATACAAGGACCGCTCTTTTTTGAGGACTGCATTGATCGCATGCTTCGGAGACCACTGTTACTTCTGGCTGGAGGAAGAAGAGGATGAAGAGGATGAGAGATTACATCCACGAAGTCGATGATGGGAATGAACGCATTGGATTTCTAACGTGTCAACATTGTTCGATTCTGGAAAATGATTGGTGGGATCGAGAGGTACTTTCCACATGCTCGATGACAATTCTGAGGTACTTTGGTATGAAATGAAACCAAGCTGGCGCAGCATAGTCGAAGATAATTGCTGCTATGTATATAGGTGCAGCAATTCCGTCTGGTTCCCTCCAAATCTTCGTTTTGCGCACAGCCAACAGACTGGTTGGCTTTACTCTTGCTTTCTATAACATTGATCAAGAGCCTTTCCAAACCCATCGATAAATCCTAGGGAAGAAACTTTCAAAAAATCTAGAAAACGGGTTTTACTATATTCAATTTGTCTGTACATGTAGATTACTAGCAGATACATGTACAAGTTTACTATGCAATATGAGCACAAGTCATCTTCCCTATTCGAGTCAATCTTGGGATGAAAATTCCACCAACCAATGCTTTTAGCTATATTATCTTCGGTGGTACGAATGCCTATAGAGTAGGGGTTGCAATACCGGTATAGCCGTTGGCGATTTTACTTGCAGTTTCAACTTTACAGAAATACCGAAATCAGGTTTTCGATTTCCAAATAGCGGTATATTATCTACTGTGTTTCTATTGTGTAATTTTGCTGAGCAAGAAATAATATTCAAATGAAAAAAACTATCGAACCGAGAATTAAGATCACAGCGAAAATCAATCGACTGTGTTGCAATATCTTAACAATCCTTAATTGATACTCGAAAAGAGAACTATCGTGAATACATGATGGTTCGAATCAATGAAGAGATTGAATTGCACCAAAAAAGAGGTTGATCCTCAAGCATCGATTGACGATTGTCAATCTTCTGAAGAAACAGAGACGGCGAAATGTCATCAGAAGCGATAGGAAAAGAGTCATGAAAGAAAAATTTCGGAATCGTTGCACAAAAATCCACAGCATCTTATTTCAGTCATGTCATTTTAACTGAAATTTCATCAGCAGACAGGTTCTAATCTCAACTTTAGCTTATTTACGATTGCCTTCTCAACATTCGATCGACTATAGTGGAAGCAGAGAGAGAAAACGTTTTCCAGTTTTGGAAGTCGTCTGCCGGACAAAACACTAGATGATTTGTGGTTCATTCGCTCAAACATTTATCAGAAGAAAGCCTTCGTAATTGCCGATTGTGACTATTTTAAGCATACCGCATCCATATACCTAATATTCTTTAGATTCAACAAGATTAGTTAGATGAAAAAATATGCTATAGATAATTTTTCGTGTTTTAATTTTTTAGCCGGTGATACCGGTAATACCGGTTCTGCAAAAATGGTCTGGTATTGCGACCTATACTATAGATCAGCTTTATTTTGAAAATTTCAGAAAATGGTTTGAAATTTTTGTACTATGAAAATTGCGGCTTGAAGTTAAGGCAAGAGATTGGATATTTGAGACGTCACTCATCAGCATTGCATCGAAGTGAGTTTACATCACTTCGTTTTATTCGATCCATACATTGTAGACGAATGCGTTTGTCCTGTTGTTAACACTTCCAATTGAATATTCAAATCGCGACTTATTTCCTGAACTTGGTCTTCTTTCAGGCGCCCTTCCCGCCCAGATAAGGTCATTCCGCTGTTTCATCTGTCGTAACCTTCCCTGCATTCAATTTTGAGTTATCGTCATACATCAAATTTAATAAATTCCAACTGCATTCCCCTCTGCTTTCAAAAGGAATTATTCTTAGACCAACAGGGTGTATTCCATTCCATCGGGATACGAGAAGAATGCTCGACGTCATTTGCCAAAACAGATGCGGCGACAGCCTTCGCGCAAGCACAGATGGTCACTTATCCGAACACCATGTAGAGAACAAATGTTAGGCGACATGATCTATGGGTGACTGGAGCTGATAGCAGAATCCAGAACCGTATGGAACAGTACTGATCCTGTCCACTTATGCTGCTTATCAATTATATTCAATGATAACACTCCGAGCTCATTTTTCCATCGGAATCAATAGCACGGAAGATGTTGAGATATTCAAGCCGCTGTTTTTCACCTCGTCAAAATTCCTTGCATCGTAGGAATGTATGATTGATTGTTGTTTTCCTTATGCTGTAAAATATCCACATTTAGTTTGCGCTTTTTACATATTATTTTTAACTGTAATTCAGGAGTGAAGAGGACCCCTCCTAATCGTTCATTTAATGTGGTCGGTCAGGTCCTGCCATGTAAACTTTTTTTGCAGCCACCTGGTTGCTACCTGATGACTTCTTGTATATATTCATTGACAATTTTGGTTATCATCTCGTCGGTGATTTTCGTTTTCATTTTCGTCTTTGGATTTCAAAAATATAAACATTAGTTTCTTATTTTCCCTTCTCGTGACATCTTTGGCTTTGCTTGCGTGCTTGTCCATATGCATTAAGCATCTCACACTTTATCAGGGCATGAATCTCAAAGATCTTAGCAGAAAAGTTTATATTTAAACGCTCAAGGCTTTTAATGAATTAATTTCTTCTATGATCTTCTTTTAGGCAGGGAGTCAAGTGGCTAATCGGTTAATATAAGTTGACCTGTTAAAAATCAATTAGCCGGTTAACCGTCACTTTTCAAATATGGGTGCAAGAAAACTAGCTAAATGATTTTGCAGATCTCTAAATACGTTTCTTTAAGGCCATCGGTCCTGAAAGTGATATGAAAGAAAATATCCGTATTTTTTGCGACTGCTTTATTCAACACAAAGATAAAAAGGTAAATTACACAACAGGAGCCAGATTTTCATTTTGTGTGTTGGAAGACAGTTTTCTTGACACCCCGGCTGAAGGCTACGCCGAAGACTTGGTTTTTGTAATGCAATTTTTCTTTTTATCTCTATTTTAAATAAAATAGTCGAAAAAATGCCCATATTTTCTTGCACATCTCTAGTTTACATTGTCATCTTATTGTTGCGTTTCAAATAAACTTTTTTTGTTCCCACTCTGAACAATGATTTCCTGGAAATCGAGTTCGGCATTTCGTTAAACTTGATCTTTATTGATGCTGACGACAGGCATGAGTTGTGGCCCTGTCAGATTTTAACATAACTTGCCGTTTCTTTGGCCATTTAACTTACCGAGAGAATTTATATCTTTTGTTCCGCCTTTGGACAAACTTGAAGCATATCTAATCTCTCTCGCCGCTTGGTCAACTGCGTCAATAAGAGCTGTGATTTTTGAGTGTTTCAGAGTGATCCGAAGTTTTGAAAATGAAACAAGAAATCTTAATCAGTTAGTCCTACATCTCCAAGCAATCAGCGAAATTTTTTTTATGCCTAGAGTGAGCGAGCTTGCTCAACTTGTTTAATAGGTAAGCATGTATTCTTATGCACTATACCGTACTCATTGTGACAATATAACCTACTTTATTCAACGGTAATTGAAAAACACTAATTAGCAACAATTTGCATCGGTCAACCGGTTTACCGACTAATTTCTCGTCGGTGAGCCGATAACTTCATAGCTAAGTGCCTGACTCATTAGGGCACTTGCTTAATTTGTATTTATTATGTTCCCAGATCTTCGCAGTACTATATGATGAGGTCTTATCATCATCCCATATTGTACAACAGCTCCCCAATGTCCCAAATTGTTGTTATTTTATAGCAAAGTGACTTTGTGACTGGCCCATGCAACCGGTAGACTTGGATTCAAACTTAAGCAAGGTTAGGACTCAGTACAGAAGAATAAGAATTGGATAAATGAAATTCAGTCACTCGGAGGAGAGGCGTTTTGCCTTTAATTTGCTTCAAAGAATCTTTTTTATGTCTCAGGTTCTTTGATGTTTTTAATATTTAATGCCAATAATTCTTGACAAGAATTTTTTGACACCGTGCAATACTCCCTGTAAGCCCATGTGTAAAACATGCATGTGTGAACATGTAAATCTAATCTAGATACTTCAGGTGATGAAAATGTAGGATTATGAATACTGTATAGACAAAATGTAGCGCATGAAATTCAAAACATGAGTATTCTGTAATGCTGATGAATGCACATTCATCAAATGTGCAGCACCGAGGTGCAGCACCCTTCATTTTTTAATTTTTCATTTTCTTGTTCCACTTCATTTGTTTCAAATGTCAAGTAAATGAATAAGACACCATAAAGAGGAATAAAATGAATAACCTATAATGTATACAACCATCTTCAGAAGAAATGTAGTCGCAAACACTGCGACTCGCTCATGGATTCACTTATCTGATTTTGTGGTAAAGATGGTCAAATTCTATCTGTTTGTGTGATGCACTGAAGATGTGTCCTTACTTCTTCTACAATATCCAGATATTCTAAATGCAATTCATTCCAAATATTATATTCGTAATAAACTCAGTCAACTCAATCAGGAAAATCAAAAATTACAGATAATGCTGTTTTGCTATTGCTGTCTTTATATGTAAACTAACTGACTTAACATGTTATTAGTCAACATATGGGCAGGAGATAACTCCAACTCCATCATACTACTGCCAATACCATCATGAAGGAATAAGCATGTGGCTGCAATGTGTCCCTTTCAGGTGATTGGTTACCTCTTACTTATTATCCACATGTAGGTCACGTACGAGGTAATGAGGCTGTTCTATGAGCAGAAGTGTGTTATTTTGAATGTCTAGAATACAGAAAAATATTGTACTATAGAGTCGGATTTAAACGTAGAAAATTTCAATGAAAAGAAACAAAGCAGGCTAAATTTCTAAACTTATTGAGACTGTTTCAATCCTCAAAAGGACTAGTCACGCTCCATGTAGAAATAGGAATTGAACATGTACAACAGATAATAAAACATTTACTATTACTTGCGTAATCTGTATGCAACAGAGAGCTCTGTCGAACACGATACCTTCAATGGTTAAATACAGTGGCCGCCATTATTCTTGGCAGATCTTTGAAGGATTGCGTATAGATCAAAGATAGACCGAGTGTTCGGTCACAGCTATTTTCTTGAGAGAAGAAATATCAACTTTTCCTCCCGCAGCTATGTTGTACAGTCTGAGCACAGCAAGGGATGGACAGATAGCTAAGGGAGGAAACGTTTATTTCCTCTCGAAAGAATGTAGCTTTTCATTTTGTGATTCATACGTGTAGATGTCTATTGTTCATTATAAAATTGATGTTTGTATCGCGAAATCTATGAATGAGCAAATCAAGCGAATGTATCGATATCTTGGTAGTCTCTGGCTTATCATAACTTGTTTATAGACTTCTATGATTTGTCCTGTATTGGAAAAGTTAGCTGCGGGAGGAAAAGTTAACTTATTCATCCCGTGGGACTAGAAAGTTGAATTTTCCTTCCGGCAGTTTACGTGGGAGAGATATCTTTTCACTCCCACACAAAATGAGGAATATTTTGTGCTCGACGTAATTCGATTTGACGGCTTGAGTTAGGTTCCGTTTGCGCTGTCATGAAAAATAGGCTTCAATTTCAATCTCGCCCCAAAAGTCGGTTTCGGTTGGCCTGTGATGAACGCAGCTTACATGTACGTGAAGAATGAAAATGATCTGCTTGGAGAAAATGATTTCCTAGCGAAGATTGGTACCAGTAGTCTATCTGACTGTCACCCAGTTGAAACCGGTTGATGCTGTACACATCGTTCTTCTGAGAAAAATAATCATTAATTTGAATTAAAAAGATGTTTTCCCATTACCTAAAATGAATCTACATGTATCTAATAAACACTAATAGAGTTTTGACGTCATTTCGTAGGTTTGAGTGCGATTGAAATGCTTAAGTTATCTGTTTTGATTTAGATATCAATTTCAAAAGTACCATCACAAACAGTTGCATCTAAGAAAAATGAGGCAATCAATAAACATTCCTGAGTCTTTCGCCCGTCATTAGTTTCAACAATCCCTTAATAACAACTACAATTGTTCTGTACGTGAAGCAAATTTACGAACTACGGCGACGTAGAATGTTAGGAACTAAAATCAATATTTCCAAGATGAGTTGATTCAAACGGTTTTTGTATTTAAACTCTCAAGTTCTTTAATTTTCCCAGCGTCACCTAATCTATTTGATCTGCGATGCATTTTTCTGATGAGATTTTTCTACAACAATTCACATTGCAACAAGATGCATATACATTATTTGAATTGCACTGATTGAGCATCGTTTATCGTGTTTTCTTGCTTTTTATCTGTCTTCGGGCATGGAGGTCTATCTAAATAGAGATCAGGGCTGGGATCACCTAGAGGTCCACGTCAATATGCGCGATATAAGAGATATTCACGACAAAGTGTCAGGTCATAGAAATCGTATCTCCATAACACATGATTGAAAATGCACGAATCTTCGCTAGTGCTTGCCTAGTCGTTTATCTTTGCTATATGAAGCTTCACAAGGATTCGTCCTGGAAAACACAATCTGCAGGTAGTCTGCATAGAGCCTTGAACTCGATCTTGACCTCATTATGATCAAGTTATTACCACTTCAGACAGCTGCAGTGAAATCATGATAAAGCTTTGATTTGTGCGATAAAACCTGATGAGAACACCTATGAATCTTGATAATCAGTTTCATTTCAATGTGACACCAGAACTTTTATGTTGATAGGTGATTCTCATCTTTTAGTGCGTTTTGCTATGAATAATACCGGCACAGGCACGACGGTAATCCTTTCTGATATATATTCGTGTTCCAAACACACAAAATCATAGTTCAATTTTTAGCTCTTGGAGTCAATATCAGAATCGCGAAGAAGACGCAGGTTACCAGGAGATATGTGTTTCACTGTTTGAGCTGGATGAACACAAGCACAGGAGCCGGACTGTCGAAAGCCCCATCACTGGAGGGTGACGGCCACGCGAGCGGTGTTGGAGCGGAGACGGTTCAGTCGGACCCATTGCTTTCGAGGGAGGTTGGCTCCAGATGGTAACTATTGCTTTGGGGCTGGGCAGGCACACTTTAGAAAAAGGGGAACGTAGTTGACTTACATGCTCCACATATTCAAAATATCAAAACCGTCGCGGGGGAGGCGGGACGCGTGACGTGAGAAAGGTTGTGGTGATTTAAGTAGCTGAGTTGGTGCAGTGGTGGTGCGATGATGGAGGAGGTGATGTTGGTTGGCCTTTGATCTTCTTACGAGACTCATGACATGAGATTCTTGCCGAATTTCGGGTGGAGCAATGCCCGAGAGGACCGGGAGGAAGATCGCTTCGGTCGGGCGCAGACAGTCTGTGATAATCCTCATTGTCTCGTTGAGGGTTGAGTGAATGTGAGCACTGCGGCGCTATCCTTTGTAATGAATAGGCCCGATTACTTTTTACATAGATTATATGATTTTTGATGATTTTTTGATTTTCAAACGTTGCCTGCTGAGCGGATGCACCTTTTTTAGAGTGCTCCTTATGTGCTTTGGCTTATTGGTTTCCGCATAACGTATTGTGATTAATGCTTTTTTCATAAACGACCATCAAAAATGTTACCTTACAGATGTGGGGTGGATCCTGGCAAGCACCGTGGTATTTCCTATATGCACATATTCATGAAGTATTTCACATGGCATGGTGCAGTCCTTTAGCATGAATAAAGCTTCATATTTCAATTAATCCTCATGTTAATTGATAAAAATGTTATTTCAAACAGCGTCTTAGCTTGTTTTTATATGTAGCCATAGCGGGCCATATAGCACAAAACTTATTGACTGGACCAGACCTCGGTCGAAACTTCATTAGAGACCAAAGCTTTGTTGGCATGTGAGCACATGAGCACACTGAATTTTGAAGAGCATGAACGGTCTGGCCATGATTGCAAAGAAAATCATCGCGATTGGTTCAGAACCTTTGCCATAGATCCTGACCAATGTCTCTATAGCTCTGCAGCGTCAATTGAGATGATAACACGTTTGTTTAATGAATTGAACTATGTATATCAAACTGAATTAAATATAAGTAGCTACTGTTGAGGCAATTGGATGCGGAAAATGCAATGATTCAATTTTAAATTTGGCTGTTTCGTTTCCAATTTCGTTTTTCTTCAACAAGGAATTCCTTCTTCAGTTCCGCTTCAGCTCTATTTCGGCTAAAATTAGTCTCTGGTTATGCATTCATAACTGAACTTACATACTAAAGGTTAATTTTTGTCCCAGCTCAAAGTGACATAGCATCCCCTTTTGTTTTGAGATTTTATCTAGTCCTTAATTCAATTTCAGAGTATTCATATTTCAGCGTCATATTGACTTTTCGAGTTCACCCAATTAATTCGATTAATTTAAAATATTGAGAGCTTTATATGAGGCTTGTTGAGTCTGTTGCACCAAGCATTTGCCAAGATGTCTGGAATTTGATATACAATTTCAATTTATCAGCTTTTTAGTTTCCAGAATTTTCTAATTGTAGTGCACAGAATGAAAATATTGTAAGATAGATCAAACAAGATTTTATTTCCTGTCACAAACAAAATTTAGAAATCCTGTTCTTGCACTTTAGCGAAAGCGCAGAATTCTCTGGTTATCAAGACACCTAAACCTAAACCTCTATCAACAGATTCTGCTTGTTACAATTTGTAATCCACTTCTTTTGAATTAGGCTGATCGGTTGTTCCAGAGCATTATCTATTTTCATACTGTTTCTGTTGTATTTATTGTGCAATGTTGATTGCGCAGTTCATTTGATTAAAGTTGTTTCCAACATAGATGCATTCATATTGTCATTAAAAGAGCAAATTTATTTCTAAGCTTGAGAACTTTACATTTCCCAGTGTTAATGTCAATAACTCAGTATATGAATTCTGTTCTATATATTGTCACGAATCGTACTGTAAAGAAATATAAGTTGTCAATACGATGTTATTGGAAGCGTAAAATTCCATGAGAAAAACACATCCCGATGGCGAGCGTGTCATTCTTTGAATTACAGATTATGTGTAAATAACAAGAAGAAAAGTAAATATGCCTGTAGACAAAAAATGTTTTGTAATATTGTCTGCGAGTTAGCAAAAAGTTCTGGTTGTTTTTATCTAAAGCCAAAATTAAATTGCACGTACACGCGGCTTCTTTACATTGTAAGCGATAAGTGATGGCCCCGACAAGTTCATGGTCAACTTTCCTTTGAATAAATTACACTTTCTCAGGTTATTCTACAATGTGCAATAACAGTCAGCAATCGGTCAGTAAAGCAAGAAATGAGCTGCTGATAGAAGAAAATGCGGGATCATTATATTCTGAAATCAATTTTCTACTTCGGAGTAGCAGTTATGCTAAGGCCACATGACGAGCCGCGGTTTAAAACTGGCAGAGACGTATAGCTTTGTCAAGCTTTGAGCTGTGAGAGTTACGCGGCCACATAATGAGCCGTGCAGATTGATTACCACTCGCCACTCGTCAGAATTGCTGCTTCACTGCGTTAGTTCTAAAAATGGATCATCCCATCGCTCGAGCTTTGAGCTGTGATAATTGAGAGAGAAAAAACCGCTACTCGAAGCTAGCTGTGACAAGCTGCCACAGCGCAGCTGAAGCTACTAGTGTGGCCGCTCCGATTGAAACACATACAAACATTTTCATAGCGCGGCTACAGCACAGCTCAAAAGCCCGTCATCTGGCTTTACCCTAAGGAACCACGAGCTCCTATCACAATTTTCCAGGATCTGAAAGACAGTTGAATATCAAAGCAGGCAAAAGTAAGATTGTTGAATGTTTTGCTATTTGCAATGGTCAATAATAGCTGAGAATCGTGGATTATCCGAAGATGTAAAGGAAAAGGTTTGATAGTTTTGACCTTTTATGTTTGCAACGTCTATGCTGAATGTATCACAGATGCGGAAGAAGACAAACCGCTTAATCGTTGAGACTGTACAAACCAAACAACACGTTGGAGGCCCGCATATTCCAAACCAGGGATGCTCGTACATTTTGCTGGTCCAATGAAGAACGACATCTTATTTGATCAGCTAAAGAGGCAAAAGTGGAGAGATCGATCTTGGGGGAGCTGCTAAGCGACGTAATAGCGACTGTGATAATTGGATGACGAATGTCACGAGGGTCACCCGAGGTCAAACACGACTCGACGGTACAGGTGACAGGGTATCACTTTCATTTGATGAGCGAATTTATATATGGCTATTGCCATTGAATGGAATGACATTGGTATCCAAAAAAATGACAGCAGACTGAGACTCAACCTGTTCTCCTAATAGGCCGCCATCAAAAAGAATTTACAATAGAAATTCTGGGAAAAAATATGTAAACCGAAGTTTCTATTCAAGAAAAAAAATTTTTTTTCTGCTAAAGATTTTATAGCCACCATTTTATACGTCAACATATCGTAGCCAATAACTATACTGGCAGCTAAAAAGTGATCTGAATTAAAGCGTTCATTCTTAATCACTAATATCTAATTTACTGACCGTCTGCACGACCTCTATATTTTATGCAATGTGGCAGTGAGCAACAGCAAAGAAATAACAACTTTCTTCATCGGTCATCAAAATCACCACATTATTGAAATGACATTAATTGCAACAACACACTTCGGTATGAGGCAGCAAAACACTCAAGAATGATGTGTCTGGTCAATATTTCGCGATAGTTGATGAACGTTATCTAGCAAGTAGCGACACGTAGATATTAAGTAAAGACCACGAACGTGTTTCTACGAACATTCTATGTAAATGAAAAGTAGAGTGTTGACAGCTCCGAACATTTTTTACAAATCATCTGATTTCATCTCAACGCATCCAGCTGAGTAAATTTAGAATTTGCCTCTAAGTGTGCTTTTCTGATCGATGCCGTTGGTCACACTTTCAGTTGGCTATTGTTTGGCAAGTAAGTAGCATTTGACATGTAGTTCTAAGTGCAATAACGGATCCTTCACAAGAATATTTATGACGACTAGCTATCTTGTAACTTCTATTCTCGAGGATGTGATATGAAAATAGGTTGAAATTAGTTGAAATATACTTGCAATTTTGGACAATATATAATAATATATAATAAGTATACTTTTCCTATTATGTTATTTATGCTCCTTATATTATTCCTATTTTCCTTATTATTATATTTAATATCGTGCTACATTCGTGGATAAAACATTTTTATTCAAATCTATCTTCGCATTCTTTCCGATCGACATTTACTATCTCAGCTGTAAATAAGTAAAATGAAAATATTTTATAGTGTTGTAACTTCCATCGTTAAAAAGGATTTTCCCAAGGCATGAATAACCATCAACGTTGCATCATACACGATCTTTGCCGGATTCAGGACACGGGCGGATCTCACACCGGATTCCCGATCCGGATCTTGTCCCAGTACAATTCCTAGTGTCAGACAGAAATGTTGCATGGCAATCACTTTTTCTACCTAATGTCAATGATTGACATGTGAAGTCAAGTGTAAGATTCTATGTCAGTCAAGGCTGGCAGACTGAATACGACCACCCACATTGAGGCGACCTTCATCAACTTATCCACATGAGTGGATATTACGATTATTACTGTGCAATTGAACGGGGTAAATCAGTCCAAACTCAAGTTTACTATCGGTCGGAGTAACTTGAACCCCTTCAAGAGCGAAGATTGGCAGAAATGATTGGATTATAAAGGATCACCGTCATGGGATCTGATTGAAAACTTGAAGTTGAGAAATCGGGAAGTAATTGAGCATTGTGATGGAGAAATTGAGATGAAAGGGACGCGATATAATAAGCAGTGCAGGTTGATTTACAATGAATCGACGAATGTACTCTGTCTGTCGGGTGAGCAAAGTAGAGAATCGATTCAGCGACGTCCACGCATCGCACTTTGGGAAGATCAAGTGCCAGTGCGGACATTTCCAGAATGCGTCAAGAAAAAGGGATACATGAATTGTACTTCTTCAAACTGAGAAGTGCTTTGCAAAACTCATGCCGCGATACTCCAGCCGCAAATATTTTTTGGTTGCTGTTCTCAGAGGCCCACTAACTTGTGGCATATGGTGGTCAAGAACTAAAGTGCATTAAGAACAGACCTAGCATTCAAAGGGTGCCTTGCTCAATTTGAGCAGCCACTTTTTGCTGACAGTCAGAGGATAGCAAGTTGATGAAATCATTGCATTTCTTTTTATCACCATTCACTAAATTGCTATTGTTTGGTGACGCACGGAGCACGATTATTGAAGGCATGACTTGGCTTCCATTGTTTGTCCATTCTTTTCTTACTCATCATGGATCGAAAAGTGTCAGAAATAAAGTTACACGTGTAGACGCACCCTACGAGTTACGCCGTAATATGATGCAATGCAGACCGACTCAGACATTTGATTAACAAGGGACGAAAACAATAAAATTGTCAGGAATTTCTAAATGAGTTTAACTATGTGCGAGTATCACGCAAAGACAGTGTGGGATTTCATTGACCATTGAGAATGAGAGACAACAATCGGCAACATTAGAAAATCTTCCACAGTGGACATTTTCATATACAAAATATAACAAGAAAGGCAAGTTTATGAGCTGATTTTGAAAGTTGTATGAAGTTATCTGGTTGAAGTTGTCACTAAAATCTTTTTCAATTTTGTGCCACATTTTGCATTGCGAGTTCTTAGGCAGGATAGTTATCTGAATTAAATTGAGCTAAAATGGCTGATGCGCTTATTTTCCAGAAATGCTTCAATATTGGATGTCGCTAAACATTTTACAGAGTAGAAATGCGTTTGCAATGAATGAGATAAGAGGAGGAACAACAGTAATCGACAGGATCAGGTGAAAGTGCCATCTGAAGCCGGAATGAGCAAGTCAGATTCACAAAATATTTTGATGGCCAATGTGCGCTGCTGATCGACACCATTCATTCATATCAATCTCAAATCCGATGACAGTTTTATAATATGACCCATTTGAATATTATTCGCGTTAAGAATGCGGTGCAAGAAGGGAAAAGCAGCACTCTGTTGATTTATCGATCGCCAAGAGTTAAGAGATAGATCAACAGAATGCTGATTTTCCTTGTTTGCACCACATGTTTAACGCGAATAATCCCAGAAAGCCATTGTTTCAACCATTTGAATATAATGACCATAATACAAGCAAGCTTGTAGGCCAACAGCACTGGAAAAATGGGGAATCGTCCCTCAGTCCGGGAGATATCACAAAGCTGTGCACCCCTGTAACTTTCACAAAACATTGCAGAACTCTTGACTTCAATAAAACTGAACTCTGTCGGATCAGATCACTTGTCTTTCATAAAAAGCTCGAAATTTTTCATAGAAATTTTAACATGCATGTGCAATTTCCTATCTGAATCAGATGTGTGTTTAAACTTGCACTTCACTTATTTGTTTCGAGCAGCAACTCATATGAAAGATAGTAACCTCCAATCACTTTCAGTAGAAATCTAGTTCGGCAGCCAGAGTTTCTGCAGTGAACGAGGCCGAAAATGAGACTTTTGCAGAATGATGTACACTCTATGCATACTCCGAATCTGCGCTTCTGCCGAATTCTATCTGGTTCCATTGCTTGCCAGACATGATCAAAGAAAAACATGTTTATCTAATGGGACGGAAATTGGCGCTTTTGACAAAATTGAAATTTTCTCTGCCTTCTCTGATTAAGAAGAGCACTTAGTCCAGAGCCATAAATTTTGAGATGGAATGTCCCCTGTGGCTATTACGAATCTACGCGTCTGCCGAGTTCTGCGTGGTTCCTCTTCTTGTCAGACAGAATCAAAAAGAAACACATGTACGTGTAAGTCTTGTATAGGTAAATGTGAAAGTCTCATGTGCGTCCTCGGTCATTGCACAACTTGTGGTAACTCCCTGACTATCTGCGCTTCCATGATGATGATCAGCAACCAAAGCATTTGTCTGCCATCATTTTGATTGTCTGCATTTCTGAAGTAAAGAGCTTCGCATGTCTTTTTCTAGAAATATTACTGTCCTACTGCAGGCTTCCTCATCTATCATTCCTTAACACAAACTACCTCGGGATGATACACTATTCTTTACAATGCTAATGCCGAGCCTCTTTCTACCAATGCATCTGACAGAAACCTGCCATTGCTGTCTGAAAATCGTAACCCCAACTGATTTTTCATACTCTCCTTAACAAAAAATGGTGTTTGTATACCGCTGTCTTTTATCAATGAATCGTAGCAAGGCGCAACTTTCTCTTTATATTGAGGATCGATGCTCTTACTTATATTATCTCAAAATTATTCATTTCAGTCTGTAGTTTTCAGATCTTTGGAAGGATTGAAATGAATCATGTTGAGATAATATATATATAAGAGCATCAATCCTAGGATCACTGTAGCGATCTCAAAAGCCTCACATTACAAATGATTTCTAAGTCAATCATCTTAGTCGCGAAAGCCAGTAACTTACAGTTTAAATGACCTTAGCCCTGTTTTCATGGATTTACATTGACCAATTTGTTGTTTGCAGATTTTGCTCTTTACAATCCATCTTGATAATGGCATTTTTACCCCATGTATTTTTGGAAGCTTCGGCAATGTCGGCCAATAATATGAAGGATCGCAAGCAAATACTGTAATATATCATTTTTGCAAAAATCAATGAATTGCCCAAATCACAGGGATGGAAATCTAACGTTGTTATGCAATAGATAATGGATGATTTTGAGGTAATTATAGAACTTATTAACCTCAGAATAAGTTCTATGTGACCGAAATAAATCATCCATAATCTGTTATAATGCATGCTATAAAGTTGTTTCAGAAGAGGTTAATAAATTCCATAATTACCTCTGTACACGGATATCTCTCATGATTACCTTTAAACACGCATATGCATCAAGTCTGTATCTTCATGTTTCACAAATGTTTGACAAACATTTTTCTATTATGAAGCATGACAGGTTACCATGCTATGGTAAATTTCACATGATTCTTGAGATTCAAATTTCCAGAGATAGAAAGATTGCAATTTCTACTAGCACCTAGCACCTTCATAAGAATGTGTCAGTTCACAAGCTGCATAATAACAATAGTCGGTCGGTGAACAAAAAAGTGGAAGATTTCATCTGTCTCATGGAAGATGAACGAAAGCGAAGGTGAAAGTGAAAAACGAAAGAAACCGAATCCAAGAGAGGCGCAGTAGTCCCAAAAACCAGCTGAAACATCAACAAGAACTTGACAGAATACTTTCAAACCATCGCTATCCAAAAAACTTTATTGAGCAATCAAAACGTAAGAACAATCGACGAAGACGTACAAGCAACAGCCAAAACTACATGTATCTGAAACTACCATTCTTATCAGACGGTTGAAACAAACATTTCGCCGCGAAGGGATCTACTTGCGAATCGCCCATCAGACACAAACCCTCCGGAGCTATCCCTGGAAAAATGCTGAACCTCCTCCTTGCGCATTGAATAACTGCTCAGTCAACAACAACAAAATATGCAGCAAAAAACACAGTGTATCAGAATCAGTGCTCTAACTGCTTTTCCACATACATAGGCAGCTTCATCTGACCTCCACACCAAAGGATCAAAGAACACATCACTCGTCCCGAATCGTCTGTATACCGCCATCTACGAATATGCAATACGAATGGAATAAGAACAAAGATCCTTGCTACTGATTCAGACGCTGCCAACTTAAGACTACGAGAAGCCATTTTTATACAAAATCTATGTCCAGCACTAAACTCAATAGACGAAAGTGAAGAGATTCGGGATTTTATATTTCTTTGATATTTCTATGACTGAATACATTGCCTTTTGAATTTTATATTTCCATGTCTTCCTAGCTTTTCTCTCCCTTTTGTATCCCTGACGCAGGCTGTGAAGCCGAAATATCGGAAATTAAATAGTTAGAAATTGTAGCTTCTGGCTTTTCAGTTAATTATTTTGATAATCATTTTGGTAATAATGCTGCTAAAAATTTATTTTGATATTCTAATCAACATTGTAGAATGTTAATGTATTTTAACACAGCCAAATTATTATTATTATAAAATTCGTATAATGGGTGATGATAGAATATGTATAAACAATGAACAGGTTGCAGTCGAAAAAACAGGCATGATAACTAGCGAAATTTTGTAAAGGAATGCAATATATTTGGTTGATCACACTCCACGTAATAAGGACGGAAGCAACAAGAAGAAATGTTCTGTCTGTCATCCAAAGAAACGCTCTACCTCCGCAACGGTTGATAATGACTTGGACGTGGCATGTAGTTGATTTATCTCACTACAAAATATGTGTTGTGCAATCAAACAGAAATTTTGTCAAAAAGTTCTTCTACATGCATAAACCACGGTAGAAACTATAGCTCCACCTAATTTGCACAAAGAATGACAATTATCGAAGTTGGCATCGTTCAACAAAATGGTTGCCCTCAATGAGCGCACTAACGGACATCCATTACCGCAGCAAAAGCAAAGTGATCAATTGCAAGTCCATTAGAGAACATTTCAAACCTGAGTAGGTAAATAATCTAGGTAATAGAAAGCTACACAATAGCATGCATTATTGACAATTTACTGTTAGGCCTCGATAGCATAGGCCTACAGACAAGTCTTCTGCATGGAATAATATCTTCACTCATATGCTTAATAAGATACCAAGCACGGTGCTCAAATGAAAAGTAAACATTTCCTTCGATTTGTAAGTAAAATTGGCTGTTTATCGCAACTAAGTATTCCTTTAGTGATCACCTGTGAGTAATCAAAAAGAGAGCAAACAATCCAGATACACCGTAAAAGTTATTATCAGCTAATTTCACTTCAAACTCATGACGTTTTTTAAGATGGCTACAATGTATGCGCCAAATATCATATATTCACATTTACAGTGATCTCCTTCTTACAAGTCTCAAACACATCAAGGTTGAACAATTTCTTTATTCAGCCTCATTTTTCACCGCTACAAAGACAGAAGAGAAGCAAATTGAAAAGTCTTCGGATTTCAGAGTCATCTTAAGTCCTCATGCATGTTGGAATGATTTTTAACTTCGTGTGAAAAATGAGACAGCGCTTGGGTTGGATATTCTATATACCGTTCTGTTTATCATGTTGATGGCATGAAGATCAGAGAAGTTTAATCTTAAACAACAGATGATTATGATATTTCTCACACAAACTAAATTTAATCAAAGCAGCGATGACAAGTACATTTTTCATTTCATGAATTGTCATCTCGAGAGCAAATCCATTTTTCATTCCGCACAAACATGAAGCATGACATGATTAAAAGAATTTTGATGACCTTTGAACTTATTTTACCTTCGAGTAGCCCGATTCGGTCCTAGGGATAAATCTCACAATCGATCAACATATATTTACAGATTTTCCATCCATGACTTTTCCTAATAGAGGTTTCTTAAAGGTAATCTGGGTAATGATACTTTTTGCATTGTCTTAAGTAGTACGGACAAAGTGGGTTCATAAAGTGCATCCACCAATTTGTTTCGAACTCTTTAAAAGCACATATGGACGGCTTCTACGTTTCTTCAAGTTATATTTTGTGAGATATTAATGATAGATACAGATAATTTTTCAATTTGTGCTTGGCGGATGTTTCTTAGAGTTTCAAAATAGTACCGATTATTTTTCTTTCTGTTTACTAGTTGTTCAAATTCAATTCTCAGCTGTTATCAATAAAGAGAGGGAAATCTCCGTTTCTATGGATGTTGCGTTAATGTCTCGACTTCTACTCGACGCCTGCTATGATAACATCCGAACCGCCGAGGCGTTCGTGACTGAAAACAACTGAGTCAAGCACAGGTCAAGTAACATTGTCTTCGCAGCTAATGCCATTGATGTATCCGGAATGAGTATTAAGATTCTGATGGAAGTAATACGTCAACTTCTGAACCGCATGACTTGTATTAAGTAGGCCTCTTAAGATTGATTACGTCTCGATGTTTTTGAAAGCAAGCTAATATTTATTTATATCTTTTATGTAATCAATAAAGCATGTTTTAGAGGTCATTCATAAAAATGTAACCAAAGACGGAAGGTATCTTCCCGGTTTGATTCAGTTCACAACAATTTATAGATGTTATATTGATTTGTCAGTGGAAATTGCATAGATTTTCGAATGCCTTTCGATATATTGCAGTTGTTTCAGAATATGCTTGCTTGCTTGATTATACGCTCGAATATTTGCACCCCACGTGCAATTTTAGGTGCAGGGACAACGAAAGCATCAGAAATTACAGAATTACTTCTCCTAAGCCCAAACAAGTAGTTTTGCTGTCTGGCAGCATATCACTTCAGGAACAATGAAGAAGGCCTGTAAATTGTTTGTTGCAATATGTGAGGTGTTACAGCTGTATTAAGACGTAGGTTGGCCAACATTTTGCTGCATAGTTAATAGCTTGGAAAGCTAAGATATTTTGCTTTCGTAATTTTCAAGAGGGATCACAACTAAATAGACGTCTCCTGCATAAATTCTGACTACTTCAAATATTCTGTTCAATGCTGAATAACTTATGTCAATTCTGATGGATTATATAGGGAGCCCATTTTATAATGCTTTACTGTAGAAGAGCACCTGTGCATAGACTATGTTTTCAGCTTACTGTGTGTGAAGGGTTAGCTTAACTTTTTCGGTCATTAGTTGGCTATGTGTGGGAATGCAATTTAGCATTATCCATTCAACAAAAATGATATAAAAAGAACAGCAAATGCAAAGTGAATTCGTCACTGGCTATTTGTCAGGTTACGAAAAATAGTAAATTTTTGTAATAATTCTATTTTTTTCTATTGTTTTCGAAATAATTCTACAAAAAGAGGAGCATTAGAAGGCAATTATTTTCCTCTAAATTTCGAAATCCAGGGATTATAATTTTTCAGGATCCCGAAATCCTAACATTGAATTTCCATAAAGCTGAAAATCTCTGGCTTGCAGTTCATAGTGAACGCCCTGCATATTACTTTTCCATAATGTCACCATTCCATGTTTCCATGTTTCTTCAAAGATATGTTTACGCATAAAAATTGCTCCATGTAACAAAATATGACAATTTTCTTTGCCATGTTCAGCATTAACAGGCATTCGGTGGTAGGACATTTTATCTGACCAGCATCTATTGACTTGCGGACATATCCATAACCGCTAGTGCAATTTAGGCCAATGTAACCCTCGTCCAACTGAGCGATAGTAATAATAATTGATATTTGGAATTAGTTGTCAGACTGAAAATATCTTCCAGTTGTCTTGAAAAGGACTTGTTATAGTGCTTACTCCTACAAGAATAACAGGTTGTAAAAATAATATATGTAAGCTTAATAATTGTAGAGTTCACTTGACTACATAGCCTTGCAACAAAAATATGATTGTACTTGATAAGACAAAACTCGTTTCGGGTCCTTGAACATCTTGGACAATCAGCAGCTTCTCAGATCATATATGTTAAGATTCCTTTTTATAAAAATGTCACAAGGACTTTCTGCTTAATGCACTACGCAGATATAGTGCAAATATGTAAGTAACGTACATCCTTGACTAGAAAAGTCATGCAGCCCATGCGGGAAGGCAAAAGACTTTCGGGTGACGAAAACTGAGTTGCATTAAGTGGGAAAGTCTGAACTCTACGCAACCAGACAAGTGGACACTTGCCGGCACTTCATGAATGCTCAATTTTACATCTAAATATGCAATATCTTTATCATTTTAACCATGTTCCTACCGCAAACACGTCGGTGGCATCAAACTATCAAAGTGTCTACTGGCAATATTACAAATTACCTACGGAGTTATTTGGTGGCAGGCATCCCATATATTGATGTAATGAAAAACGAAGAGTTGATTATAAAAAAACAGACCACTTAAATTATGTCAAAAAAATAAATGTGGATATTCTATAAACAGTGTTAATAAGATAAATTTATTATCTATGTAAAATCTGTGTGAATCCATTAATAAATGTTGTCTAAATTATGTGGATATTCTAAGGTCTATTACAATTGCCTCCCGGGAGAGAGATTGCACTTGTAGCGTCTGGCTGGAAAATTACAGCCATTTTCGTATTCCCTAAAGCATAGATATTTCGTCGGATATACGTGTATACAAGTAGACTGTTAAAATTCAAACTAAATGTGCTATACTGAGATATCGAGACCTATGGCTTCTTAGAGACTTTATTAAATTTGAACTTACATCTCTGCTAAGATTTACAGTAGACTGATTCACGTATTCAAATTGTGACTTCTTTGTGAAGAATTTTTCAGCCTCTCTTTTTCCAATAGAGGGAGGATTAAGTAAGAATGGCCTTCTGATTTGCGTTTTCCTATCAGCAATTTAGACTGGGAGACGTACATTGCACCAGCACGTTATTGATTGATGTACACAAGCTACAGGTCTTATTTTTGGGAGATAGGCTGCTAAATAAGATAAATACGAAAATACAAAAGTAGCCAACAATGCTAGTCAGGCGAACTGACCAGACGTGTATTACGCAGCCACTGATCCGACCTCGGCTGTTCGCTTGCAACATCATTGACTGCTAGCCAGACACCGGCCAATGTTCTGTCAGTTTTTTGTCATGTTGGTTCAAACTGAACTGTCCTCTGCCAAGGTATTCTAAATGTAGATAGTAGCTCTTGGCTCTTCCAAAGCCAGTCATGCATTCATAGTTTATGCTAAGCGACTGATCCGTTTGAGGCTAAATTTTCCTTTTCAATAAATGTCGCAGAATATTATATTTTTCAGTTGCACAGCAACCTTAGCAAACAACCTGTTTCTTAAAAATGCCTGAGTCAAGTCTTTGTCATCAAGATTTTCTATCATTATTACCTATTTAAAAGAAATCTGTCATTGAAACAACCCCAAATGAATTAGCAGTTTGACAGATTTCTGAAATGTCTGATAACTACTGAAAAATTTCAGATGTCAGATGTGGAGTTTGATAATGTTTCAAAGGAATATGACATGATGACATTCAACCAGATAAATGTACCTAATAATTCCATCGTTTGTGTGTATCAGGACGTTTTGACATTATTCTCCATGTTACGAATGCATTCAATTATGTTTCATTATACCTGCCAGATTATCTTTCATATATTTGGAACTTACATATAAATTTGTTGACAAAATTGGATACTAATTGGTTTCTATTCGAGAATGCTGGCGCCAAACATGAGTCTGTTTACTGTATTGTATTATGGAAAATGACAAGTGTAGGAGTCGGTGGCAGTCTATCAGACGATTGGTTTTTATAGGAAATTATATGTATAATATATTGTACACTGTGCAATGTACGTATAGTTTCTCTATCTCGCATATATTCATTATCTTGATTATTTCGAGCATTACACTTTGTCTTTTGCACTATTTGGGCGGGCGGTACATATTGGTAACCATCAAAAATGTCGTAATTAAGGAGTGGTGATTTTTAAAATTACGGTAATAGAAATTTTAATACATTATCAAATTATAATTCAACAATGTTTTGGTGAATAATCGGTAGGAAAGGTAAATTCTCTAGCAATAGCACAGAGTGATGGTCGGAAATATTCCGGTGAATATCAATACATTACACATAGAATATGTTAAAAAAACTCATTCGGACGAAAGACATTCTGCACGAAACCAAGGAAAACCTGAAACAGCTCCTGTTGTAAACTTGAGGCATCTATATTTTCAGATTCTCTCCACAACCTGACCTCTCATATGAAATAACAATTCCGCAAAGGCATAATTATTGTAGGGCATCTTATCTAAGCTGCGGGTCAGAAATTCCTGAACTTTTTCGATCTTTGAAATTACTCAAAGCATACTTTTTCAAATTTTTCAAATTCGAATTTAAGGTGTTGGCGAATATCTTTTTTCATGGCACTTATACGGCATGTCGCTGTGAATTGAACCCAAATACGAAGTATTGACAACCATCAATGATACTATTCTCAATGCTCGTAACTGTCTCCTGAATGGATAGCTACAAGCGATAGCTTATAGGAGAATTCACTCAAGCAGCTACTTTTTCGGAATTCACCGGCTGTTTGACAACTTCTTCGAATCTCATAAGTCCACAATTGATGGAAGTGGTTTTGTGAACAATATTATTCATTACAAAATATGCTGAAATATCTTTAGATACTTTTGGGCATGGGTCGGTTACCTTCGACCCGCGGCTCCTTTTCAAAATAGTCACTGTGCCACCAATGAGGTCTTGCATAAGTTGTTGTAGAAGGGGTGATAGATACAGTAACCATTGTTCGGGACCACACACTCGTATGAAATACTGCTCAGCCACATGAAACTAGAAAAAAGAGAAATAAGAACCCGACTCAACCAACAACGCCCTCCTTCGAGCCTTCTTTTCAATCAAAACTGATAGTGATTATCTTACGCAACAAATCTCCGGCCTCGACATAAGCAAACAATCTTGAAGACTTGTGCTGACTCTTTCACTTGTTTGTTTCATTTATCACATGGTCAACGCGTTTTATACTTTGTTTTTACAACGTCTGCTTCGTTGCTGCAATCACGCCTAATCGTGATTGCAGTCACGTCTTCACTATCTTCGTTATTGCTTTTTGAAGTTATCCCTCACTACAACTTCTCTTTACTTCGCAATTTCAATGTTATGTTTGCACATCCTCAATCTTGTCTTGCTGTATTCATGCTTTGATTACTTGGATAATTTAGTTGGATTTAGTGCTTTGTCAGTGTATTTTGTGCTTATTTGTTTCGCAGATCACATCTCTATTGAACACATTACATAAGTACATGTTATTAATCATATATAGAAGGGTATAATGAATTAAGTTTATGAAGAAAGCAGTCCGCTTGCATAATTTTTAAATGAAAAATACCACAAAAATGTTGGCAGACGACATCTATCCGCGAGGCCTTTGGTCCGGTTCTCGTCTGGCGAGCACACCGGAATGTCTCAACACATAGAAATTGATAACATTTAAACCTCTAGAATTGAAGTAGTGATGCAGAATATTAGCACAAAAATTACTCGCATTTTCACTTAGATACACTGTCAACGAATGCATTATTGGGTTAGAATCTGTACATCTGCAAATCTAAGCTTTTCATTGGTGTTTCATACCCCCAATATAGTTCCCACGGATGTGACGCGACTTTGAGTCAATTTCCATTCTAGTCAACTTCAGATACACAATCTATTTCTATGGTCTCAACATGCATTGATCAATCAATAAAATTAAACATGAATGTCACCTGATGCCATATAAATAGATTGTTTGTCAGAAGTTAACTAGAATGGAAATTGACTCAAGGTCGCGGTATATTCGGATGAACTAAGTTAGGCATAAAGAACCAATGAAAAGCTTAGAATTGCACATGTGACTGATTCCAACCCAATGATTCAACCGTTGACAAGTGTATCTAAGGGAAATGCGTGCGATTTTTGTGCCACTATTGTGCATTGCATGAAGCTTTACTTTCATTCTATTATTTCAGGCTTTATTCTTATCAATTCATATGCCTGATTCATGAATCTGCATGAACTTGACATAGAAATCTCTAATGAATGCGCGCTACACCAAACAATTGAATCAAAGACAGTGAAAGGAAAGACAACAAAAATTACCACGGTGGAAACAAAGTCATAACGGAATCTTTCTGTGTACTTTCCGTTTACGGTCAATATTGAGGTTCAGTGCCTCACTATCAATAGTTATTTCCGTTAATCTCTTTTGCCGTAGGATGCAATATTCGATTACAATGTTTCTCAGATGCACGGAAATACATTTCATTCACACTTTCACCCTTCGTTGGGATGCCTTATTCTTGAATTAAATCCTATCATTGAAAAAATCGAACTGGTTTTAGCCTATAAATACAGATTGTTTCATAAAAAATGGATCACCCTTAAACATCGCCTTAACTTCAACTTTGTCTAACTCCGCCAAACTTGAACGAATTTCTCTGAAATTTGGAAGATATGTCAGTTGTGCTTACTAATATCATTGTTGGAAATTTCAAGCATGAATATTGAGTTGTTTTCCTGTTATAGATAAAAAAGGAGTAGATAATTTGATCTTCATTTTGCAATGTTACACAAAATCATACCTCACTCTTATAAAATTACATTTGTTTCCTTTGTTATGTAATATGTTGTTCTACAAGCCAAAAGCTATCAAGAAAAACAAAAATAAAGAAAATCGGTCAATCAGAGCCAGTATAGCACCATTATTCATCAACAATAATGCAACTGCTACATGTGATTAACTGGACTTCATGTTCCATAGCTTCCTGACTTCGTTGCGGTGGTGTTGGCAGCACTCCTGATTGCTCTCAGCTAGAAATCTATCTCTTACCGGTTGAAAACAATACAAAGCACAAATGAACAATAACGAGATCGCATTCACAAAAGGCAAAGTGTCAGACTTGCTAGAACGAACTAGGGTTTTCTTTGCGAGCTACAAGCAAGCGACTAAATGTCCGTCACACAAATGTGCATCGATGGCATAATGATGATTTTCGACTCTGTCTTAAAGAGGGCTCTGGCCGTCCACGCAAAACATCCAAACGTAGAGACCGCCTAATTTTGAGATTTGTTAAAGTTGATCCAAGTCTATCGTTAACTGAGATGGTTGCACTAGACTCGTCTATTTCTAAGTCCACTATTCGTAGAAGACTTATTGAGTCGAATTTCAAGAGCTGCAAGAGGCCCTCTCAGATCGAATTATCAGATCAGCATACAAAAAGACGTCTCAGATGGGCAATGAGTCATTGTCACTGGCGAAATCAATGGGATCGGGTTGTCTGGTCTGATGAGGCATCAGTCCGTCTGAAGGATAGTGATGGTCGATTGAGATTATGGACAAAATCTGATCAGGAAATTCCGAGACATTTACATCGTGCCCGGGTACAAGGTGGTGCGACTCTACTGATTTGGGCTGGTATTTGGACCAATGGCCGCTCTGAACTTCACATACAGCAAGGAACCATGAATTCTGAACGCTATGTGAATGTTTCACGAATGAAAATTGGCCAAATGACAGATCAACTTGGTGATCCATCGACTTGGTTATTTATGGATGACAATGCTACGTGTCACAGGAGTAGTAGAGTCAACTTATGCAAGTCTCAATTAAGGCTTAGGACATTATCTTGGCCAGCTCGTTCTCGTGATCTGAATCCCATAGAAAATGTATGGAGTATTCTAAAACGTAACGTTCGTCGTCAACTGCTACCTACAGATGGCGTATCACAACTTACGTCACTGTTAAAAAGAGAGTGGAGAAAGTTAGATCAGTCAAAAATCAACGATATCATCGAATCAATGCCTAGACGAATTGGTAATGTCATTGACAATAAGGGTACGGCCACAAAATATTAGCTTCTTAAGAACCCTTGCTGTATCATAGCTTATCAGATTATATAAGGACATTTAAATATATTAGGGACATGAAATAACATGAAAAATGCTTTCTGTATCATACTTATGTTTTATTTAGTCAAATTTTAGGATGATCTACTTTTTATGAAACGGACTGTAGCATGATCCGACACTTGCAGTCATAAACACTAGTTCCTTTAGCTATTTCGTGAAGTGTCGAGTTGAAACAACCACAAGTTCTCTATGTAATGCGTTGCCCTAATAAAAACTATATTAAGACTACAGCCTACAGAACTGCATGGCTTCTGTGAATATGTAGACATCAAATATTTGAAATTTTTAATAACTTATAAAGACAATTTATAAATAAAATGAGCAGCTGCAAGTTAACGCCCACGAGCAGTGAGCTTGTAGAAAATAATGCTGATGAATGAGAAATGAAAATATCTCAATCAAAACACTTGAAAGAAATAGATTTAACGCACCAGTATGTGAAAACCTATATTATGATGTCTTATGAACTAATGGATGCTTGTGAAAATATTGTATGGGTATGTAATTTCATGGTTCTTTTAAGGTTCGTGGTAGGTAATCCCGACAATTTTGCTATAGGAGTCGAGAGCTTTAACTCGGAACTTCTAAGGCAGATGAGGAGGGATTTCTATCAAGAACTTTTAAAAAGTCATGGAATGACAAACTTAATTGATACAACAGACCTTGGGACGCATAAGCTCTTCATGTTCATTGATAGATGATGTTACTCTACTTCCATGTGATATGTTACCAGTGGATTTGTGCAAGACATCTAAATTCGACCAATTCAAATAAAAGTTGACAATTACTAAAGCATGAAATCAAAAGAATTTATTAATTCAATTAACTTAAGACAAGACTTAAAAGTATGCACCTAATTGAGTTATTTTTTATACTTAATTTGATTTTCTGAAGATTTTAATTTCTGTTGAATTTGTTCTACAACTAGAGAATAATTAAGCTGCTCATCGAAATGTGTTGTTCTGTATGCAAAATTTTTCAAAATGGATTCTCAAAGATCGATTATGTAGTAGTTAAAGCTATTTGTCATTATGAATGTAACTGTGCATGTAATATCATATAGAAATGATAAAAGTGATTAACAAATTATCCCATTCTAAACAAGGAAATCGTGCAGTTTAGATTTCTGCTTGCTTTTCTCCAGTATCTATCTTCCTTAATACTTCCCTAAAACATAAATTCGTCGTATGTACCATCCATGTAATACATTCATGAAATTTTTATGAGAGAAAAATTGATTGAGAAATAAGTTTTTAACCTTTTCATGCACATTGTTACCATTTGGCAACATTTCGATCCTCATCTTTCAGGACAATGTTGATTCCATAGCGGCAAAAAATTGTAACCAAACAAAAGAGGAGATCAATGCAATTCTAATGATATCACCCCCCGAAACGCAAGAAAAATGCATTTGAAATTTTTTTCGAAAAAAACTTTAATTTTGAAATTAAATTATGCATGAAATGCTTAATTAAACATGAACTTCACTGACAATTTTTCTTCTTGAATCGACACAACACTAATCCTGTGGACACATGCAATTATTTGGAGCTGATCGATAAGCAGAAAAATATTCAGACCAAATTTCCATTAATAATTTATTGCAGGAATAATTATCTCATATATTTTGTGTTGAAGTTATTTACATATATTGAGAAAACAGTACATACGCATTTCCGTAAATAATCAGTGTAGAAAACCAATTGAAAGAAACTGCAGCAATTGAATAATGAATATTTAGTTGTTTAATCTATATGCGTATTGGAAGTGATGTTGGATGAATTTGAGTAGTGTTTATATGTTTGTTCATTCTTCGATTTCTTAACAATTTCATGGCCGTTGAACGGAAGCAATTTTTAGCTTAAACATTTACCTCATTTTTTATGATATTCAATCAAATGGCCAATTTTCTTCAACTCTGTCGGTTAACAGAAGAGTAAATTATTCAGAATGAGCAAACAACCGACATCGTTTAAAAAGTATTCGGTTTCATATTTTCAAGAAAAAAGACTTTCCACAGGAACGACAATGTTTTATTCTTTTGACCCATTTCCCCACCGATTGCAATCTGTGTTGTTAAACTCTACGATTTAAGCTTTGCAATATCTAGGAACTAAGGTCGAGTCCTCAAAAAAATACATAATAGAAGTTGTCAGAAAGGGCATCAGGACAGTTCATACAAATCAACCCTTACTTTACCATGGTGTGTGTACACAACCCATGACGTGGCATTATTTGTGTATTTCATAAACATGATAAAGCCGACAATGTCCTCCCAGTTTATCCTTAACGCGAATATCACTATGATTTTACTGCAATAAGATTTTTGAAGTATGACGTCACTACTTGGTGAAAATGTTTTTGAAAAATTGTAGCATTGTTTACCATGGGGTGTGCATGTACCCCAAATGTGATTTTGCAGTGAACAACAAGGGAAGTTTATGATTCATACTTTGTTGTGTTTATCAGCTTTCCTATTGATACATGATAATTGTTGGATTGAATTTTCTGCAGTCAACAGCTTGGACATTTTATGAAGGCGCACTCGGCATACACCGTATGTTGACAAGAAGCACACATCGTTTTGTTCATTTTCTGTCATGTTCTCTTGGACAAAGCTCGCATCGCCTTTATTTCGGTACCGGTTGGTTGATAGGTCTCAAAGGGCAATCTTGCTGGCACAATTGTGTTGACCTCTCTACAACCACTCAGAGTCTTGGACGATTGAACTAGAAAGCGTTTTCGAACTTGTCCACTTCTTCGTTCATAAACTGGATGCATTTAGATGAATAAAACCAGTGCTTTATGCGATCATATGTTCAGCAAATTCATTAACAAAGTCAGAGGCCAACGATTGTATTTTAGAATGCAATTATATAATTTTGCACCAGTTGGTCTATAGTGTGTCCGCACCACACTTTCTTCTATTGCAAACAAGAATGATTTGGGGCTTTCTTGGCTCTTCACTTGAAATGTCAATATCGTGATGGTTAGTCGACAGAAGAATGAACGCTCATAATTGTTCTATTTTTCTTAGGATTACAGGAGTGATGGTTATTAGAAAGATTAGCTGTTACATCAGTCAATTGTTTTACATTTAGCCACTCAGATTTTCAAGATAAGTTATAGTTTCCTGATACTTCGTACAGCAAATTCATTGGAGTCAAAAATGAATATAATCAAATAAATTCATGCTCACTTTTTCTATACATATCCACCGCTAATACGAGCGGATAAGAGTTTTTCAAGAACAGTTCCAAAATTAGAATACATTCCTTATGTTTAATTACATTAAACCAAAAACTTTGCAAATTGGTATCCTTTTGGTGCGAATTGTAAATCAGTTAGTATGGATGAATTATTATCTATTGATTGTAAATACATTGATGAAAACTCTTGACTTTATCTCGATGATCAATGAAACGGGGGAACATGTGAAATAAATGATTATTTGCGCCAAAATTTTCGTAGAATATGCCAATCTTCACGATAAAATACGCGCCGTCTCAATGCTTCTATTCCAGGTTCCAGTAATAATTAAGTGTTCGAAAATCGTTCAGTAGGAAAGTATTGTTATGATTGATTACAAGCATGTACAACAATTTGTTATGAGATGGGGTGAATAACACCCCATGGAAAACCATGTTATTTTTTTCTTGGTAAAGTAAGTGTTAGGCAAAGTATGACCACATCAGTGTCAGCCCTGCATCAATAGCGTAGCAATGAAGCTTTGTTTAGGTAAATCACACATAAGGGGCGATCAGATTGATATTTATGCGTCAGTTGAAGTAAAAATAACAAGAGCTAGAACACGAGAAAACGATGCGTGAGTGCCTCTGATATTATTTTTTTTAAGTTCACCTTAATTTTCAATGGATTTCTGAGAAATGCAGAATTCTTTATTTCGAAAAGAATATTGAACCAGGTTTTCCTTTTTTTGCAGAAGAATTCTAGCATTCATTCACTTGGTCTTCAAGTCTGTTTATGAGAAACGTTTTCCTCATCAATGAAGAGCCACTGTACGGCTAGGAGTGCGGCAATGGTATTGCTTTAAGTGAGTGCTTGTCCAGCAAGTAGAGTGGCGTAGCTGCAATGTTAAAGCATTATTTTGTGGTGGCAGATTTATTAATAGTCGTGTTTTAAATGTCAGCACTCATTCAAACTGTGCATTATCATGTTGAACCAATTATCATAATTCGCTTTCAGCATATAAAATTTAATAGAATAGCGACTTTATTTAGTTTACAATGTGCGGTGAACGTGTTGCGGCTAAAGAAGTAGATAAAGGTTTTCTCATGGCTGATCGTCTGAAGTGATGGCAGACAATGCAATATTTTGCAGTAAATACAGAGCTTTTTTAAACGACAGATTATCAGTCGCATTGGCGTGAACAGGACCGAAGCACCGGTCGAAACTTGTCGCTGAATTAAATACGACTACACCGGTCAATCGTGGTTTTCCCTCCGTTGCTTGAAGAATTTGTGGAGGTAAAGCAACTTCAACATCGGCCTACTATTTGTGAGTTCACTATGTCGCATGTTGTGGCCATAGCTGAATAAGGCACTAATCCAAATCTGCATCCGCAGGCACACAATTCAAAATTTTTGACTGCATCCTACTCGCATCCGAGAAGACTCCACAGTTTTTTATCCATATCTGCGTTGCATCCTTGCCAAATCCGTACCGAATCCACAATAGTAAAAAACATAATTATTCTGTGAGTCGTTCAGATTCAGATTACCTTACTAGAGAGCAATTTATGATCTTTCAGATTTTGTAGCCATGAGCAACTTCAATGAGCTGCCGTCAATTAAGTAAGCAGCACTGATAAAATTTGATAGTGAGACCTAAATCGTGAAATATTCCGTGTCAATATTCATTAGTTTGTATAGGTGCAATATAAGAAGTCTTACATTACATGTTATTATGTGATGTTATCTAAACATAGAAAATTGTACATTTCACACATGATTTTTTACATTTAATGCTTTCCGCGGAATTTACATGCGACTATGAATTCACAGTCACATTCACTGTTTGCGCTTGACTGTATATCAAGCCCTTGATGTTTCTTTTTAAGGTATGAAGCGTGTGCTTATTTGCCTAACATCATGTTTGAAAATGCTTGAACTCCTGTCTATCAGCATTAATGTGATAATAATTCAAGTATTAACTCTGAACTTTCATTGCCGTAATCATGATATATTTTGGTGTTTTACCATTCCATGAAGCTACAGAGCTGCTTGGCCTCTCAGCGAAAGTTAAGACCTGACTTATAGTGCGACAGCTTATTCAATTGAAAATATCCCTTAATAGGCAAACCATTGTCAACGTATCTAGGTCGAATTTCCTTTTGATTCTCTGTAGCGATCATTCTTTTGTTTACTAGGTGCTCAACCTTCGTATAAATAATTGAATTATATCTTGAATTAACATGTCATCAGGATAATGAATTCCTATTAGAACATCAAGCCGTCACTTGGATCGCATTCACAAACTCAACTATTGGGTCATGCAGGTCACATGGTGAAAGAAAATCATCGAAAGATTCAAATACAAATATATCAGCTGATTATATTCACTCGGAATAATTTTCTTGATAATGATGGCGAGCTAGTTTGAGGTTTGAAATAAAATATAAGCCGGCAAGCTGTACTTACGTGTTTTGTATCTCACATTTGCTTGATCTTTTTTTCTCTGAACTGTCTTTCTCGAACCCACCTCTGAAAATAATAATGCAGAGCAATGAATATAAATATACAGGTTTCAAATAAAACATTGATTAATATTTTACCAAAAAAGTCTTTTGGATTAGTTAATCTTTGAATTATATACAATCAAGTTGATCTTTGGATTTTATGTGCATGGGTTTTCACGTTTAATTTTAGTGGTGGAATCCTGTCGAGAACTATAAATATTTGATTGCAAATGCTATTAAAAATATTCAAAACTTTTGAATTCATAACTTACCATTGCCTATTATCAATAAACTACACTTGTGCTTGCAGCAAGCGAACAGGTAATCTGCACGGTAGATTCAGAAGCAGTATGTATGTAATTAGCATATCATGCATCACATTAATAATTTGTGAGAAATTTCAGTGGATACAAAAGCAAATAGTTGGATGCCAATGATTTGATAACTATTCACTATTGTCACGATTCCCAGTTTGTATTTTGAAATTGTTTATTCGAATGCATTTTATCCATTTATTTCGAGAAGATTCAAAGGAACCGTGAACACTAGTATATTTGGGCCTCACGCCAGCAAAGTATCCGTTTACGTGCGTGCTGCCGAGTGTGAATTACATACTTTTCACTTTATTTAACCAAATGGCAAATACTGTTCAGAAAAAGGAAACATTTCTCACAAAATACTGACAAGGCCTAGATTATAAATTTACGCATAAGAGCTAATATTGCACAGTTGACTATATGATATCTGGTAGTAGTAGAAATTCTTTTATAAACGTGACGTCAGTTTGT
Source organism: Prostheceraeus crozeri (assembly GCA_907163375.1). Classification (NCBI taxonomy): domain Eukaryota; kingdom Metazoa; phylum Platyhelminthes; order Polycladida; family Euryleptidae; genus Prostheceraeus; species Prostheceraeus crozeri. The sequence continues at coordinate 262,228 of CAJQUW010007898.1, read as the reverse complement.
CTTGCCATTACATTGATGGCAAAAAGCATATAAAAGCATATAGTAGATGCATTTTGCAACATGGTTCTTCTATAATTCACCTGAGACTTCGTAAATGGATGTAGCTTGATGAAAAATTGGTGAGTGGATAAGTACATACACGCAATATTCACAGGGATGAATAAAAAAATAAAAAAATAATGGAACCCTGTTTATACTCTGAAGCACTTTAGGCACGGAGCCTCTCTTCCATGTGCCCGAGATGTCATTTACCACAAACTCAATCTTTCAGTGCTGAGTGTTTAGGAAGAGTGCGAGTTACTTGCTTTTTGTAAGTGGTTATACATCAACTACTCAATTTCATTGCACTAAATATCAACATCTCCACAGATAATATAACTCTATCCACATGCGGCTGCTCTGCGGCGTTGCCGCATCACCTCTGAGGCAGCAACGTGGTCAGCTCCTTCCCTATGACATCAACGCATTCGGCAGCACCCAAGCGCCCCCCCCCCACCGCTGGCGGCACCGTGATCGGAGGCATACTGCCTGTGTCATTCTTATGACTAGATTGTCCATCTGCGGTCTTCGAGCCAGTGGCTTTGCATAGTAGCTGTATATACCCTGCACAGATGCTCACAATTTCCGAAAATGAGCGGAATTTGAGAATGATGAGCAAAATCGAAATGCTAAAATGAAGTCCAACTCTCTCATCAGTGTTCAGAAGAATCCATGAAAAGCATGTCATCAAATTCCCATTCATGTTTTAGTAGTTTCGCTACGTTATTATTTTCAATAAATATGCATATATATTTTCTGCATAATGTTTAATGATTGAAAACAAATTCACATTTACTTTTATTTTGGTCGATTTGGATTCGCTATTTTTTTTAAATTAAAACCGTAATTCATTTATAACATCGACTGATTGCATGCACAACAAAACATCGAAGTTTCTATAACTATATTAAATGATCAATCCTTCTTTGTCATCTTCATTTAAGTTGTCTTGCACCACTAAATATCATTTTGGTAAAGTTGTTATTTATCTTTTATTATCAATCACATCTTCTATATTTATCAAAAGGTTCTATTTTGCAGCATATTTCAAGATTACTTTTTTAATATTCAGTATTGTGTTTTTACCAATTACATGTTCTCATTACATTGAGAAATCATATCCAACTTGCAAAAATGAAGAGTTCTGATGTAACATTTATGCAGAAGTTAGGTTCGCCCTTAGTGATAAGATTATGTTCGACTGCGGCATTCGTAGAAGCAAAGAGTGTACACCTCTTGTACATACCCTTTTTTCGTTCAAATTAAAATCTGTTGCATTCTATTTAAATACGTTTGCATTCAGATTAGGCTTGTTACGATCAAAGAATAACCAGAGGCCTTTTTACTTTGAGCGCAAATGTCACAAAAGTGTAACACACTTGCGAGGAAGTTGTGCATGAGAGAAAAAGAGAGAATTACTGTCAATTCATAATCCACACCAGCATGCTTAAATACTGCAAGTGTGTAATTGGTACGCATCTTGAAAAACACAATTAAAATAAATACATATCAGATAATTAGCTTTAGTAAGTTAACTTCTTGGCTAGTTAAGTGATGCGACTTATTGCAGGCGGTATACAGTCAATGGGAACTCAATTTGCATAACACATGCTCCAATTTCGACACACTATTGAAAACCGAATAATAAGTCTATCATTGATATGAACTTAATAATAGCATGCAATGCTTTATTTTCAGAAGCATGTTTGACGTCAATTTTCAAACGTTAAGTACTCAAAAGAGAGAGAGAAAGAAAAAAGAAAGAAGCAAGGAGAGAGGGGTATATGGATGCGTGTCTTGAATTTATAGATTGATGTACTCTGTTGAACGACAAGCTAACATGACAAGCTTTGAAAATAAAGTAAACGGTAAAAATTCGGCATCAAAGAAAACAAATAGAAATGTTTGCAAATGCGCATTAACTGATTAAAAAAATTGCGACGACTAGACGGGTGACGAAAAAAGTAGTGGAAACACATCCATAGGGAATGCCCAGATGAAAGCTTGGAAATTTAGAAATTGTTTGGTGATGAATGATTTTTAGCAGAGACTTCATCGATCACTAAACAATTTCCAAACTCCTCCGCTTTACAATTCATTGAGATTCGATCTTAGAAGATCAAATACATCTGTACTTGTCACTTGATAATGAACAAAATAATCAGAGTTTGCTGATGCCGAATGTGTTGCTATAGACTGAAACCTTGCCCTATTCAGAGATAGCTAACTTCATACATATAACAGAATAAGACAAGGAGTAAATGCAAAGCAAGTTCAAAGTAGCTATAAAGAAAAGCAAGCTCATTCTGTAACGATAAATATGAATGACAGTCACTTCAATATTTGCGTGCTCAAAATTACCACAGCGACGTCTTAAGAATGCAAATTTGCTCATGTAATGTTTACTTCACAATCGCTGAAATAGCGGGTAGATGAAACTGATGTTCTCAAGTTCTCGCGCAGCAATTTTAATTGTCTTTGCCGATTCGTCAGTGCAGTATACAGATGTGTTCTATTCTATCCATATTTCATTTACAACAATAAACTTCTAGAGTGGAAGTTAATCTTAATGGTATTCACAATAGTGCCACATAAATCGCACGCATTTTCACTTGGATGCACTGGTCAACGGCTGAATCATTGGGTTAGAATCAATCACATGTGTAGATCTGAGCTTTTCATTGATGGTTCATGCCCCGACTTAGTTCTCCCCGGATGTGCCGTAACCTTGAGTCCATCTCCATTCTAGTCAACTTCAGATAAACAATTTAATTCTATAATTCTGCCTAAATAGCCGGCTTCACAGACCCGGACACAGTGTTTGTACTACACGCAATTTGTATTATATCTGTTTGGCTCAAATAATTTTCTATCAATCCACTGCGCACAACAGTAGTGGCGAGTGCGCTATCCGTTTTCAAACTTGCCTACCTCAACCGCAAGTACTAGTCGACGATACTTTTCTTTTAAAGTAGCACTTATTACTGCAGAGCCCATATGAGAACATAAACAAATGTGAAGGAAATCGCTAAGACTTTAGATTTGTTCTCTTCTTTACATGTTTAGTTTGTGCGTTAGCATTTCCATATTTCTTGCGAAGTTTTCAATATAATTGAGTAAATTAAAAGTCACTTATTTTTTTATTTGCTATCAAAATTCTCAATGAGCCTTCTATCGACAGCATTATAGGTCTTGCATATAATAGTGCAATGCACCCTAAACGTAAGAAAAAAGAGTTGCGAAAACTTTTCTTTTTGTGTTGTGGAAGGCACTTTGGAAGTTACGGGATATCAACGTCTATTTGTATATATGCACGCTGCAAGGTTCCTGTCATAATCGTTAGCTCATTTGTCTGATTTATGCACACAGAAGGATCATTTCCATAATGTTTAGAAATACACCTTATAGACCAAATCTTTAAGAACTGAGGTTAATATCGGTATACTCCCCATTTCCAGCGATTACACGTAAACCATCAATAAGAGTTGAGTTTGAACAAGCATCTGGGGTCTATCCGTATGATGGAAAACGAACGCAATTGACAGCTCTTATTGCACCTCATGAACAAATAACGACCATACTTGATATAGAAAGCACACAAGGGATCTAGGTAATGGCTAATTTGACAAATTAGGCATTAGATAGACCATATAGTTGCAGACATGTAGATTACCAAGTTTTTTTTCTAGTCTATTTTACTGTAAAATATCTCAATATTTCATAAAGCTATTTTATGCATACTTGTCAAAATGTGTGCACTGATACTATTGGAAACGAAGTCATCTTTATATTCTATAGTGTCTCATAGGGTCCACATCTTCAATATTGCATTTGCAGGTATATAGACAGCTAATGATATGTGCAAAATGATTTAATCTGTGGATGATGTCACCATCTGTTTCCCTCTGCTTAAAAAACAGTTATCATGCTTTGCTTAATTCTAAGCATTTTGGTAACAGGTTGAAATCAAAGTGCTCATTTGTCTTTTAGAAAGTCAAAGGATTCTGAATCATGTTGTACGTATTCCTGATTTTAGCTTTGTCAGTAAACACAATTAGAATTCCTGGTATTGTTTTGTCAAACGATTTATGATCAGATAACAATTTTGACTATATTACACACATGCTTACTCAAGAATTCATTCTGCATGAGCTTTTTCTTTCTTGAATTGATAATTTTCATAAAGAAATTTTGCAACCTATTTTGTAGAATTGCGTTCCACACTGTTTGTTTGCACACCATTAGTGATCACAGAGCATCTTGAGGAACAACGCACTCAGAATGATTTGTGGAAGTAACTGCTGTTCGAACTACCGCAAGTCGTTGAGTTAAAGAAGAATGAAAATTGCTTTTTCACTATTTGAAAAATGTGCTTTATTAGACGTTCATCTATTGCATCAATTTCTACCATCAACAAGCCTGCTTTTTGGTCGTCTTATTCTTCCTGGCTGCTGCACGCTACACCGGAAGCGATCTTTCATCGCATATAAAATGATTTTTCATACATATGGACTTGACTACATGAAAGTCATTCACATATCCACACCTATCTTGTTGTCTATATATGTATCTCCAATCATTTTAAGCATGCGTTTATCTTACTTATTATTTTTTTGAAAAAATAAAACAACCACAACTCCTATTGCCACTTTAAAAGTAGCATTTCAGATACTATCTTAACAAATTAAATTGTGTCTACATTATTTAAAATTAAAATTCACAAAATATTGACATCATCTATATCATTCAATTACACATAATTGGAAAGTTGCAGATGAAGATAACAGAATTAAAGTTTACAGAAACAACGTCCCATATTTCAATAGCGACCAGCGGCACTCTTGAGATTAAATGCATTCCATAAAATGCACATCCACTAACAGATTTATGCTGCTGGAATCTCTAAACTTCGTTCCGCCTACAATTTGCCTGATCAGATTAATGAGCTCGTAACTTTAGGAACCATTTCGTTTTAATCAATTTACTACAAAAAGACTTGTGCAGAAACATGAAGCTATTTTTCTCTATCGGAGGAAGTTGACATAGTACATTCGAAAAAGATAGCAAAGTGATTATCCATTCAAGTGTTTTTAATTCAAATCCTTATCAATTTGTCTTCAATTTTGCCTTCTATCGAGACGTAGAAATCAGATTTCGTGGTGTGATAGGTTAGGTTTCAGCATAGCTTAGACACTTAGTACACAGGATTCCCACACCAATGCGAAATTTGAATAATTAATAAGCATTTTGATCTACGAAACTGAACTGGTCTGAATTAACCAAATAAACTTTCCTTCCGGATTGCATATTCAGTGACTCGTTAGGATCCTAGCAGTCATTTGCAATAACATCTTGAAATTCTTGTCGCCTTTGATCCTATCCGAAAGTTAAAACGAAATACTCTTCGCTTAAAGGACAAGAGACTGAAGGATGCAACAAGTACCATTTCTACAAGTGCTCAAATCTGCATCAATCGCACAAATGAATAATGAAACCTTTGTGAATCAGTTAACAATCTTCATTATAGGAAATACCCATCTTCAACAGATCATTTTGTGAATTTCTAGAGAGTCCTTCTGCAAAATTACACTATGAAAAAGTCTTGACGGCGTAGTAGATTATACATTCTAGAACCAAGTTTGATTAAGTTGGATTGTCATGTAACAAAATGAAATGCGATAGATTCCCAGGATAAGAAAATGAAGCAAAAGTTACTGATCCCCGAAATTCTCCTCAACTATACAAACCTGTCAATGCTATGTATGAATAATGCGCTACAACTTGTCATCCAGGATCTCTAGTAGATGCTATAAAGCCCTCACAAACTGCGTTTCAAATGCAAAAAATAGAGACATGAACATGTAAGCATGATTTCAGCTACAGTGAGCATAATAGGTGTCATTGAATCGCATAGATGATCCTTTGATGACTGGCAATTTAATAGTTTCCAAAGATGACGATGAATTGCTGATTAGAAAAATTAAAAAGTATTATTTGCCATTATAAGTACAACAAGTCCATTTCATCGACATGCAATTTCGTTGATAATTAAGACAATATTGCATTGTGCAGATTGGGATAAATTCATAAAATTAATGAGTAGACCTTTTTTACGTTCGGAGGGACATTGGGTGAGCGCTTTTTTTCATGTGACCGAGTTTTCATATATATCTCTTTCTATATGCTGAGTGCTTCGCCAGAATTCAGAGTGTCCTTTTTTTAAAATGTTTCAAGTTCTGCCCTAACAAGGCTTGAATCCAGGTCTCCCACGGATAGCGGACACTTTACCAAGAGGATATAGCAACAATGGATCGAGATGCTACTACAGGGTGAGTCATAAGTAACTCCAATTTTCAAATCGCTGTAGCTAAGTGAAAACTTGGCCAATATTCAAACAATTTATATTTTTGGAAACTACAGAAAAGGAATATTTTTAAAAACTCACATAATATGCTGGAAATGTCCTCCATTTTTTTCGACGAGGGCATGAAGATAAAGTTGATAATTGTATTTATGGTAGTGTTCGAAAGAAGCAAAGGTTAGTAGCGATGTCTACGTATCACGTTGTGTCTGCAATGCGTCATTGTTTGCAGCGATTTCTATGTATCGCGTTGTCTGCAACACCTCATCGTCTGCAGTGATGTCTAATGAATAAAGATAATGACCCTGAAAATCAGAACTCGTTTACCTACTGCGTCGATCACTCGTTAGACAGCTATTCATTCTTCACTAATAACGAATGTTATCAACATGTCCCATATCGACTTGTCGGATGGCATTGAAATCATCAGATGCTATTACTCCAGTGGAGAATCACTTACAGCTGCTTTGAGAATATTCAAGCAAAAACGACGTTTGATAAAAGATCCGTTTACTGTGAAAACTGTTTCTAACTTGGTGGCAAAGTTTGAGAGGACCGGTAGTGTTCATGATCTCCCGAAATCCGGAAGGCGCTCTCTGCAGGAGGAACGAAGTGAATATGTTCTTGATGCTTTGGAATTGACATCTTCTGATCTTGGTTGTACCTCTACCAGAAGAATTGAGGATACAACTGCCATTCCTCAGCGATGTGTTCACAGGATTCTTCGAAATTCCCTTCACCTGTATCCATACTGATTATCAACACAACAGCATTTGCAATCTTCTGACTTTGAAGCTCGTCTATCATTCGTAAACTGGATACTCGGCGATTTGGAACGTGTTCCGAATATAATATTCAGCGACGAGTGTCTGTCACTTTTACCTCGATGGAAACATTAATCCAAAAAATTGTGTTACCTGGGACTCAAGCAATCCCAACGTAATTGTTACTAAACCACTGCATTCTGCAAAGGTAACTGTGTGGATGGGTGTAGCCAAAGACTTCATCACACGTCCTTATTTTTTTCGACAAATGGCTGATGGTGAAGGCTACTTGAAAATGTTGAAAGAACACTTGATTTGTGAGTTGCGACGCCGTCGAAAGCTTCGTTCTTGTATCTTTATGCAGGATGGGGCTCCGCCACGTATTGCAAGTGCGGTTAAGGAATTTCTCATGAATCAATTTGGTCCAGAACAAGTTACTAGTTGTCATTTCCCACAAAAGTGGCCCCCTAGGTCACCAGATTTGAATCCTTGTGATTTCTGGCTCTGGGGTGACCTACAAGCGGAAGTGTACCATTGCCAAAAGCCTTAGAATATTGACGAATTGAAAGAACGTATCACTGTCGCGATTTCGCAGATATCCAGTGAGACTATTGCAGCAGTTATTGATAATTTTGAACTTCGTCTTCATGCCCTCGTCGAAAAAAATGGAGGACATTTCCAACATATTATGTGAGTTTTTAAAAATATTCCTTTTCTGTAGTTTCCAAAAATATAAATTGTTTGAATATTGGCCAAGTTTTCACTTAGCTACAGTGATTTGAAAATTGTAGTTACTTGACTCACCCTGTACATATACCGCACATATGGTTTGGTAGAATAATATCCTTCTTGAAGCTGTTCCATTTATGCATCTTCCTTCATTGCAACTGATTCGCGGATTCAAGCGTGTTTGTCGCTTGCTGTTATACCAAAAAATTCGGTTTGAAATGATCAGTACCAAAACTGTACCTACACAATGATTCAGTTTTTTACGGAAATTATGTTCGAGTTGTAAAAATCTGCGCAATCAATTTTTAAGAAAGCAAAATTTTGCAAAAGAGTCCTTTGTTTACACACTATCTATGCGATACTACAGAGTTTATCATTTAAACACTATGAAGCTTAATAAATATCAAATAGATGAAGCTCTTGTGATAGGAATCTTAAAACATTTAACTACGACGCATAAGTAAAGTAGATTGTTTACCAAGAAAGTTTATGAACAACATTATAATTTAAATCTTCGCGCAAGAAATCGAAAACTTGTTCTGCATCTTGACGCAATTTTCGAGTTTGCTAACTTAACAAAGATGGTGTATAGTTTTTCCCACAGGCTAAATGTATCTGTTCAGTTTACACTCGTCAAAATTATTGATTAACAGAATGAGTTCTAGAGTCAATCTATTCAATCACTTTGGGTCAATAAAACCGAAAGCTTATGTACAGCACTACAAAGAAGGCCATTTTCACGATAGCTATAATTTCACCAACTTCGGGAAATGATTTCAGTTGACGAAAATTTTACTTTTTCTGTTTAACCATTTTGTAGAGGAATTTACACTTAAACCCCACAATTGTGGATTTACAAACAATAACTCTTAATGTCGCTATCAGTTTAAAAACATTTAGCAAAACATTATAAATTGATGACAAACGTTGCTGATCGTAGGCTGCAGATAGATGGCATATCATTCATGTGAGTTGATTTCCAAAAGTTTGGTTGGTTTGCAGACTTTGTGCTTTCAGTTTTTCGCAAAAATTAATTTCCCAATTGTCAATTCGTGGAAATTTAGTGACGTGAAGTGGATGAAAGTACACTCAAAGGTTACTTCACCGATCAGAGTTTTGTCTGCAGTATTCAGTTCATTTGTCAACCCATTGTACTCGTATTGATGATTAAAAAGGAACTGATGAAGTACAATGTCATAGTCTATCAATGTTATTGTTTTCATTTTAGCAGGAATGTCCTTTGAATTGTTTTATAATAATAATAATAATAATAATAATAATATGCATTTATTTGGATTAAACAGCTATAGCTGATTGTAATACATAAGGGAAAGTTTAAAAATAGTTCATCAAAGCACAAAAACAGACCTCTACAAAAAGTTTGACAAAATAGATAGTAAAAGGGAACTGCTGCATCTGTCTGTAACACAAAGGTTTGATACGAGTGCTTCTATCAGGCGGATGAATTGTATTGAAAGCCATAGCTCCACGTGACCGTCATCGAATTCGTCAATTTGTGAAGTGGGAGCAGCACATGAGACATAAGATAGCACACCGCCACCAGTTCTGTCAATCCTATGTTTCTTTTTCTTCTTGATATTGAGGCATTTCTGACTTGACTTGATTCTTCTAATACAGTCCGTTTCATAAAAAGTGGATCATCCTAAAATTTGACTAAATAAAACATAAGTATGATACAGAAAGCATTTTTCATGTTATTTCATGTCCCTAATATATTTAAATGTCCTTATATAATCTGATAAGCTATGATACAGTAACGGTTCTTGGTTCTTAAGAAGCTAATATTTTGTGGCCCTACCCTTATTGTCAATGACATTACCAATTCGTCTAGGCATTGATTCGATGATATCGTTGATTTTTGACTGATCTAACTTTCTCCACTCTCTTTTTAACAGTGACGTAAGTTGTGATGCGCCATCTGTAGGTAGCAGTTGACGACGAACGTTACGTTTTAGAATACTCCATACATTTTCTATGGGATTCAGATCAGGAGAACGAGCTGGCCAAGATAATGTCCTAAGCCCTAATTGAGACTTGCATAAGTTGACTCTACTACTCCTGTGACACGTAGCATTATCATCCATAAATAACCAAGTCGATGGATCACCAAGTTGATCTGTCATTTGGCCAATGTTCATTCGTGAAACATTCACATAGCGTTCAGAGCTGGACGGCCAGAGCCCTCTTTACGACAGAATCGAAAATCATCATTATGCCATCGATGCACATTTGTGTAAGGGACATTTAGTCGTTTGCTTGTAGCTCGCAAAGAAAACCCTAGTTTTCTAAAAGCAAGGCTGACACTTTGCCTTTTGTGAATGCGATCTCGTTATTGTTCATTTGTGCTTTGTATTGTTTTCAACCGGTAAGAGATAGATTTCTAGCTGAAAGCAATCAGGAGTGCTGCCAACACCACCGCAACGAAGTCAGGAAGCTATGGAACATGAACTCCAGTTAATCACATGTAGCAGTTACATTATTGTTGATGAATAATGGTGCTATACTGGCTCTGATTGACCGATTTTCTTTATTTCTGTTTTGCTTGATAGCTTTTGGCTTGTAGAACAACATAATACATAACAAAGGAAACAAATGCAATTTTATAACATTGAGGTATGATTTTGTGTAACATTGCTAAATGAAGATCAAATTATCTACTACTTTTTTATCTATAACAGGAAAACAACTCAATATTCATGCTTGAAATTTCCAACAATGATGATTGTTTCATAAAAAATGGATCACCCTTAAACATCGCCTTAACTTCAACTTTGTCTAACTCCGCCAAACTTGAACGAATTTCTCTGAAATTTGGAAGATATGTCAGTTGTGCTTACTAATATCATTGTTGGAAATTTCAAGCATGAATATTGAGTTGTTTTCCTGTTATAGATAAAAAAGGAGTAGATAATTTGATCTTCATTTCGCAATGTTACACAAAATCATACCTCACTCTTATAAAATTACATTTGTTTCCTTTGTTATGTAATATGTTGTTCTACAAGCCAAAAGCTATCAAGCAAAACAAAAATAAAGAAAATCGGTCAATCAGAGCCAGTATAGCACCATTATTCATCAACAATAATGTAACTGCTACATGTGATTAACTGGAGTTCATGTTCCATAGCTTCCTGACTTCGTTGCGGTGGTGTTGGCAGCACTCCTGATTGCTTTCAACTAGAAATCTATCTCTTACCGGTTGATCTATCTCTTACCGGTTGAAAACAATACAAAGCACAAATGAACAATAACGAGATCGCATTCACAAAAGGCAAAGTGTCAGCCTTGCTTTTAGAAAACTAGGGTTTTCTTTGCGAGCTACAGGCAAGCGACTAAATGTCCCTTACATAAATGTGCATCGATGGCATGATGATGATTTTCGACTCTGTCGTAAAGAGGGCTCTGGCCGTTCACGCAAAACATCCAAACGTAGAGACCGCCTAATTTTGAGATTTGTTAAAGTTGATCCAAGTCTCTCGTTAACTGAGATGGCTGCACTAGACTCGTCTATTTCTAAGTCCACTATTCGTAGAAGACTTATTGAGTCGATTTTCAAGAGCTGTATCATAGTTTATCAGATTATATAAGGACATCTAAATATATTAGGGACATGAAATAGCATGAAAAATGCTTTCTGTATCATACTTATATTTATTTAGTCAAATTTTAGGATGATCCACTTTTTATGAAACGAACTGTAAGCACAACTGACATATCTTCCAAATTTCAGAGAAATTCGTTCAAGTTTGGCGGAGTTAGACAAAGTTGAAGTTAAGGCGATGTTTAAGGGTGATCCATTTTTTATGAAACAATCTGTAACTGTTGAATAAACATTAACATTTTAGTGCATCTCTTAATTCCGTACATCCAAGATATCTGTTATCCGTAGTTACTCTGATGTGCATGCAATGCTTGATGCTAATTCCATCATAGATAGTCGGAAACGGAACATGCTTACGAGCTTCTACTACACAAGCTGTAGAGCCGCAGAGCTATCCGACCTTCCACTACGAAGGCAGTTGATCGAATGAATTGTTTTGTTTTGATTGTTCTTCATGACTGATATGATTTGAAATGCTCAATCACAGACCACTGGGATGTTTTTGCATTGAATGCTGCACACAGGGTCAGAATTTTCTTGGACTCTTAAAGTGAATACTTTCCTTATTCTAGTGATGAACTGTATGAAAATACGATCATGGAAAAGTGATATTTAATAATTACAATATAATTTCCGACAATGATCCGACATTTACGTATGTTTGCATGCTTCTCTCAAGTCAGTACAGAGTCAAATGAATTCAATCGTGCAATGATATGTTGTACAAAATTATGAAATGTTAGGAAAATTCTTTGCAAAACATTTAAATTATCAATGCAAGCAACACAAAATAACATCAAAATAAACAACATTTCCGAATTTTAGTCTTTCGTTTTAATTTGTTACTGATTGTTGGGTTTCAAGCTTTTGTTCTGAATTCTCTCTCTCTCTCTTTTCTTTCAAACAAAAGCGCGCATTTAATGCCCTTATTTCTGAGACTGATTTTAGTCATATTTTTAAAATGGATGATCTCAATGACTCGATAGAAGAGCTCGAATCAATCTTGCAGAGATTATCACATGCCGCATTCCCTTTGCGTCAAGTGACAGTCAGTAATCGTGACCCGCCCTGGTTTACACCTTTCACAAAATGGCTTATAAAAAAGAAGCGGTTGGCATCTCGCAGAGGTGATGTTCAGCAAGTGGAAAATATATCAGACAAAATATTACAGAAGAAATTAGAATATCTGGAGCCTTCCAATTCAAAACAATGGTGGAAGGCTGTTGATTTCTCAACAAATAGGAGATATTTATCAAATCAGATAATGATTGATAAGTTCGATTGTGAGACTAGCTAGCTATGGATCTAGCTAAGCGCTGCACAAGAGATTCGACTGAGGAACCAAAGAAAAATGACAACATTTCAGACTCTGCTACCTCATTGACGTTTCTCAATACTGCCTCAAGTAATCGTCCCTGCTATTTGCTCAATATACACGATGTAATAAATACTATGAAAAGTTGCAAAAATACTTCAAGTGGTCCATCAGACATACCATACTTTGTATTTAAGGAATATTGGGATATCTTATCACCGCTGTATCTTCATGCCTGGAACCTTTCGCTTAAAGCCGGCAAATTCCCCCGAATCTACAAGTACGCTAATATCACCGCCATTCCAAAAGTACCTAATACAAAGTGTGTTGAAGATATTCGGGGAATTTCGGTGACTTCTGTATCGAGCCGACTATTCGAAAGATGTGTTCATCGCAAATTGATTTTGCCAAACATTGCGGCAATTGGAGACCCGCTACAATTTGCTTATAAGCCGAAGCTGTCAACAATCGACTGTCTTCTTGCTATTCAATATCATGTTTTAGAATATCTCGATAAACCAGACATAACTGGTGTTCACATCATTACAATCGATTTTTCAAAGGCTTTTGATAGGGTAAGACAGGAACTGGTATTCGATAAATTTCCTTCTTTCATCGAAAGTGAAACTATTTGAAATTGGCTTTTTGACTTCAACACAAACAGGTTTCAGCGCTTGCATTGGAATAATAAGTTTTATTCATTTCAGCCAATCAATTTGGGCTGTTCTCAAGGAACGGTTGGTGGCCCTAACATATTCTCCATCATGACAGACGATTTTCGTGGCAAGCATGATATTGCTAAAATCATAAAATATTCGGATGATAGTACCATTATTGTGCCATGCTACAAAAATCCAGATAATCAACAACAAAGCCATCTGCAGAGTGAATTCAACAACATGCTGAATTGTTCAGAAATTAACTTCTTCAAGATAAATATGGCAAAAAGCAAGCATGATGCGTCTCTAGCTAATACTAATAGCATGAATATTGTTGGGATAAAATTCCAAGCAAATTGCAATTTTACTAATCATGTGCATGAGTTAATAGGACGCTTAAAATCATCTCTGTATGTCTTGAAAGATCTCCGCTTACAAAACGTGCCACAAAAGCATGTCAATCGGATGTTTGACTTCATTATTCTGTCCAGAATCCGGTATAGAATTTCTGTATATGGAAGTGATGATGGAGCCATCACTCGAGTTGATAAATTTTTAGACAGCTGTTTCCGCCACCATTTTACAACTTGTCAGTATTCTGCGAGAAACCTTCTAGCAGGAGAAGATACAAGAATTGGAAAATCCATAATGAAGAATACCATTCATCCTCTACATGCTGTCCTAGACCAAAATAGAAAAAAATATCAAACACGTCATAACTACAAATTTTCAAGACCAATGACAAATACTATAAAATTTCAAAGATCCTTTTGTAACCGTGGTTTCTCTCTCTCTCTCTCTCTCTCTCTCTCTCTCTCTCTCTCTCTCTCTCTCTCTCTCTCTCTCTCTCTCTCTCTCTCTCTCTCTCTCTCTCTCTCTCTCTCTCTCTATCTCACTCTCTCTCTCTCTCTCTCTCTCTCTCTCTCTCTCTCTCTCTCTCTCTCTCTCTCTCTCTCTCTCTCTCTCTCACTCTCTCTCTCTCTCTCTCTCTCTCTGTCAGTTAAATACTTTTGTGTCGGAGCTGATGAAAATTTTACTGAAACACGTGTCCTCCAGCTACGAGTTTTGCATTTAATCATCAGATTTGGGTACATTAGTCACATCATTTGTGCGAGTGGCACAGCAAAGGGACCCGTCCTCTCCTTGTTCTCTCTCCTCCTCTCCTCCCCCTCCCTCCCTCTCTCCTTCTCTCTACATATTTTCTTAGTTGATTAACATCGACATATGTGCAGTCCAAGTCATCTTAACAAAAAAGCCAAAAAATTGTTTTTGAACTATTGCAACACACATTATCTCACATAACTGAATTATTTTTGGTTAAAACTATTTGCTCTTTCCTGAAGCATATTATGACGGGAGGGGTTCATGAACCTCTACTTTCTTGAACTCTGACAAATAGTGCTTTCAGATACTTTGATTAGATAACTGAAATATTTCAAGTAAAGATGTGTCAAATAACTAAAATATTCAAATACTAACAGTAAGTTACAAATGTAAATTTCATACAAATACCAGGAAAAGAATAGGAGGAAATATTGTGACACACTAATTTAGATTATTATGGAATTCTAGCAAATATAAACTATTTTGCTGCTTAATAAAGAACAGATTCTCAACAATAACGTGCACCGCACCCTCGTTTCCTACGCGTTACATTGTTCAAGCAATGTCTCTCGCTGCTATATTTGAACTTAGCATGAATTGATTGTTTTGTTCATTGTCTACGTTGTAATAACTGTTTGTTAACTTTGTTTCCTTCTTTTTATATGTTCGTTGCTATAATGCTGTATCAGAGGTGATGAGATGATAAATTGTCTAATTTTTTTTATCTCATCAAATCTTGACAGATTGTAGAATGCTTACTTCGCTTGGGCATTTTTCGGATCCCAAGATACGTTACCCCACGAGACATTGCTTCGACTTATTGTTTGCTGTGGACAGGCAATAGAGTCCTCTTGCTGTCACGGCAGAATAATTTGCATATTAAGAGCTGAAATCAGACTGGCTTTAGACCTTGGACCCGACCACAGCTCAGATGTCAGAATACAGGCCAGGGTGACGAAATGTATCGACTTATTCATATGACCATCTCAATACCCGAGTTTACGTTAGTAGGATGCATGCAATCAATCGATTGAAATAAGACATCAGTGGATTATATGATTACGCACCTTAACTATGTTGATTCAACTGACTTGAATTGAACATAAAGGTTCAGGGAAAATAAGAAATAATTTGAGCTTGAAAAATTGATATCATCAGCAGCCCATCTGAGGAGGTGATCGAAACGCCAGTTAACAGAAATTAAGAAATTCGCTATCGGCACGACAAGCATAGTAGTGGTCGCGAGTCCTATGATGGAAAACTTCTGACAAAGGAAAGCAGCTTAGGTAGACAAAGATTAAGGTAAGCTAAGACTAACAAAGTCACGAAACGAAGGATGATAAGTATTATCACAGTCGTATGATGTTTTTGATCATTTATCCATAAAAATGGAGTCCATGACTTTACTCAAATTGTCACAGGTTTTCTAGTTGCTCACCTTACACTGCCGATAGGCCGTGAAAGGTCTTGATGCACATATTTCAACCAAAGAGTTTCAGACAACCACACATGCACACGTGTGCCTCAACCTGGTAAACTCAGCACCGGTCCGTGTGCTTACAAAAAATGTCAGGGTCGTGCCCAGACCTGCATCAAGCAAGGGGCGATTCATATCACTAAAGTAGTCTAAACAAGGGTTGGAATCGGGCGGTTTTAGAAGCACCGGTCGACAGGCCGACCCGGATATAAATTTTGAAAAGCTGGTCGGCTGCTGCTTCTCATCACGTCGGCCGGTTGATTGTTCTAACTACGTACGTGTCGACCAATGACGACATTCATTCTATAATACATGTAAATTGTCTAGTAAATCAAAGGAACTATAACATTGCAAAAGCATGTAACTGTACCATTTTTCAAAGGGTATCTGTATGATAAATGGCGCAAATGTTGCGATGCAAAGCAATTCCTAGACGCTCGAAATTCTTCTTCAAATCTCTTTTCAAAGCCGTAAACAGAACCATTGACTGCTGAACATGCAAAATTGCTGACAGTTGGAGATGACAAATCATTTGAGGTGCTCAAAAAAATTCAATACTTCAATTCGAGAATCGCATGCTCTAGCCTAAATAAATTTTGTAAGAGTTGCGTGTTCCATAATCGATATGTCGTAAAACTATTCCATATCTTGGAAAAGTCATTACTCTCAATACTGCTCAATGTTTTCCACACACGCATAAAACATAATATCAAAGTACGGATAATTGTCTAATTACCTGATCGAAGCTCAAATTGGATAGAAATTGATAAAAGTGAGTTCCAATGCCCTTCATCGGGAACTCTTGCCGGTAGGCCTGTATATCA
The DNA here is from genome assembly GCA_907163375.1 of Prostheceraeus crozeri. Taxonomy (NCBI): domain Eukaryota; kingdom Metazoa; phylum Platyhelminthes; order Polycladida; family Euryleptidae; genus Prostheceraeus; species Prostheceraeus crozeri. The sequence continues at coordinate 245,334 of CAJQUW010007898.1, read as the reverse complement.
TGCACTCTATAACGGCCTAGATATCCAGTGATGTCTGGCGGTCAAAGTTGTCCACCTGACAGCCTTAACCAGTCGGCAATTGAGACACCGGTCCAACGACGGAGCACACCGGTCGCGAAATAACCGGCTGACTTTAACCCTGATCTAAGCACCAACAATAATCGAACTGTAACTCAGCGCTGAAGACGAGCTCGCACCTTCATCGATCGGCCTTAGTCTAGAGGGAATTGAACTTCGATTTGTTACTGATTTATGAGTTTTAAGACAGGCTTTCCCCAATCTAGATGTATTTTTACAGTTCCTGAGTGGGAGACTAGTCGTGTTTGTGAAAGAAGAAAAATTTAGTCGCTCAATTTGCTTGACGAAAAACTTTTGTTAAAAGAAAACAAAAACTTCCCTGATGACCTGACTGACAGTCTCAAGGGTTCTGAATACAGGGAAAAGTCGTCGGGCAAGTCTTGTTTCCTGAATAGAAGCTTTGTGTCAAACAAATGGAGTGACATAAAATATTTCACAAAAATTCTAGATGATCCAGTCAAATGTGCTTGCGTTTGGACTTTCCTTCGAAGAGTATCTCAATGCAGTGTCAATGCATAATGCAATATATGCTACCATATAGAGCCATCTATAGATACCATCTAGAGGTACCATACAGTAAAGCATATTATTTGTGGGCATCACGTGACGTAAGTATTTGCACTTACTCCTAGAAGACATGCATTCATTTCAAGTCTGTCTTAGTAGCACCGTATGTGTGAACTGATCAAATTGGCACACGCTGACCATAGATTACATTTGAGAAACAAATACCAGATCGTACCACGCAGTATGAATAAACCACTATGGAAATTAAGAATTATACTTAATAAATACAAGTACTAATAATGTTCAAATAGCAGGTATGAAAAATATATGCGTATACAGTTATAGAGTCAAATAAATATAATTCATTTTTATATATTTATTCATTTATATGTTTGCATATGAAAACAATTAAAGAAATATGTTGATGTCAGAGCTTTTGATTTTGTGTGTATCTCACATTAGTGATATTTTCTTTTCCTGAAATGTGGGCGATGTAAGAGCCGAGGCAAGGACGTGAGAACTTCTGTTTACTTTGAGATCTAATTAATTCTTGATATTGCTCTCACGACATTCTCTATTTGGGATTATTGCTGAGTATTGTGATTATCAGTTCGCGTAGTATTTCAGGAAAGTCAAAAGCTATTTTCGATGCATTTTGGAAAGTGAAAGTTCATGCGAACTTATTCAGTCAAGAATGATATTCGGCAGCAAGAGGATCAAAGGAATACCTTGAATTAGTGATTACTTACAACATATAAAGAGTTTTATGGGTTCTTACAGATTCAATCTGCACGCAAATTGTATTGATGATTCTTCAATGAATCAGTCTTTCCAGTAATTGATGTACTCTTGTTTACTTTGGTTACCTCTATCTGACATGCAAATCTATTCCATGCGTCGTGATTCGTATTAGCTTGTTCCAGCAAGGGTTCGCACTTCAAAATGAACTCTTCGAATGGAGTCGTCGATGGCAAAGTTGCAGCATCTCGTTGGACTTGAGCTTGAAAAACATAATTTTTCAAGATGCGTATTTTTTGTTTAAGACACAAATATCTCATTTCGTGTGTTTTTCAATTTTTCAAATATTAACATGTGACATGAGATTGAATTATGAATATCGTCTTTGATGCTGTATGACCAGCTTTCATAAGGTCCTCTGATTTTCCTCATGTGGTCACATCTATAATAGCTGCAGAGTGGGAACCGGGTCTAAAGCAGGCCGGGCTCGGGCATGAATGTTTGAAAACCCGGGAAGGGTCGCGGGTTTTAAAGATTTTTTTATTGACGTCCTTCTAAACTTGACATTTCTTTTGCTGTGTGTTGGAGCCACAAAGATAGATTCATTTGCGTATAGGGTTAGTCTAGAGCGGACATAATCCTATCCCAGCCATTGTAACATTCAATGGTAGCAAGAGATAGAAATTGAAGAAATTCGCCTCTTTTTGGCTTGTGTGATTGGTCAAATGCGCGCATTGCAGTAGCTCTTATCAGAGAAGCCATGAGCTTCAGCGGTCAGATTGCAGGCAAGGCTGTCAAGTGAAAAGTACCTATCTTTAACTCAATTTTTCTTCCTCTTGATGAAGTCGTCAAAGGGAATACACCGCTCGACTCTTCACGATCTTAATTTGCTGACTTTACGTTGAATGTGGTGTCAATATTCTACCTCGTCAGAATTGAGGCTTGAATTTGTATTGTGGTCAATGGAAAATTGATCTCCTTGCCCCTCGAGACTAGTTCTGGCTCTGACCATCAGTATTGAAGAAAATCATCTCTAGACATAAACAGCAATACATGTATATCTGTGTGGTTGGAGCACAATCAAATTTTATTCGTTCAGTTCCAATTATTTGTTTCCTGAAGAACGCTAATATCATGAGACATTGATGGTTAGGAAGCTTTCCTGACACACACAATAATCTAAATGATTCCATCATTGGATGTAGAGACCATCACGTTCTGCACCGCACAATTCATGGAAATGATTTCGTTGAAGTTAGACATACATGTACGTAAATATTACCATGATAAGATTCGATAACATGGAAATTTCCTTTACGGGCGCAGGTCACAATTGCGGTTTGAATAACAAGCGAGCTTGTAGTTGGTTAAACTCGCTTACTCTAATATTTTCTAATAACGCTCACATTCAGATTCGACATTTCGTTAAACTCCAGAAAGCATTGCTTACGCAGTGGGCGGTCTACGAATCGGACTGCAAAATTTGCCATCATCTGTCTGTCCATTTAGACAATCCACGAGCACAGTCATTTACACGTAATGTATGTAATGTATATCATAATTAATTTGCATAGATAATCATGAGTTTTGCGTCACTGAAAACCATCATGCGCGACACATAATGCACTTCATATAGGTGACTGATAACTAAGGTGTCTTATTCACGTTTTGTTCTGTCAAATCATTACGAATGCAGGGATTTTTCAGCTGATGAAAGTTAAAAGTCTAAGTTGAAAAGTCCATGAAAATTGCTTCAATCACAGGATGATGTTTCGCTACTCAAGTCGAAGAGGGCGACTGAACCATCTTGGCGACGCCCCGTGCTTATGGGCTGATCAAACTCAACAAGACTTCGCTGATTGACTTTACGCCGCTGAGGAAGGGAGAATTCCCGGAACGTTCGGCAATTGTACATCTTTTTTTACTTAACTTCGACTTTTGATCAATAAAAAGAATCGTGCTTTTAGATGTGATTATCGTACGTTTTAAGCATCATAGTTCATTGCAACAACAGAAACCTATGAAATTTATCATTGAGGTAGGAATGGTTTTCACCTGAAATCAGTTTTCTAGAACAAAAGCTTTTCGAAGATTTCCTCATTTGCTTGAAAATTCGATTGATCGTCATGATTATTTCGTGATTTGATAAAGGCTTGCCATTATTATTACAAATTCTAATTCAGTTGTGACATGTTAAATGTTGTGACATTCAGTTGCAGTAATATGCTTGATTATGGAGTTTCAGAGACTCACAATCCCAGTGAGTCTTGTGAAGAAATCCCGGATATCAATTCTGCTCCTGTGCCAATGCCGAGGAGATCTATGAGGATTCGCAAGCCTCCAGAAAGACTGGAATACGTGTGACATCTTTTTGTAATATTTTTTTACTTGTGAGGGGATGTTGTATGTAGATCTCTATGGTCTGGCAATTGTCATTGTGTTTTATTGACTCGCTGAACGTCACAGTTTATTGACTGGCTGAGCGGTTTGATATGATAAATCCCATCCTCGTCGCCATGTTTGATATGAAAATCGACAGTGTAGGATTTATGCCACTTTATTGGGCACCATCAGTTATAGAATGATCGGTACATTATCAAGCTACATGAATGTCTCTACACGAACAGATTACCGCTCAGCCAGTCAATAAACTGACGTTCAGCGAGTCAATAAGACACAATGACAATTGCCAGACCATAGAGATCTACATACAACAGACTGGCTGAGCGGTCACTTGTTCGTGTAGAGACATTCATGTAGCTTGATAATGTACCGATCATTCTACAGATTGTTTCATAAAAAATGGATTGTTATTGTGGATACTTCATCTGTGTTCCTTGTATCGGTACTTAAATTGTCTATTGGTCTGGCCAATATAAAATTCATTGCACAGCGAAAAAGAAATTTGTAAATAAGATGGTGGTCAGTTAAATTTATTAAAGGGCAAGCGGTCACAAATTTTGTAATTGTTGTGTTTCTATAATTTTTTCCATGTTTTCGAGCGCTGTAAGTGCTTGAGTTTGGCATACTCACTAGTTTTATAGGTAATTTATACTTTTAAATAAGTTTTCGCATTTTTCTATCGGTTCTATTGTTAATGAAATTTAATTTTAAGTAATTTTACTTTTTGTCGTCAACTATATCTTTTTTACTCGTGTTTGACTTATACGAGTCAACCGGAGAAATCCATTGTCCATAAACTTCATGTGTAGCCTATCTTTGGGTCTAGCTGATTATTACTACAACGCTTTCTTATTTACGTGTAGTTAGTAATGTTCTTCAGGTAATTAGACTTGACGAGTTGGGGAGCAAAGCTATCCTTGCATACAGCTACTCCTGAATGTTATCATTTTTGGTACCATGCGTAATTCATTTCTTCGTTACTTATGTAGACATTTGTGTCTAAGAAATTGAGGACATTATTTTCGGGAGCTGCTGGAGTGAATTTTGTGGATGTGTTTAATGAATTGATGTTAGTGAAGAAGTTCGGTTTTAGCAAATGGTCCGATAATAATATCATTTATAAATCTACAGCATAATTGAGGAAAAATGCCGCAATCATCTTTACATGTATACGAGGTATGTAGGTTCTTGAAAAGCAGTAAATTCTATAGCATGCATATAAATTGTCGCAAAAGAAGGACTAAAGTGCGCCCCATGGGATATCCTTTTACTTGTAAGGAATATCTTTTGTTATATTCTATCTCACGTAATTGTTGTAGATGAATGCCAGCAGACAAGTTGACCAATTATGTTTTGATAGATCTAATGCTCACTGAATGATGTGCAGTCATGAGCACTTATCAAGTTCAGCTTCATTTCAGGTTTATCGTCTGGAAAATATGTTAGTTATTGAGATTATAGAGCAAAGATTATTGACATCCGTGCATAAATGCTGCGAAAGAAGCTGCTTTTATAAATGACTTGATCTAGGTGACTTGTCTACTCGCTCCATAATAAGACCATTATGTTGAGAAAGGCAGCATAATTGACTTTTTGTTTGAATTGGAGAAGTCTTGGAATACGTACCTCCTATCTTACCATATATTCTACGAATGAAGCTCTCTAGAAGAGCAGATTATGTGCCGATAAATTATAATGCCGTCAAGTCATAGACAGTCATGACGACGAATGCCACAATGCAAACTAAAGAAAACAACTAAACTATCTTCCCCTTTCAATCTATCATAAAGCAAAGCAAAACTTTTGTTGTGCAAAAATTCTCAGGAGCATGCTAGAAAAATGAAATTTTGATGACATTCATTGTTCATTCATCTCCGAGAAGCTAAAACAATTCTTCAAAGATTTACTCACATGTACTTTTAAAATACGAATTGTTTACGATGTGGACCACCTACTTCTATCGACCTTTGGAGGAGCGGAACGCGGAAGTACTTGTCTTGGTTTGTATATTAACGTAAATAGAAATTCGACATTTAAAGCAAAAGGGGAGTTACGTTTTTGTCATTCTCAATATGAATATGATCTCCCGTCGTTTGGTCAACTAAGTACCGGGCTACACCTTACCAATAGCAGTGGAAATTGACCTGACTAGTAGTTTGGGTAAGAGTATAGAATTATAAAAGGTATGAAAGAGGCAATTGCATAGAAAAAGATAGTAGAAAAGGAAGTTTCGATAACTGTCGAGCTCTTTTTTGTTGTTAGTAGATGGCCGCAATTTGTTGATAAAAATGATTTTCGCAAACGGTGTTGTCACCAATATAGGCAACAATTGAGCACGTGAGATTAGAGATGTTGATGTGACAACTTTGAATATGTTTCTAAGCAGACTATGTTGATGTTGCTAAATGTTCCTTGCATAGCGATGGGGAAAAAATATGATGGCACTACCCATGTAAAATGTTTTACATTTGTTGCACGTGATTTGGTAGGGATGACATTTTTCTGATTACACAATTCGCTGTTGTTCAAGGGACAGTTGATGAGGACACAATTACTTGATGGAGAGCAGTTTTTTCGTTTCAAATATTATCAAATGGTTTTATTTCTTGCTAAACGAATATTAACGTTATTTTTTCGAAAAATTCCCTTCATTCTTTTGTCTATTTTGTCTGATATATATATATATATATATATATATATATATATATATATATATATATATGGAAAGGAAAGTATAGAGGTTATTTGTTGAGCCACTTCAGATCGTTCCTTCTTTTTCTTCTAAGTTACTGTTGAAATCTGAATTATTTCGTCTTTGTGTCCATTTCTTCTCGGCATGTCGTCATGTTATCTCTCGTGTTTTTTGTATGTGAGCATACTGGAGCACCTTTCTGATATCCTTTTCTTTTCACTCACGATGTAGGCCTAATTGATTTTGTTGTCAGTTGTCATGCTTGATTTAAAATGCACAGAAAAAAAATATTTTTTGCTTGCTTTCAAAATCTGAATTACCTGATTGGAACTGATCAGATATTCTTTTATAATTCTTTTTTCTTAATTTGATGTTTGCAAATATTGATTTCAGTTCATTTTCTTTACACACTTGATTGAATATTATGTCATTGTTCAGTTTAATGAATTCATGAAATGTTCCTTCTGTTTTCCATACTGTTGTTTTTCGTTCCTAGATAATAATTTCAAAATTATAAATGAACACCATTTGATTGTGAAATACTTCAGTCCTTTTCGCGACGCTTCGAACTCAACTGTGTCCCCTATCAAGCTAACAATAAGTGAAGTGCATGCCAAAGGATATAAAATTTGAATTATATCCAAAATACAAGCATTCCTAAAAAGTGAATATATATTTATACATTTTTTATAGAATTCGAAATTATAGAAAGTAAAAAGGACTGAAATTCAAAGGAAATGCCCTTTCAATGAGATTTCAAAAGTTGATATCCACGTCAATTTTAGTCGATTTGCACTTACTTAGAAGAACGTCCAAGCAAAGAAGATCAATCACAGAAATCCCCATGGCACTTTCTTCTCAGTATGCCAATTCACAATGATAATGTTGAAAGTAAACTCGAACAAGCAAACAAGCATATTTCCAACTGAAGAAAGTAGTCGAAAATTCAAGAACTCATTGAAAATTAACAAACATTGCTTCAGATGAAAGACTTATTTTTGACACTTTGAAGCAACGAGGACCTACATCCCTACCAGCAATAAAGAAACTGAGTTTTGTGTAGTTAAAATGACGACTGCACCACAGCAGAAAATAATCACCTCAATGACTCCTCAACATATCGACTAATCGACTAGCTCCTCAACATACCGACTTAACATATTGACTAAGCTCTTCATGACCACTTCCAATCACTCCGATGCCAAACTTTTGTCAACCAACAAAAACGCACAAGAACATCGAATAGATGAAAATCTGACCAATTCTTTCGGATAAAAATGCATTGACCAAAGCATCTTCTTGGCTATCAACGAATCGCCTTTACAAAATGACTACGCACATTGCAGGCCATCTCAAATCAGGTTCAGATTTAATAAACTCAATAACGACCGCCAACAACGAAGAACAATTCTTCTACTACAGTTATTATATTTGCTCTATGTACACTGAATTCCAATTGAAGACGTGATCTCAGCAATAATCAAGAAGCTTGAAGAAATCAATGTCCTTTGCATCAAAGGCATTTTTCTGAATCAGATCGAAGACTTATTGCGTGCTACATTGAATAATACATTTTTCAATTTAATGGCAGCATCAACCAACAGAACAAAAGATTACCCCTGGGATATTCCCTTTCAGGTTTGCTAGCTTCTACTTTCGTATCAAATATCATATCAGAATGATATTAGAAGCCTGACGTTTTATAAGTAAAATGTTTGAGCTATCGTGCCTTTCTATAATATGTTTATTAGATACTGAATATAATTACATATTAAATATGCACCATCAGTGACAATTGAATTCATCCAAGCACCACAAAGATATTAATGAAAGCTGGGAGTATGCCACTGAAATCAATGTCTGATAGTGTGCATGGGATAATCTTATATCGAATGTCATCATTTGGAAATTTCTAAAAGAAAACATTTTCTTTATATAGGCCATGGTTTTTTGAATTATAGCTGTACCTGAAAGAGAGCTGGTTGAAACATTAATTGCGAGTTAATTTTATGATCAAATGTGACCTTCCCCTTTATTCGCAAAATTAGTAATGAAACAAGCTTTTTTCGTTAACAACATCGTTAAAATTACAGCATGGTACCTATTCGTGAATACTTCTGCGACTGGCTCAAAGTTATACTTTTTATTATTCGCGTGATCACAATCTTTACCAGTACAATGACGTGTGTTATAAATGCGAAATCTTCACAGTACAATGACATCATGTTCATGTCTCTAGACTTGGACTTCGGTGAAGAAATGAATTGCTTATCTGAATTTGACATAAATGGATCGGAAATCATGTAACAATGATAGAACCATTTTTAATGCCTGAAATAAATGCGTCTGCGTCTAGCGGTGGGTCATGCTGAAGTTGTCCCTTGAGATCTCCCCAACATTTCTCATCAATATGTCATGAATCAACAGCTTAAACAAATTGCGAAATTCAAATTCCACCGTCTGTTGCTTTTATCGATATTGAGGAATTTTCAGTGTATCTAGAAATTAGACTGGAAATTTAGTTAATCCAATTAAGTCATACCTTCCTGCACAAAAATTTATAGAATGTTTTTCAAGAGAACAAGAATGATTGAAAAATGCAGGTATTTGTAAGCAGGGGCCATCTAAAATCTTTTGCATTGCAATGTAATTAAGTGGCCACTATTAACTGATTATGCCTCCAAAAAATGTAGTTAGTTGATTGGTGTCATCGAATAACTGCAATAAAAGTTATTGTAGTTGATAGAGCAATAATAGATCAATTTTTAGTGGCAAATATATGACACAGACAAAGAAGAAAACTGGGATTGTCGTACAATTCTTGAATTATATATTTTTTAATCTTTTTTCTATAATCTCAGTACAAGATCATTGTTGCTATTCCAGCAATTATCCTTTCATTTAAGCAGCTCTTCAAACACCAAACTATTCACAATCACCCTGCCTGATGATTTACTGTCACCACTCCCCCTCACTGGAGGCTCGGACGGTGCTGACACAGTCAGACTATAATCTGGAGCGTTGTGATCTTTTAGTCAGGATGCTCTTCATGACGACTTCCAATGACATTTTCGGGGCTCGACCTCTGGACCGGAAGATCGCTAGGCCAAGCACTTAACCACTGTGCCACGGAGACCACCACACAATCACCCTGTAGTCATGCACAAATCATTCAGCAGATGATCACTAGTGGAATTTCAACTACGATGTGCTTTTCCAAGCATAATATAATTGGAAAAAATTTACATACATTGCACCAATGCACATCCTCTGCGACCAGATGAGTCCTTCGGCTATTTGCCACTAGTCCTTTTATATTTGCCATTGAAAATTAATCTTCCATCAAAACAGTTCTTCATAACCAAACTGTTCACAGTCACCCTATAGTCATGCAAAAGTCATTCAGTGGATAATACCGGTAGTTAGAGCAATTTTAACTACGATGTGCTTTCCCAAGCACAATGTTATTGGAAAGAATTTACATTCATTGTACACTCTCTGTGACCAGATGAGTCCTTCGTCTGTCTATCATGATTATGGGAATTCAACTGAAGTGAAGCATCACATCAAAAACATCGTGAAAAAGTAATTATTTGAATGGACAGCAAGCGCTGATATCAGCAATGACAATGTACATGTAAATTAGAAAAAAATATGGCTGTTGGGACTGCTGTGAAATGAATGTGTGTCATGAATGTGTGAGCTACTTTTGTTCAATATGAAGCATCTTTGCAAGAAGAATGGTCATTTCTGCATTCACAAAAGCGTGTTCCTCTATACCGGACATGAAAATGTCACCAAATTTACTCGGTGTACTTTCGACTAGAAAATTCGCAAGGAATCTTTATAAACTATGCATCAATAACACTTTCCAACCAACAAACACAATTTCATAAGGCATCATTGGGCCTAAAAATAAGTATATCAACATCGATTAACCAATCAAATCGTGCAAAGCTTTATGTTGAGTATATTTTCAACATTATACAGAATATAAAATGCAATTCGATCCATGCTCTGTTGAGAAGATGGTTGCTGAAATTGCCATCATTGGAAACGATGTTAATTATAATTCTCCACTTTATCTGTGTCATTTTTGACATGGGATTAATCAATTTGCTGACAATGTTGACAACACAATAATACCAATCGTGTCATTTGTCCTTAACTCCTTGTAATTGGCATAGTATACCGAGACAAAATGCAATTATCCTGTCGTACTCTGATATTGATCTCATATTGATTCTCCTGTTCTCATCAGAAGTCTAATGCATTTCTGACGACAAGTGCATGACCTTATAAATTGAATACTGTTACAAATGTAAAACCAATTCATTGATCATTTTGACAGGTGGCATATCAGTCGACGATAAACATAAAAGATTATTGAAATGAAAACAAAGAATTGTCAGGGACATGTGTTTTAACGAAGGACAGTTTTTATCCTTGTATTAAAAGATATCTAAATGATCTGCATTGTTATTAGGCGATACTCATAGATAGGGCAACCCAGGGTTGCAGTAGAAATCTTTAAAAGTTGTACTTCAAATTCTGAAAAGTTTCATAAAGTTGCAATAAGCAGTTCATAAAGTTCATAAAGCAAACCCCGAATAGCTTGAAATTAAAGCTATGGGTCAAATAGCAACAGATGCTGACAATCAGGGCTCAAAAGCTAATATGTACTTCTAGTGCCCTTTTTCATGTGTACAATTCAAGTGAAGAAACCATGACTAATGACCATTTTCTTCATTCCGCAGTTTGTGTCAAAAAGTATTAGCCGATAACCATGCATCAGGCAACGGATCTGAAAATTCAATTTTGACCAGTAAACGATTGTCACGGATATTAATTTTAGTTGGAAAAATCAAGTATTTGGTGGTGTCATACATATCAGGTAGTAACAATTAATTTCAGCCATGTTCCACAGCCATTCTCAAGTTAAAAAAAAATTATTTGAGAATGCCTGTGGAATGCAGCCGATATTAATTCTCGCTACTGAATGACATTGTACAAGACGATCAAATACTTGATCTATCCAGCAATAAGGAACTTTGCGCTTGACCCTTTATGTTTTGAGTGCATTAGACTGCAAAGTCTTAGCAGTCAGATTCAGACTGGCAAGTGAAAAGTGCGCATCTCTGACTCAATTTTTCGCAGTGATATTTTTTCAAATGAAAAATGGAAATATTATTAGCGTCGTTCTTTTTAAACTATTCACGATCTGAATTTACTGATTGTGTGCGTTCAATATAGTTCAATCTTCTCGTTCGTCAGAGAACTCTAACTTGAATTTGAATTTTGTTCACTGCAAAATTTACCTTCTTGCCATTTGTATCTAGTTCTGGATCACAGAATTAGATTGTTTAAGCGCATCACTTTGCTAGAGCTGTAAACTGATTCAAAAAGATGGCAAATGCAGGTGCTCACTGAGTGGGCAGGAAGAAATTGTTGATGCCTTGCAGAGATAGGAAAAATAGTCGTGCGTCGCTTGCGGATTGCTCTAAATTCCTTCAAAATGCTCTGATCGCCACGATTCATTCAGATTCGAAGAATTCAGATCATTGCGCAAAAGTTTTCTCGATAATGATGGTCCCTACGATCATGATTAAAAAAGTTAGCAAGCGCACGAAAAAACATTCACAAACTTTTCTGTAGAGCTTGAAATCGACTATGTCTCTTTTGCTGCGTGTTCCCGTTGATAACAGTCACTGAAACTTCGCACAATTGTGTTTAATGTTGACTTATTTGCTCATTATTCAATTGCTATGATGTTATGTCAGCAGATTGTGCCATTTCATTAACGTTACGTGTTCCAATGCTTCCTTTCTATTCAAACAGAAGAAGAGACGACCTGTCTTATTCTGAGGGTCAGGTCTCTCAGCTACCAACTTTGCTTTCATTCGAGAATGTCGACTATCAGAGATATACCTATCTGCGTTCAGATAATCGGCCGATCCATTTATTGTAGCATATGGACATTACATGTTCCAATACTTCCTTTCAAGTCAAACAGAAGAAGAGACGACCGGTCTAATTCTGTGGTCTTGGCCCGTTTCACTAAAAGTCGGTATCACCGAGATGGTGCGGTATCCCCTGACTGTGACAATTAGGATTGAAAAATGTTATCTCTCGACCCAAACACGCTGTCAACGCCATAGATATTTGTGGTTAAACCATAGAAATCCGATATTTCGCTTTTGTTTGTGGAACTGCCGTGCAAATTAACTGCTGGTTGATGGTAATTTTCGGTGGTTCGACAGTCGACCACCTATAACAATATTGCTAGATCTCAAGAATCAAATTCGGTGAGCATGCAATAAGTGCTGGTTCGTATCGCAAAAGCGATGTCTTTTACGCTATTTTTTCAAAATACTTCTATACTATACTAAAACAATATATATATTATACTAAACGATAATAATGGTGAATCTCTACAAACTACACTAATACGGTGCCGGTCCTCAACCACCGGCAGCCGCCATCTTTTAAGTACCGTTGTCATGGCAAGGGCCATTGTTTATTGTTGGAAGCGTGCAGTTTCGTTCATAGAGTAAGTAAATTATATCGTCAGTAGTGTCTACTCAAAAATGGCAGCATACGGTGAGCATTTTTCCATCAGAGGATTCAGTTTTTTGCTGATATTGCCTTCCTGCGGTACAAAAGAAGATTTGATTAATTTTTAAGAAGCTAAATTTTTGAAAATTATTCCTGTGTATATATATTAGCGATTTGGTACCTCTACATAAGTAGTATGAAATCAGTTGGATATCAAGATGACGGAAAGTTTGCTAACAGATGTTTTAAATAAATGGAAATTAATCTGATTATCAAGGAAATTTCATGAATCGCATTATAATGCAAATCTTTATGGAAAAGTTGAGATCTACTTGCGCTTCTTGGCTGAGATTTCAATTAAGTTTTTAATTCAAATTCCAGCGGCATGGTCTTATGATTTGCTAAATTCATGCGTCATTTCTTGAATCTGAATAGTTATGTGGACCCATTTACATCTTTTAAAGTTAATTATGATGAATATCCTCGATTTTGATATTTTACTCTTTCAGTGGCAGATAGTTTGTGATATGATCACGATTAAGAAAATACTTATTAATAAGGCTGAGTATTAAATAAAGTATGGCAAACCATCGACTTGCTAATTTAACAAACATTACCTCTCCAAGGCTGTCATGCCACAAGGATTTGTAAAATATTATTACTCCTTCTGTGTTATTATGATAATCAGTCAATTCCATGGCAATTTCTTCAAAAATGCGAAAATTTGCATATCTCACATTTGGCACTGGGCCTCAACTCGAGCTCATTTAATAAAATCGAAACTGCATGCCCTTTGGAATTTGATTTATACTGAGTTGCTACCCTACCTAATATGCTTACTCTATGGTCTTCTGCTTGGCTCGATTCCGCAATCAAGCGATTGTGGTCGGAAATATGCTGCCTCAAACCTTTATTTTCAGTTACTTATTGCTGTAGCACACTTCCAAATCGTCCAAATGCACGACTATTCTCATAAAGTGCTGACAAGAGTTTCGATCATTAGGTCCACTGACATGAATAGTGACCGCATTTTTTTAATCTGACTGCTTTAAGTTGACAAATGATAAATTAATTGGCTAGTATTGAATCGAAAATTAAGTCATCATCCGCAAAAACCCATTTCGAGGTTCCTAACGATTGATGCACACTCATGAAAACTCACACATTGTATATAATGTGATAAATTTGAGATTAATTCTTAGTCCAATGTTGAATTTCTTAATTTGTGACTTCTCTCTTTACTTTTGTCATCAGTTTTGCAAACATGCTACAATCGTTTGTATCCTATTTTTATTGAAGCAAATGCATGCCTATTATTATTAATATACGAAATTCTAATGATATTTTTCCTTTTGACAGGAAGAAGCTTTCATCGAAAAAACGAAAGTCAGAACATTCAAATTTCCTGTAACACTTGTGACACATGAGAGGCCCATGTCACTCAAAGACAGTATGTAGCTACCAGAGTAGACACACTGTCGTGAAAGCAACCTTGCATCCATCTTTGCTTTGTATAGCGTTTCCTTGAATACGGTTGTATCAAATTCAAATACATCCTTATCATTCACTCTAATTAAAACATATATAGCCGACACTACTCGCATAATAATGAAGAACTATAACGGTTCATGGACTTCTAAACTCACGCTGTATTCAGGCATTGCAATGATAATAGCTAAATAAAGAGCAGGGTCTCGATGCTCTTGATCATTGCACCTCAATCCTTTTGAGTTTCATGGTTGGGTGTCGAGGGAAGCTTCAAACTACAGTCCGTTTCATAAAAAGTGGATCATCCTAAAATTTGTCTAAATAAAACATAAATATGATACAGAAAGCATTTTTCATGTTATTTCATGTCCCTAATATATTTAAATGTCCTTATATAATCTGATAAGCTATGATACAGTAACGGTTCTTAAGAAGCTAATATTTTGTGGCCCTACCCTTATTGTCAATGACATCACCAATTCGTCTAGGCATTGATTCGATGATATCGTTGATTTTTGACTGATCTAACTTTCTCCACTCTCTTTTTAACAGTGACGTAAGTTGTGATACGCCATCTGTAGGTAGCAGTGAACGACGAACGTTACGTTTTAGAATACTCCATACATTTTCTATGGGATTCAGATCAGGAAAACGAGCTGGCCAACATAATGTCCTAAGCCCTAATTGAGACTTGCATAAGTTGACTCTTCCTGTGACACGTACATAATAACCAAGTCGACAAGTTGATCTGTCATTTGGCCAATGTTCATCACATAGCGTTCAGAATTCATGGTTCCTTGATGTATGTGAAGTGTAACGAGAAAATCTCAAAATTAGGCGGTCTCTACGTTTGGATGTTTTGCGTGGACGTCTTTACGACAGAGTCGAAAATCATCATTATACATTTGTGTAAGGGACATTTAGTCGCTTGCTTGTAGCTCGCAAAGAAAACCCTGACCCTTTGTTATTTCATTTGTGCTTTGTATTTTTCAAGTAAGAGAGCAATCAGGAGTACTGCCAACACCACCGCAACGAAGTCAGGAAGCTATGGAACATGAAGTCCAGTTAATCACATGTAGCAGTTACATTATTGTTGATGAATAATGGTGCTATACTGCTTGATAGCTTTTGGCTTGTAGAACAACATATTACATAACAAAGGAAACAAATGTAATTTTATAAGAGTGAGGTATGATTTTGTGTAACATTGCTAAATGAAGATCAAATTATCTACTACTCTTTTATCTATAACAGGAAAACAACTCAATATTCATGCTTGAAATTTCCAACAATGATATTAGTAAGCACAACTGACATATCTTCCAAATTTCAGAGAAATTCGTTCAAGTTTGGCGGAGTTAGACAAAGTTGAAGTTAAGGCGATGTTTAAGGGGGATCCATTTTTTATGAAACAATCTGTATATGTTTATCGGTCTACACTACCAATCGCAACAACCGCAAGAAGGAATCATTTGGTTTTCATACGGATTCAGTCGAACCCGCAAACAGTGATGATCATAAAAAGTGGAACACTTGGATTTTGTTTCATTTTAATGATTTTTTTCAATTTCAAGTACAAATTTTGCAAAAAATGAAAATGAAGGTTGAAATTAAATTTTCATCGTTGTTCAGTGGCTCTGTATAGCCAGTTGGCCTTCAAAATGGACATGGTGCGTTCTCTGGAGGTCACTTATATTTCGTGATCTCACTAAACAGTTCGATCACTTGTCGAATACGGGGAGGCATGCTTTCGCTCATAAGGTTGATTACTGCTTGATATAAGCTCCCCCACTCTCGGTCGAAAAAATCATCTACAAAAACCCGCATATAAGGAAGGCTCCGGCATCAACAAAGGTGTCATGATTATGAGTATTGTTTTTATAAGGGCTATTCTAGAAATTCAACAATCAGGCTTGCATGCTTCGGTTTACAGAAGTTGAAATGCGCACCCATACTCTCTTGTAGAAATATAATAAAGCATGCATCGCGCATAGAAAAATCGCGCACAATCATAACTGTGATCAGAATATATTCAACATTGACTACTTATTGCTTGACGGACGATAAATGACCTTCTTCGTGCAATAAATATTATCGAAGAATTTAGCTCTGCATGGCTGCTAAAATTTCTTATCGCACTGCGGTCGCATGCAGTGTATTCGTTGTATGCAGACGTTTATTTCAGGACATAGAAATAGAACAACCGATTTTTACAGTGTTATTCTGAAACACTTGCCAAATATTTTGATAAACAGCGCTATGACGCCAAGGTAGCGTTCACTTTGAGCTTTCTGTAATGGAACGATTGATTAGCAAGTACATTGTTATTTCATGCCATTATCACAGCCATATTTTAAGCCATAGAAATCGAGTTGTTATCAATGGTATTTATTTACCATTACTGTCCAAAATGTCCATTTGTAAAACTCAGTTCAATTAACGCAGCGTCATTTCATGAAGGAAAGTGCTAACTTAGTGTTCTATCCACAGAATTAGACAGGTCGTCTCTTCTTCCGTTTGACTAGAAAGGAAACATTGGAACATGTAACGTTATTGAAATGGCACAATCTGCTGACTAAATACCATAGTAATCGAACAATGAGCAGCCAGTTCAACATTAGACACGCCAAACTGTGCGAAGTTTCAATGACTATTATCAACCGGAACACGCAGCAAAGAGACATAGTCGATTTCAAGTTCTATAGAGAAGCTTATGAACGTTTTTTTCATGCGCCTGCTAACTTTTTTAAAATGATCGGATGACCTAACATTATCGAGAAAACTTTTGCGCAATGATCTGAATTCTTCGAATCTGAAGGAGTCGTGGAGATCAGAGCATTTTGAAGGAATTCAGAGCAATCCGCAAGCGACGCACGACTATTTTTCCTATCTCTGTAAGGTATTAAAAATTTCTTTTTGTCCACTTATTAAGTTCCTGCATGTACCATCTGTTTGAATCAGTTTGCACTTCTAGCAAAGTGATACGCTTAAACAATCTGATTCTGTGGTTCTATCGGTACCCTCCTATGTATGAGAGCGTGCTGAAACCGTGCAATTCGTCTCCGCCGCGCTGTCAAGCACACAGGTAGTTTATCGCACTGTCGGTGAGGTAACTATCATTTATTTCATGTCTGTCGAGAACGTTACATGCTCATTCATATAGCCTTCTATACATTGTTGAAACATGTTTATCTGCAACAATAACATCGGTTGTCATGACGTTTTCATTATCTTTAACAGCAATTCGGCCGAGCTACCGGTTACAAAGAATGTCGCTTTTGTGCCTGCTGTTGAAGTATTCTGCCCTAAAAGTGGAATCATAATCACAAAAATGACAAATCTCATTTTGAGTTTTAAGTGGATGTTGGATCATGACGTTATTGAGTGCATCAAACTGAGAAGTACATGGATCTACATAAACAAATGATCTTTGACCCTCCATAACTCGCAGAACTACAGGATTCACAACTTAAGAATTGTTGTTTTACTGATGTTGGGTGAATATAATGATATAAATAAATATGAACATAATATCTATGAACTAAAAATAATAAGAAGCTTGTGCGCGACTTTAGGAAGAAAATGTCAGTAGCTCTCTCACTAAAGTGATTGCATGTGCAGGCAATTGATTCAGCTTCACAACAGGAAATCGTTCGACGGTTTCTGCTGTTCTAGAGGAATTCTTTGCGTCATATCGGATATTTTGCCGTAGTTTTGACATTTTGATATCACCTCCGCTATTCAAGCTTTATTCGCTCTTATCGCTGGAGAATTCACCTTCACAATTCAATAACTTCGAAGCATTGTTTATTCTTGCTATTTCTCGTACTTTTTTTATACAATTGAAAACTCAAAATTAATGAAAAAATGTTAATTTTGGTAATTGTAAAACACCCACATCAGGAGGATCACACACTATGATGTCGAAGTCAAAGGAATTCGTTCAACCAGCTCAATAGCCAAATAAAAAGACCGAAATTCTAAGACGACCTACAAATCAATACTGCATGCGGGTTGTAGCTTCGATATTTGTTTTCAAAAAATAGTCATGTACTTCATGAAGAAATATATGAAGCACAAATCTCATTTGCCCATGCGCGAGAAATTCGGGTAGAAATTTGTTGCACATGAAGTTTGTAATACAAACGTGTTTATCTTCAATGACAGCAGATTGATTAATGAATCCACATTTTAAATACGTCATTGAATGAGAGAAGATGTATGTAGGAAATATTAATATTTCTTGTTGCACAGCCGTGCAGACTGCATTGATGATTGCATTTATATTATACACGTGTGAGATTTTTTTCATTTTGTGAAGTCAGACATAGATGCGTGTTTACATGATTGAGTGATAGCGTCTGGTCCAGAGACAGTGATATCATTGTAGTGTGTCTATGCGTCAACCATAGAATATGTATCAATATCCAAGGATATATCGGAAACAAATGCTGTCATCACTTATAAGGAATGACAAATTGCTTCCTTTAAAAGCTTTGATGTTCTTGAACACATTCCAATGGGGAGTGTATTAATGTCAAACGATGCTATTGAAAGTTCATGGTAATATCTATTCAAGAGGAGCTATTTTTTACATTGCTGACATGCTATACTCGAAATTGGAAATAGGATTCTCGTATACATTGTTGAGTATACTGCCTCAATTAGATTTCCCCCTACAGCCGGAGCCGCTTGTGGCGACGAATGATTGACAACTGAACTATTTATGTGCAGTCTGACAGTGTAGTAAGAAAAAGACCGCAACTGGCGACGAGTTATCCAGTTACTCGATGAAAGCGGTGAACAAAAGAGTACAAAGACAACTGCCAACAACGTTTCGTACGCTCCCATCTAGAAAAACCATTGTCGGAGGTGCTTGATGTGCATTCTGGCATATGGTCATCAAAAATACATTAACAATAACGTAATTTATTGGATCAACAGTTCGTTGTTAAGGCAAGTCATACTTAAACGTTCACAAGTGATGATTTAAGTGATACATACAAACAACAGTTCACATACAGTCTACAAATTCAAACAATTTTTACCTGTAATTTTTAGTAAATATTCTCAATTCTAATTAATTGATCGCTAACCATCATTCATTAACTACCATTCATTACTGCCATTCATTCTGGTAATTGAATGTTAGTTATTGCGATTCGTAATCATTTCCGCCGAGTAGCCGACGAAAGAATGGCATTAACTTTAAGTTACCGGTAAGTTATGATTAGCTGCAACAAAAAATCTCGCTTTTGAGCACTTTCAAATACGTGCCAATTTTTTTCATTCG
The DNA here is from genome assembly GCA_907163375.1 of Prostheceraeus crozeri. Taxonomy (NCBI): domain Eukaryota; kingdom Metazoa; phylum Platyhelminthes; order Polycladida; family Euryleptidae; genus Prostheceraeus; species Prostheceraeus crozeri. The sequence goes on along the minus strand of CAJQUW010007898.1, from coordinate 225,580 downwards.
TGAACCTGCATAAGTTGTTTATAAAACAACTACAGAATGCTTTTCAACTGCAATTTACTTTGATAAATAGATGTGTAGTTGAATATTAGCTGCATTAATTTTCCGCAGTTCCATGAAGATCAACATTTCAAGGTATTTCGCGATAATTAATGATGCTTGTATGAAAACATAATTAAATATACTGCATTATAATGAAATAAAATGAATAGATATTGAGTTGCATCCTCAGTTGAAAATTGTGAACACACCTGAATAGTTGCCACTTCATCCAATATCAGGAGTTATCAGCAGGCCTAATTCACATCTCTCAACATCGACACAACTCCCTATTTATACGTGTAGCTATACCCGGAGCAAATTTGAGATACGCAATTAGCATATTAAGCAAAATTCAAGTGGGTACCTTGAACAAACTACAGACTTGTCGCACCAGTTAATGCGCCTATTCTGATTAATGAATGCTGCTTTTGTAAGCTAATATATTATAAAGACACAAATATTATTGATGTAATAGAAATCTGTATACCATCTATTATCTCACAGCTGCACTCCAATCCCCATACACACGAATCACAGCCTCATATGCTCCCATTTGTTCTCCCCCGTTAGGCAGCCTATTGTCACGTTAACTATGATATTTTCAATCGTATAACATGAGTCAATTTTCTTCATTAGCGCATGTCGCGTAAAGTGAAGACTGCGATTGCATAGCCAATATTAATGTCACAGCTAAATTATTTTTCAAATCCGAACATTTTTTGGGCCCTGGAAGATTGGTCTCCCTACACTCATAATGTATTACACAAAGAAATCAACATTAGCTCAAAACTTTCGAAAATGTGCACACTATAAAATATGCATAGGCTCGCTTTGAATCATTCAGCTATCACATTCAAGCAAATTGTATTACACACAATTAGTAGGCATCTCCCGCCTGGCAACATTTGCATTTAAATTGTAGGTGTTTAAATTGAAGGTTCGACCACGCTTCTGTATCAAACAAGCTATAAATCAATATTTAAATCGAATCATGCAACAAAATCTGATCATTCCTCGACGCTTAATTTCGAATTTTCTCTGATTTCAGTGTATCACAATCCAAATCAATAATTGTCAATATTCTTGTTGGAAACAATAGTCAATGTCATAAAATAATCAATAACCAATCCTGGAAACATTCTTATTCAGATAAAAAATACTAGCAAAAATCAAGTTCACTTTCTGTTTCCACTATAAACCTGCACTCCGACTGTAAAAGATGTATGCAACCTGCGGGTTCTATTGAAGAAAAATAAATAACTGTGACTATTTGCCAAAAGTCCTTTTGCAATATCGTGGAAGGGAGCAGCTCCATGAATAATTCATATCATTCATGATGTTAGAATTCATTACTTTATTGATTATTACTTTAATTATCAATTGTTCATAATTTAATTATTAAGACTTTGTGTTTGGAGCAGCAATAAATGCTGCTAACAAACAAGTTCATTATGCTTCAAAATTAGATCATTTTTTAGATTATTTTGCACACAAATTAGACTACTATTTTCTACATTACAATAATTCTAAGTGAGTGTCTCGTTCATTGAGAAATATTTATAGGTTGCAAGGGTGCTGTCATAAAAAAGATGGTAGATTAAATCTATTCATTCTTATATCCTTCCAAAAAAATGATAAATGTGCAATTTCTAGAGGCTTGGTGATCAACTGAATATAAAATTTGATGTGACAGTACACTTCTTGTTAATACTTTCATTAGTGTGAAATGCGAACATGATTTGTCAAAGAAGTGATCTACTGACATGTAAATCAAATAACTTTTCATGTAGCAACGGAGATCGGGTGTCTTCATACACCTCTAGTTTAGAAGTTTAGATGACATTACAGCCACTGCGACATGTCTTAAAAATAGATAATAGACATGAAATCAGATATATTTATTGAAGTTCCGATGGTGTCGAACGTCATTATAATTGCTCAAGGAGTCAATTTAACTAAAAGTCCCGAGGAGAGATTTCAGATGATTGAAACAATGCAGTGTTGGACAAGGTTAATATTTTCAGAGCTGACCCGTGGGTCTGAAATTTATCTTGCTACATTCTTGCATTCAAGCCTATTTCATTATTCCATTAAGTAAATGGAAGTCTATGAAACTTGTTCAAAAAGCTTTGCCATGTGCCAAATCGGCTGTGTTAACAAAAGAGCTGAACATCACATTTTGTCACTTTAGTAGCCTCCAGAACAATCCATTGTCACTACGAAGCCGACATCGTTTAGGTACCGCCATAGAAATAGATTGTTTACCTGAAGTTGACAAGAATGAGAATTGACTCAAGGTCGCGGCACATCCGGGACAACTAAGTTGGGGCATGAAGAACCAATGAAAAGCTTGGAATTGCACATGTGACTGATTCTATCCTAATGATGCAGTGGTTGTCAAGTGCATCTAAGTGAAAATGCGTGCGATTCATGTGCCACTATTGCATATTCCATGAAGCTTTACTTCCATTCTAGAGGCTTTATTGTTATCAATTTCTGTGGGTACCGCTGTCATGAAACCATGTACACGACGTTCTATTGTTGTTAATATCCATGGACGTTCTAGTCCTTCATTATGATAGTGTATCAGATTTCTATGGTTTCAACAATCCTCCACGCATTTCAGATGACGCCACAGAATTAGATTGTTAAGGTGCATCACTTTGCTAGAGCTGTAAACTGATTCAAAACGATGGCACATGCTGGAACTTACTAAGTGGACAAAAAGAAATTGTTAATACCTTGCAGAGATAGGACAAATAGTCGTGCGCCGCTTGCAGATTACTCTGAATTCCTTCAAAATGCTCTGATCGCCACGATTCCTTCAGATTTGAAGAATTCAGATCATTGCGCAAAAGTTTTCTCGATAATGTTGGCACCTCCGATCATTATCAAAAAAGTTAGCAGGCTCACGGAAAAACGTTCATAAGCTTCTCTATAGAACTTGAAATCGACTATGTCTCTTTGCTGCGTGTTCCGGTTGATAATAGTCATTGAAACTTCGCACAGTTTGGCGTGTCTAATGTTGAACTGGCTGTTCATTGCTCGATTGCTATGGTATTGTGCCATTTCATTAACCTTACGTGCTCCAATGCTTCCTTTCTATTCAAAAAACAGAAGAAAAGACGACCGGTCTAATTCTGTGAGTCAGATCTCCCAGCTACCAATTTTGCTTTCATTCGAGAATGTCGACTATCAGAGATATACCTATCTGCGTTCCGATAATCGGCCGATCCATTTATTGTAGTCCAATTGATGGTCAAGAACAGGAGGCTGTTGCTTATTGTTACAATAAAATAATTAAAAAGCCAACGCTTCGTGCCACTGACACTTCGATGGGCCGACTTCTGCAAAACAGCATTTGATGACACGCACTAAATATGGAAGCAACGAAACAGAGTTCAGGTGGCCTACTGCGTAGTTAGAAATTAGGGAGCTCGTACATTTATTGTAGCATGAATTCATTTGTTATTTTCGAATACAATTCATCTGCGTGTTATCGTTGACGCTCTCACTAAAAAATAATAATAAATTGCCTCACTCAAGATAATCATGACGAAATGATTGAGCCGCTTGCTTTTGCCTTGTGTTGAGTGACATTGAGCTTGAAGAACCTGAATTTGATGTTGACAACATTATCTCTCCTTCCATCATGTACATTGCGCGCTCCACCCTTCTATTTCCCGTCCTCATTCGAAGTTTGATAGAATATGCTTGTCCTACTTTTTGTGGAATGAACCAATCAAATGAAAATATCATTGACAGAGTCCATAAAAGAGCAATGAAGCTAATCTTCAAAGACAAAGTTGATGATCATGTACTGAATGTCTACGAAGGGATCAGAGCCATTTCCAATCGCTTTTTTCTAAATGCATTGACAGATTCTGATCACCCATTGAACGAAATCATGCCAGAGAAGCATTTATCCGGTCGAATCCGTCTTCTACTGTCTGCCACTATGCGTAGATCAAATAGTTTTATTGTGTGTATGTCAAAATTATTCAATGATGCATTTCACCGTTGATCATTTTGATCACAAAGATTTTCCTTTTTATCTTGAGACAATACATGTCATCTTTATTTTTCTGTCAAAATTAGGAACATTACGATCTACAGTACATATGTACTTTGTGCGCGCATGCGTAGCAAATGAAAATTTGACATTGATATCTTTTGGCAAGTAATTTTGTATCTGCTGTGGTTTAAAGTAATCAGATTATATCTCTTTCAACTTCTCAAGTGAATGCAATACTTGTAAAATCTGTGTATTATCACAAATGCGTAACAATTTACGTTGAAGTCAATGTGTTTTGTACTCATACTTTTGTGGCTTATAGCTGCATCATGACAGATTTTGATTTTAATTTTCCGAAATATATCCTTATTCTATTCTATTTACTATACCAGATTTTGAGCATTTCAGCCACTAGCGTTTTCTCTCAACGGTTATTATCCTTCGCACCATTTTATTTCTTTGATAAATGATCTGCATATCACTGTGGATACCATGCATATATTAGCCACAAGTTGGAAAGAAAACATTTTGACTTTTGACCACAAAGCCCGCGCTCATTCAGATGACAAACAGATTTTAGTTATCAGTGTCTCTTCAATGCTTCCTTGTTTTTCTTACCTTCTGTCATCTCCGATTGCAAGCAAACGAATGGCAGTCATTTTCGCACATTTAAAAAATAAGCCTTTCAAAAGATATATGCGATAGCTTGGAACATAAATGAAAGGATTGGTACTTCTAGCAAAATCCTTCATATTTGGTCATCGATTCAGATTGTTCTATGTGCACATGCTGCAGCATAATAGGATTGTCTGTTCCCGTAAACATTCTTTTTAATGGTACATTTTCAAAAGCTTTCAAAATTTAAATTTGCAGACAAGAACGTTTTTGTATGATTTTCTGCAAAGTCAGGCTAAATTCAATCGACCTTCCATGAAATATATAATGTGCACAATTGCAGTGCGGAACAGTAGCTTTGCATCGCTCATTGGCATTGCAATCATTGTTCTTTTATGTCCTCCATATTTGGAACAATATGTAGGTCAAGACAGTTGAAATTGCAATAGCATTTGTGGCAAACACCTACACTATAAACGAAAGGCATTTACCTCTCACTGCTATGCCAGTAATCCCTTGAGGTCTTCCACCAGACGAATGGATAACTCCTCCCTACCTGTGCGCTTCAATTATCTAAAAATTTAAAAGTGAGAATCAAACACGAGTGATGAACTTTAGTGATGATCAATTTTTAAAGAAAATAAGTATTCTATTGATGCGAAAAATTGCAGCTTGGTGAGCGACAGGCCTAACATTTCATGATTAAACCCCAAGTGTGCTTGCATTCATCAAATTCTAACTGTCAACTGTTTTAAAATCAAATATGAATCGCAGTTAGAAAAACATTTGGGATTCAATTACTTGATATATGATTGATCGAACGACATGGCGAGGTGCGTAGTTTAGCCTATTCCGTTGTACATCAAACGGTAAAAGAATTATCAAGTTCAGCACCCGTTCTCACGCATTCAGTATGACTATAGGAAGTCAATTAAGTTGTTAAGGACTTCGTGCATGTACAAATTGGAAGACATATGTAGGCCATCTAGGTGTCATTTGTATATAATTATAGTCAACATCACTCCATAATTATTTTATCAATTAATTTTGATTCAATGATTTCTGTTGTGTGGGAATCTATGCTTGTTTTAATTTAGGACATTGTCCCCACGATTGTATCTGAAGCTTGGCGGAAACTTCAAACGATCACAATTTGTATTTTGTATTCTTTGAATTTGGCTTTAGATGTTTTATTGATCATATCATGCACGCCAAGAAAATATCATTTCAGACTGGTTACAATAGTGATATGCAAAAGCGCTCCCAATTTGAAAACTAAAAATTTGATTTTGCTATATCAACTTTTCGATAAGGATAATGGTATTCAAGAGTGTAATGCGCACCTTTCGCTAAAATCGGAATCATCAGTATAGCTAAAGTAACCCTATTGAAAATAGCGTTCATTTAACCAATTGCATCGTTTGTTATTTTCTTATCACACAAAAGGGTTATTTCATTAATTTTTATTCAAAGTGTAGACTACTCCATATCAACTTAGATTATGTGCTGTTAAGGGGACAAAGGATCTTCGAATAATTTTTCCTAATTTAACACATAATATTACCATGATTGTCCATCGAATGGCAGGATTTGTCAAAATAGATATGAAATCTTTAGATGATGCACAATGTCATAAAAGTGTTATTCAATGCGCATTCGTTCCTACATTGATTATTATTCACTAGTTTGGTTCACTGATTTCAAATTTTCGTCAGTTAGGTGGAAGGTGTTCGAAGCAATGTGTAAAACAAATTTTTTTGCAAATGATGTCCGATATTGTTCAGATGCATCGAACTACAGTTTCTGTAAAAGATTCAATATACGTTATACGTTACTTTTTCTGAAAATTGTACGTGGTGAGGCCGGTTGTCCTTAGTATCCTATTTCGTCTGTATGCTACAACATTCCATCGAAGCGCACAAGACACACCGCATTATTTGCTAAAAATGAATAGCGCAGAGTGGTATTGTGCAAGCATGATGACATCATGCCACGAGATTTTACTATTTGCTTTTTAAAGAGGATATTTTGTGAACACCACTTCTTTTAAACGCATTTTAATGTGTCAAATGATTTGAATTTTAACATTTGTGCTTTATACCTTTTCTGCATCTCTTTTCTACTTTTTCGACTACTGCAATTGGCTTATGGTTGTAGGTATCTGTTGTGATTGATATAAAGCAGATTTTGAATTAAAATCGTTTTTTGATTTTTTTGAGACAGTCGAAAAGTACCTGTCAATTTGTTTCCTATTGAATAGCACGTTGCGACAAGCCTTTTCTCTGAGAAGACATGCTAATCTCCGACAGCTGTACGGATACATTTGCAAAATGCACGAAGTTTTTCTAAAAATTGCTTGCCAATCCCTGCTCTTAGTTAACAATCGATGAGTAGGCTACATGTGCAACCAATGATTGGCTGAAGAATCATTGATGCTAGCTGAGCAGACGTTTGACACTTTTCAGCTGATTACCTTCTTGGTATTTGTTGCAGAAAATTTTCAATTGCAGAACTGTTTCAAATTCTAGTTATATCCATAAAATCAATAAAAACATTTTACTCACATATGGGATGGCGGCTAACATGAGGCTATTCATTATTTCAAAACAACAGTGTCGTGCTCTCCTTTTGTATTGTTTTGCCACTAAAATATATGTTAAAGCTATATACAAACCCCGACCGGTTTCGAACCTTCGCTCTTCCTCGGGGCCGTGAAGCAGGCAAAAACAGAAGTACATTAACACTATCTCAGTAAGCTATATTGATGTAGAGGCCTGCATTTGCGTTGTGTTGATAGAGAGTGGTGATCAGAATGCCGACAGCTCTGTTTTCCTATTGATCACTTACTTCAATTGTTTGATGTATCGCGCCTTTGTCAATCAAGTATCCAGAGCACAGAATTAGATTGTTTAATCGTATCACTTTGCTAGAAGTGCAGACTGATTCAAAACAATGGCACATGCTGGAACTTATTAAGTGGACAAAAAGACATTTTTAATGCATTGCAGAGATAGGAAAATAGTCGTTCGACGCTTGCAGATTACTGTGAATTCCTTCAAAATGCTCTGATCGCCACGAGTCCCTCAGATTTGAAGACCTCAGATCATTGCGCATAAGTTTTCTCGATAATGTTTTGCCCTCCGATCATGATTAAAAAAGTTAGCAGGCGCACGAAAAAATGTCTCTGTGGAACTTGACATCGACTGTGTCTCTTTGCTGTGTGAGCCGGTTGATAAGTCACTGAAACTTCGCACAATATGGCGTGTTCAATGTTGAACTGGCTGCTTATTGTTCGATTGCTAAGGTATTGTGTCAGCAGATTGTGCCATTTTATTGAAATTACATGCTCCAATGTTTCCTTTCTAGTCAAACAGAAGAAGAGACGACCGGTCTAATTCTGTGATCCAGAGTGTCTTTCCTTCATGCAAGACACATGAATTGCATGAAGATTGACACTTCATGCAATGTACAGCACTCGATTTATTCCGTTTATCAACAGCATGCCTATGTTCATCGAATTGATATTTAAAAGGTCGTGAAGTTTGACCGATGTAAAAGTCTTAACACTAATTGAAAGTGAATCTATACACCAGAGATTTGTCGGGCAACATATCACTAATCTCACAATCCTCGTGTTTCTTCGTTTCATTTTTAGTTTTTGATGTATTGTACAAGTTATTATTTGGGGAACTAATCAAGTTAACAGGCATATTGTACTTATTTATCAATTTGCGGATAACACGATCCGTCCGATCATTAATAAACTTCAATTTGAGGTTAGTATGGTTAGTCGGCCAATGTCTGCATCTTTTACTCGTCTTTTTCCTGTTGTAAATACTCGAACAGCTATTATTTGTTCATTTTCTATCTAGTTTATCAAGTGCCTTATTGCACTCTGTTTCACTACTGCATCGTTTTTTAACATACTTAATACTATTTTCGACAAAATTTTCTTCACATGGTTCGGAACAAAACTATCCTTGCGAAGTGAAATACCAGAGTGTATCTCCTTTTCGCATCATGTATATCTTAACACATTTTCCGTTAGTGAAATGGTAGTATCTAGAAAATTAAGAGTTTGATTTTTGGCATTTCTATGCCAAATTCTATGTTATTATTTACACTATTGAATGTAGTCAAAATCGCTTCGAAATTAGTTGAAAGATCAAAGGGTCCCATAATAACATCATCGATATATCTAGCACACAAGTTAGGAATTATTTTATGATCATCTTTAAGCTTCTCTGGTGCCAAAGTTTCTATCCTATTAATGAAAAGCACCGCAAAGCGTGGGCTGTAATGGGCTACCATAGGGCAGCCCTTAAATTGCAAATATTATTTTTTGTTATATGTACTTTCGCAATTGCAGCTGACAGACTTCAGCATGTTTTCCACAGCATCAATGTCAATACCGTATTTATTTACTAGGTGCTAGTTCTCTTTTGTAGAAACTTAATCACTACAGTTATTGCTTCCATTTTCGGCATACTCGGATATAAGGCTTTCACATCCAAGGATATGAAAGCAAATTTCTCAGAGCTATCACCAGGTATATTTGTGTTATTTAGCCTATCGATTAGATTTTCCGATTAGATTTTCCGTATTCGGGACATGCGCAGGAACTAAGTTCATGCATTACGAAAGAATCTGGCACAGCAACCAGTCAATTTTTTCCGTTGGATTATTAGTGTACGAAGCGATAGGACGTAAGGGATAGATCCCGTTGCTCGGGTCTTTATGATCTTTTAAAGTTGTGCGGTAAGTAGCTGACTCGGTGACACAACTTACCAGCTTCTCAATTTCTTGGTAAGTATAACTAGATTTACATGCTGATTTAATTATGGCATTGGCCTGTTTTTCTAAACTAGTAGCGTTGGACTTATTAAGTGGTTTGTAAGTGTTAGTATCACTAAGGATTTCTACCGTACTCTTAGTTAAAACATCCTTGTTAATGACACGAAGACGGTTGGTTTTGTCACTAGGGATTACATCGAGATTATTTTGTTTCAAGAACTTGTGTGAAAAATTAATCTGACGGTCCATACTTTCATTTAATTGTTTTTGTTTTTTTATTAAACCGAAAACTTCAGCTCGGAAAGTTGAGGGTTGCGTGCTTCTCTATCTTCCATTTTAGGAGGAAGTGACACTTTACTTTTACTAAAAGGGATATTTATGTTACTATTGGAATGGCTCGTACAATCGTTAAACACATTCTTCCAACGCAAACCATACGTAAGCTTATCAAGCTCTTTTTCAGCATCATCAATTAGGTTTTTATCAACCTTCTGCGGCACGGGAAATTTGGGACCTTTTTGTAGAAGGTCTTCTAGAGCTGCCGGTGCCATCTCACTCCCACCAACGACAAAATCATCACCATAATCAATTAAGTGATTATTGCCTGGCGTTTCTTGGCAATTGTAAAGACCCTCTGGATAATTGATTGACAGAGGCGCGATACATCAAACATTTGAAGTGATCAATAGGAAAACAGAGCTGACGGTATTCGGATCATCACTCTCTATGAACACAACGCAAATGTAGGCCTCTACATCTATATAGCTCACTAAGATGGTGTTGATGTGCTTCTGTTTTTGCCTGCTTCACGGCCCCCTGAGGAAGAGCGAAGGCTCGAAACTGGTCGGGGTTTGTATATAGCTTTAACACATATTTTATTAGCAAAACAATACGAAAGGAGAGCACGACACTGTTGTTTTGAAAATTTACTCACAGTCAATTTAGTTAAAGTAGTAATACAAGCAATGTTCACATGCATGTCACATGTCGTGAATACAATACAATACAGTTCTCACGCCTACTTCACTACCATAAGCGGCTTTCCTCCCTTCGCATGTCAACTTTCTTACTTATTTGGTAAAACACCATCCACAACACCATCTCAAATGTCTGACAACAGCGACTCTGTTTAAAATTGTCAGTATTTTTTATTGAAATGGTTTTATCTGCATGAATAATCACAGATCAATGGCAATGTGTCTGTGGTTAATAATATCGATGTTTTTGAGACCATCTTTCATATCTACTATGAAAGAGAGCGACAACGGCGGAGTATGATATTGTCGAATTCCTGGCTTTCCCAAGGATCAGCAGTGGTGAGAGCGCTGAGAATAGGAATAGAATTCAGTTTACTGGGTACAGTCAACATATACGAAATTCATTTGTCATTTATCAGTGATGCTATTACTCACTCTTTTGTACTTGAAAGAGTAAAATTTTATTTAAAAAAAGTGCATCCAAGGACTAAATAGAAAGTTTCTACAAAAAGTTTGCCGTCAAAGTAGTATGTTTAACTCTCATGCCTCTTTCCTTTAAGTTGGCATATAGCAATACAAATACGGAGAGAAATCCGGCTGAGAAAAAAATTAGTGATACTCAATTTTCCGATGCTTGATGGATTTTGGTTGGCTGTTCACAAACTAGACCACGGATGATGACGAACGTATACTCAAATGAAATAGGAGATTTAGGGCTTGAGACAAGTATATAAAAAAGTTTCTAATAAGACAAGTCTATTATAGTCAATGAATAATGAAGCCATTGCCTAATTCTCTTAGGCCCTAAAAATGTTTCTAAAATAAAGTCAAAAAACTAATGGTATTAATAAAAAAGCAGAAGTTTCCTAAATGCACGGGGAACTTGAAATAAAAGGATGGAGACTCAATTTTCATATGAATTGTTATTCGTACCTTCATGAGAACTTTGATTATGAAATAGCTTGGAATCAGGAAGTGTCAAAAATCATTAATCATAATCTACATCAATCTCCTCATTGCATTAGACATATACCAAATATGGGACAGAAAAGGGTACAACTTCTAATTAGGAAGATAAATAGATCCAATAGCTTCGTATAGATCGCCTTGATTTATGACTGAATATCTTCGTATATTTTTTTCTTTTGCTACAATTTCAATATTCCATTACAGTCGTACTTCACCAATCATTTTCAGCAGTTGATCTTTCAGAATTTATTACCCTTGCCTTTTTTTAATTGTTAGTGCGATCTCATTTCCTATGTGCAGTGAAATAGGTGATTGATAGCATCTCCCGTCGTGTACAGATTACGTTTGCGAATCAAGGCCAGTTATGATGGGACACAGACCGGTCCTCTTGAGAGGTAGATTAAATTTCATGAATAGTTAGTCACCATTTGGTCACCATTTATAACAAGTCTAGGTCCCTATTTCATTTTCTTCATGGAGTAAATACAGGTGAGACGTTGTAGGTCGATTCTAGCAAGTTCAGTACCTATACTGTAGATTCGCATGTTTTTTATTTTCTTTTCTTCAAAGTTCATTACAAAAGTATTCATTACAGTTATATTTTGTACAGTAGGCTTAATCTTCGTTTATTTTATGTAGTTAACTGAGATTCCTAGAGAATGATGATTTTCATTTAAATTTTTTACAACATCATATTGTGACTCCTCTCTAAGATATTATTGAATTATTTGTATCTGTTGGGCATAATGCCTTCATTGTCTATGTCGCGAAAGGCCTACACACACGAGTAGATCTCCTAATCACATATCCTAATCCGTTTTGTGTGCTGTATTCTTTTGGATATGTAGACCTGAATAATATTTGTTGCGTGATATTGTGTAATTATTCAGCATTTCTGATATTTGATCTGCATTTTCATCATCTATTCTCATTCTACTAAACTTAACCTTTTCTTCACTCCTCGTATTGCATAATCCTTTTGCTTAATACAGCAATGTATTAAGTTAACTCAATATTGAAGTTAAAAACGTACTTGCTAACAATGTAAGTCTGCGCGATGAAGCAATTTAACTACAAAGTTGACTCCGAAACCCTATGCTCATGACTGCTGGTCAAAGACCTTGCAAAGTACATATTTATATAGATGAAGAAGCAGCGGATGTGGGAGTTCATTTCATTAATTTGAGCACCTGAGCTTAACTACGCTTAATAGCTCTGATGCATTTCAGGGTATGATACCCTAACTTGCTCATGTAAAACAGTAAATTTGCATGATTTCGGTTGTTTTCGGCACACTTTGTGTTTAAAGTTGATGCAAGCCTAATCTCTAAGCACGCCAGAATATAACACAGAGATTCCAGGCAAAAATATCATAAAGGAATTCAACGAAAGGTTATTGCGTTCCTTTGGTTTTCTTGCAAGAGACACCAACTTTCGAATTAATCCAGAAAGAGAATGGCAAATATCAAACGCAGTCTGGAGTTATTGTCTGTCACTAGCAGAGACATTATCGAATAGATCTGTGTATGATTTATGAACTACAACAGGTAATATGAATTGTTCTCAGAAACAAACTTCAGGCAATAATTTTTGCAAGCACGACATATTAACCTTATTAACAAGTTCATTACGTTCGTTAAATCGCGAAGCAGTTAGGTATTGTAAACAAACACAACAAACTGCTGATGCACTTTTCTGTAGTGTATCTGTCGAATTTCTGTCCTTAGCAACTGATATGCTCATCATGAGGCAGATTTCATTGTCGATAAATATTTACTATAGTAATTTGTTTTTTACAAAGAAATATGCGAGAAATTAGCAATTTCGAGGGTGTATCCATAATACATGGCAGGTCAAGTGATATCAGCCATATTCACACTGTCACAGAAAGACGAAAAAGGTATCAAAAATACCCAAAAGCCAGTTTATGAATTTTTAGTCAGACAATGCTATGTACTTGTCTTCTCAACCACTAGAAAAATCAGCTAGGGGCCGTTTTTGAAAAAATCAATTTTTTATTTATTTTTATCGGTGGACCTGAAAATGACCAGAGGTCTCCAATAATTTTTAACTTTTTATATTATGTGCCATTTCTATGCAAAACTAGAAAAAGAAATACACACAGATACCTATATTTAGTATAAATATAATGTAGTGCACGAGAATTAGGTTTTATTCCGGACAAAATTCGTGGTACCCTGAAAATTGGCATAGGCCTACATGCAGTTTGGATTGTGCTTACTAACACATGCTCTATAAGTAACAGTGACCCAAAAATGGCATGTTACATGAGATTTCTCTAGGTCTATTTTGATGACATCTGACTCCTTATTGGTGAATGAGTGCATAAGTCAGCTGACGCTCTCAGCCAATGAGCGTGCAACTTGCAGTGAGTGCAGACTTGACATGCAAAATATTCATGATCAAACGTTATTTGGAGTGTTTATCCTAAGCTACACTTTTCAATCTGAAATCTGATGGATTGGCTAGTCATCATCAGCATTAGTCGTGGAAAATGAATTGATTGTAGCAATGCACTAACAGTCCATCAGTCATTCATAAGGTAACTTTCTGGTCAACACCGCGTTTCAGAACTATGCTACATCAGAGTCGCTTCACAACATTTGGCTGAGCACAGAGCAAAATTTTGTGATGATGCAGTCACAATCAAATCTCAACTACATTTTCATCGAATGCTCTGGGTGTCTAAGGGACTGAATGACGTGAAATCATGTCTCTATCATTGAGTTAACTTCTAGTCTTCCGTCTCCTTTTCACGGTGGCTGGATGGATGAGGAATATCTAAAATCATTGGAATTACATAGTTATTTTCTAATTTACAGGACTATGAAGTCAAAGTCAATCGACTAACTCTGGGCGATAGAGTAGTCTAAAATAATGGAATTAAAATGTACTTGCATGATCAAATACGTTTATTGTCATACATGTTTCAATACGTGAAACGTACCATCGTTAGTGAACAGCAACAGTGATACATGCGCAAAGACTTAAATACATCCAAGAGTTCATTCAAAATGAGCGCTAACAGGCATAACAAATAACAAAGAAAAACAATTTCAAAATAATATCAACTGAAATGACTCGGTTGTCACAGTTATTGTCATGCTTGTCACATGTATGACAATAAACGTATTTGATCATGCAATCTCTACGGCATCTTTCATTATTAAAATGCACTTGTTTTCATTAATAGAACGATATATAACGATCATATCTTTCTCGTCTTTCTGTGACAGTGTGCATTGTACGCGATGACCTCAATTCAATCCTCCCTATTGCCGTGTATACTCAAAGATGTTCAATATGGACATACAGTGGAGAAATAGACTTTTCATGCTGTAACGTAGGCGATGAGCCTCGATAACTGTATCGTTGAATTTTACTGAAACACATTTAACAATTATATCGTGTTGCTTTCGTATACACAGTATAGCAGTCGAAAATGTATGCTTTAGTTTATACCAAAGAAAAATAATGATAGCAACTTAGTCATCTCTGACAAAAGAAGCCTATTAAATTTCAGAACGCGCTTCGTGAAATTCACAAATTTCTTTGACTAATCCTGACAATGTCTGTCAGGGATATATAGCTTATAAAATAAGCGTGAGTATAGGGTTAGAAACAGGTCCCTTATTTTCTCAAATTAGCAAATCTAATACACGCACGTAAACTAATAGACCTGATTACTGACTTTGATAACATAAACCAGTTTTCATAAGCGTGTTTTGCTTCTTAATAGATAGATTTTATAGTCACCTCCTGAATATCCGCGCAATAATGGCAATAATATTCATTATCTCATGTACACAACATATTAAGGCACAATTGCCCTAAGATCTACGGTTGCAAATGAGACAAGGGCTCTATACCATTAATTAGAAACCTGCATTGTCAAAGGGACAAAAAAAGAAACTTTAAAACGTTTTTGAACTGCTTTAGCAACCAGATGTTTAAACATGGTTTCAAAACCGTTTTTTGTTGAATCCTGGCTTTTACAGATGAGTCTCTATAATATGCTCTACATGATTGCAGAAAAAAGTTGTTTTTCAAAACTGTGCTGTTAAAAAATGTTGTATCTTAAAACAGGGATTTCAAGGATTTTTTGCATCGTGTTTTCAATCATAAAAGTATCTTTGAAGTGACATGATATATAAAAACCAATGTGATGTACCGGTATATTTATATGATGCATTCATTTATTTATTTATGAATATACCGCACAATCAAATTGTATACAATACAATTTTCCTATAACCATTGCTACAATTCAATGAAATGCAAATGTATGTACCATGATACAAACAGGCGGGCATGCAAGCCTGTTATCGTCGTTTCATTTCACATTAATAGAGGAGATCTATTGTCTGTCCATTTTGCAAGTAATTACATTGAAATCTTCTAGGCGTAATATTTTAAAAAATACGAGTAATTTTACTTCTTTAAAATTATTTAATATGGCTGTTCGTTTTTAGTTCCAGGAAGCGCTCTGTTACACTGACTGCATTAAATATGGATCTTCTGCGATTAATCCCACGAACTGTATATGTCCATCACTGTGTTTATGATGGATCAAAAGTTATAAAAACCCTTGAAAATATTGAAAGACATGTGCCATTCCAATCTGACAAGATATCCCATGATGAATAGTTCATCACTTTGATACTCGAAAGAAGTCATCGAGGATAGATCCACTTATCTTTTCACATTATTTGAAAAAAATGGCGCCAAGAATGTATTTCGTTGCAAAAGATGAAAACACCATCAACAGACCTGCTTGATTGGATCTTTTATGTAACGTCAAGAGAAATAATGGTACAATGGAGTGATGCGAAACATTGAACCTTCGTCTGGCGCCAAAATGTGTACCGATGTATCGTACTGAGATATCATTCCATTAAATTGAGGAAAATTGATTGAATTTGTTTCAAGAAATAGTATCAAGATATAGTACACAATTGTTTTATTAAAACTTTAAAGAAGAAAATGGCCTTTCGGAAAGTGAAGATACAAAATGATAAACTGCAAGAAGCAACCTCAAATTGGCGACAAGAAAAAGCTCATTGTGAATTTTGAGAAAACAACAATTTATTGAAATATACGCACG
Source organism: Prostheceraeus crozeri (assembly GCA_907163375.1). Taxonomy (NCBI): domain Eukaryota; kingdom Metazoa; phylum Platyhelminthes; order Polycladida; family Euryleptidae; genus Prostheceraeus; species Prostheceraeus crozeri. The sequence continues at coordinate 209,046 of CAJQUW010007898.1, read as the reverse complement.
TCTATATTTTTACTTCCTTTGAGGAACAGATTCCTTCACAATTTGCCATTGTTTCAACAGTCGAGAATTCAATCACTATCTTGTAATCGCTGTTAAACAGCCCCATCCCGTTCTTAAGTTGAAACATTGGTCATTGCAAAGACTGTTATTATCTGTAAGTGTCCAGATGCATGACATTTCTCGTGAACTTTGTAAAGATAATTTTTCTGTTTCAAGAATCGGTGCTCTTAATGCAGAAGTACTAGCACAAATTACTAAAGAAAGTATTAATGATATTAATGCAAGATCCTGCTGACATGAGACTGAGTGATAATCAATTTATCCAAACCCATAAATTAATTAACCACATAAACATTAAACGAAAACACAAGCCCCTGCTTTCTTGAATCATGAACTGTAGGGAGCTCCTGCTGGCAATCATATTGAATATTTGCGCTATTTGTATCCCGAAAAATCATGAATTCTATTTGTTATTACATATCCTTTTCTGTATTGATGAAATAAGAAAGGCATCAAATTTTTGAGGATCCCTACGAATGTACAAATTACAGGTATCTTACATTTAGAATGCATGAAAATTTCCGTGTGATATTTTCCATATAGCACACTGAGATTGTTGGAAGACCAGAGATGCCTGTGCTAAACTATGCGTTATGATAATATATAATGATAATATAGAGGGGTCAGAGAGTTCTAATTGTTAGCATTTAGCCATGGACTCCGAGGTATATAGCATCTGGACAGGAAGCAAAAGTTTCTGTGCGCCATTGATAGCTGAAACATGTACTCCTAGATTGCACACGGCTGAAATGATCAACACCTTACAACGAAATTGCCAGATATCTAGAAGTCCATGCATTTAGCGTGCACCTGATTAGATATCGTGAGTTAGAGTTATCGATCATTTAATCAGAACACGCTTTATGTTGGGAATTAAGATATACAGATATAAATCAAATTCTATGAGAACAGCATATGGTGTTGATGCTGAGTTAAGAAAAATCAACAAAAATATAGAAAAATGTAGCGGACTGGGATGGCATTGTCTTCCGATAGTCATGTTGACTTACGGCTCATGGTGCAAGAGTGCAAGTGATTCTTCTCTCGAGTATCGACGAGGCTGTACATAAGATCTGGACTGACTACTATTGGTGAGTGTCCTATTTTTGCGACTCGTTCCGCTTTCTATAATTTATCATACAATACCTTTCCATGACTTCTTATAGTCTTACCTATGTGCATTGTTGTGATTCGTTTATTAAACATAAAAATATTTGTATAACTAAAAAAAAGTTTGACAATAATATACTTTCTGTGTGTCTTCCATACAATAACGCCGTTTTTAACCCAATGCGTTTCCTATGAGATCTAGCAATCAATAACGCCAAACACAGTATTAGTGTCTACTGACATATGTTGAAATCTACGTGAATTTCTTCTTCATTTGGTTGGAATATTAATATCTTTGTGGAACAGGAATAGATCTTTCTGATTATGAGATTATGAAAGCTATAAATTGAGACATCTGACAAATAAGTGCTTTTAATTAAAAGTAACGATTTGGCGGTATTTGTTTGTTCTGAATGTCACGAAATGGTTGATCATGTGAATCATTTGTAATTTTAAGTAAGTTCCTTTGAAGGATATTGGAACAGCACATTGCTGTCTTTATCCAAATGTGACAAAGATGTGAATGAGCATTACGAAAACATGAAAAGGCATTATTCTGACACGAATTCGTAATTGAACGATAAAGTTTATGATATATTTAATGAGATCATGAAATCTCTAGTGCAATGGAATTTATACATAAACAACAAATGTGGCTTTGAAATTAAAATTTTTCTACTACACACGATGCAGCACCTGTTTATAATTATTATGCTTACTTTTTGTACAAATTAGAAAGTGCATGAATTCGATCAGGTACGGTACCTGATACTTACACCATTGCTTGTTTCCCTCTGTTCAAATTATCTTTGAATAAAAGACCGCACTAATACTTTCCACATGCTTTGCAAGAACATGAAACATATTTTCTTAAAATCTAAGGTCATGAATTTTGAGCCACGAAAATCGAACTTTCATGATTTGTCCCTATCAGGCTATCACAATCATTTGTTGACATTTATTTGATGATATAATTGAGTTCAATCAAACGTGCATTTTCATATCTGCACGATAAATCTATGCAAAAAATTTCAACCAATTAAGGTGTGGAATCAGAAGGCATTAGCAGTGGTGGTGGAACAAAGAAGTGGAAGAGCCAGCTAGGGCAAACCGAACAACTTGGAAGGTGGTAGAAGAAGTAAAGAACAATGAACGGGGGAAGGAACGACTTACGATGGAATACCGAGTGAAAGAGAATCAGGCTGAAAAGGCAGTATAGCGCGTGCAAAAAGAGAAGTAGAAAGTAAATTATACGAGTCTCTAGAACATGATGCGTGATTGAAACTGATGCGCCGGCTTGCTGAGGCAAGGAACCGTGAAGTGAAAGATGTGATTGAATCCAAGGGTATTCTAAATGAAAATGGTGTGGTGGTTATTGAAGAAAATGGAGTCTTGCGGACATGGCAAGCGTATTTCGCTGGTTTGCTGAATGTGAACGGGGAGATGAAGATTGGTGGAAGAAAAGTTAAAGAAGTAAAAGTTCAGTGTACAATTAAGAAGATGAAGACAAGGAAAGCTGCAGGCAATGACGAAATAAAAGTAGAGATGATCAGAACAGCAGCTCCAACAGGCATCACATGGCTTGCGCGATTTTCAATGTGCTTTAAGGAAAAGGTGTAATTCATGGTGAATGTAGGCTATCCCTAATCGTCCCTAATCGGCTTCAGAGTATTGCTTATAATCTTTGTCGATGCCTTGAGATCTAAGAGTCAAAATAAACGTTTTGGTGGGTTTACACAACTGAGTTCATTGTCAAATTTTCAAACTATTTATTTTTCATTTCGAATTATGCAGACACTCAAGTGAGTTGTCAAAAATCATTTTCCTCAAAGAGGAATTCGAAACATGATTATTGATGACTTTTGAATCCATGAAAGTATTTGAAATGTCTCAGATGTATATAAATCAGGTCTCAATGTTGTGCTATTGCTAAAACGACAAATCATGAAATTGTAGAAGTCAATGATAAACTTATGAACATTGTAGTTGTCAGTAGAATTTCCAATAGGGAATAGAAATGTATTATCGGTGTTTACACAAATACGATTAATTTTAGTCTAAATTCAGATAAAAAATTTGTATTTAAGTCCTTCGAGAAAATTTTGTCAAAGGCCTATGAAGTTGGTATTCATTTAAGCATCAGTGACGTCGGTTTTCTTTTATAATTACTAAGCAGGTCACAAGAATAATTTTGGTTGTTGACGTAATTATTTCATGTGATTTTTCTCATTTTGACAAATATCTGTCTTCTGACAGATTTAAATATTTGCCAGTAAACTTATATTACAGCTCACTAGTCTACTAGTCATTAAGTCTACAGATAATGGGATGATATGATGGTATTCAGAGTTCATTCTAGGCAGTAGAGATGGTGTCGGGTCACCTATCCCTGTCTTGATGATGGGCGCAAGCACCAACAATCTTTCGCTTCTGTGGAAAATTAGTACTCCAATCTCTTACAACAATGATAATAATCAACCATTTTGATTATCGTCCAGTAGGAGTCATAGTAGACATTCAGATATGGGTGAAATAATGCTGCTAAGTTCTGATGCTAATGTTGCTAATGTTTCTCTACCATGTCAGACGAAGTAATTTGCGATGCTGGAACTAGTAGCCAAGTACCTTAAAGTCATGCTCTGAGCAGAATCCAACATACAGTCGCCACTGTCACGTCATTCATTTTGTGCTATCGGGGAAGTGAGGTGCAAAAATACGTTCCATGCCAGATCGGTTGGAGTTGAACGCGGCGCCTATGTCGCCTAGAACAGTAATCAACGCGGAGGGAGCCGCCTTGCAATTCGCTATCCAACTGCTAATACTAGTAGAACGAGTCCTTCATCTCTCGGTCAGTGGATTCGGTATCATAACAAGCAAGATGACAGACAAACCGAAGGAATGCTCAAAATGGGCGCGTACTTCAAACGCGAGAGGCTTCTAGAATGTCAGCGAGCTTGCATATATGCGTTGAACGGCTAGCACGATGCCTTGCATTTGATGTCAGTCATGTCCACTCCAGATTAGTCTCTAATTGTTAATACAGTCCGTTTCTTAAAAAGTGGATCATCCTAAAATTTGACTAAATAAAACATAAGTATGATACAGAAAGCATTTTTCATGTTATTTCATGTCCCTAATATATTTAAATGTCCTTATATAATCTGATAAGCTATGATACAGTAACGGTTCTTAAGAAGCTAATATTTTGTGGCCCTACCCTTATTGTCAATGACATTACCAATTCGTCTAGGCATTGATTCGATGATATCGTTGATTTTTGACTGATCTAACTTTATAAATAAAAAGCGCACAGAATGCTTTCGAAGTCATAATAAAGTTTATTGAAATTAGGAAGAAAAATGTAAACCTGACATGTTTCGACTGGTCTTGTCAAAGGTAACCCAGCATGTGAAATTACATTGAAAGATAGACATTTTTTAAGAAGGAGAAAGTTGAGATACAGGTCAACACGCGATAGCAGCGGCAGACTGTGAGTCACCCGATTACCATGGCAAGCGAAGATTAATCACATGGTCCTTTTGCTTGCACAGGTTGGGATTATCACGTCTAATAAACAATGCCTCGAGGATACGTAAAATGCGGTCATTGTAAGCGTGGCATACAATCTCAAACTTGCTGATAGGGTCATTCGGAACACTACAGCAACTGAGCACATGTTCAGTAATTGCAGAGCGAGAAATTCCTAAATGACCATTTAAGAACCACCTGGGTATGTGCTCCCGCGCTCGAACTGTCAGGGGTCGTGACGTCCGTCCAATATAGGTTGATCCATAAACTTTATTATGACTTCGAAAGCATTCTGTGCGCTTTTTATTTATAAAATTACAAACAGGCACAATTGATCTAACTTTCTCCACTCTCTTTTTAAAAGTGACGTAAGTTGTGATGCGCCATCTGTAGGTAGCAGTGAACGACGAACGCTACGTTTTAGAATACTCCATACATTTTCTATGGGATTCAGATCAGGAGAACGAGCTGGCCAAGATAATGTCCTAAGCCCTAATTGAGACTTGCATAAGTTGACTCTACTACTCCTGTGACACGTAGCATTGTCATCCATAAATAACAAAGTCGATGGATCACCAAGTTGATCTGTCATTTGGCCAATGTTCATTCGTAAAACATTCACATAGCGTTCAGAATTCATGGTTCCTTGCTGTATGTGAAGTTCAGAGCGGCCATTGGTCCAAATGCCAGCCCAAATCAGTAGAGTCGCACCACCTTGTACCCGGGGACGATGTAAATGTCTCGGAATTTCCTGATCAGATTTTATCCATAATCTCAATCGACCATCACTATCCTTCAGACGGACTGATGCCTCATCAGACCAGACAACCCGATCCCATTGATTTCGCCAGTGACAATGACTCATTGCCCATCTGAGACGTCTTTTTGTATGCTGATCTGATAATTCGATCTGAGAGGGCCTCTTACAGCTCTTGAAATTCGACTCAATAAGTCTTCTACGAATAGTGGACTTAGAAATAGACGAGTCTAGTGCAGCCATCTCAGTTAACGAGAGACTTGGATCAACTTTAACAAATCTCAAAATTAGGCGGTCTCTACGTTTGGATGTTTTGCGTGGACGGCCAGAGCCATCTTTACGACAAAGTCGAAAATCATCATTATGCCATCGATGCACATTTGTGTAAGGGACATTTAATCGCTTGCTTGTAGCTCGCAAAGAAAACCCTAGTTCTAGCAAGGCTGACACTTTGCCGTTTGTGAATGCGATCTCGTTATTGTTCATTTGTGCTTTGTATTGTTTTCAACCGGTAAGAGATAGATTTCTAGCTGAAAGCAATCAGGAGTGCTGCCAACACCACCGCAACGAAGTCAGGAAGCTATGGAACATGAAGTTCAGTTAATCACATGTAGCAGTTACATTATTGTTGATGAATAATGGTGCTATACTGGCTCTGATTGACCGATTTTCTTTATTTTTGTTTTGCTTGATAGATTTTGGCTTGTAGAACAACATAATACATAACAAAGGAAACAAATGTAATTTTATAAGAGTGAGGTATGATTTTGTGCAACATTGCTAAATGAAGATCAAATTATCTACTACTTTTTTATCTATAACAGGAAAACAACTCAATATTCATGCTTGAAATTTCCGACAATGATATTAGTAAGCACAACTGACATATCTTCCAATTTTCAGAGAAATTCGTTCAAGTTTGGCGGTGTTAGACAAAGTTGAAGTTAAGGCGATGTTTAAGGGTGATCCATTTTTTATGAAACAATCTGTGCTAGTCTCACCGCCATTGGTCCATCGTGCTACCTGAATAACGGCATAAACGATGTTAAGGCGAGAGAGTTATCTTGAGAACCCATTGTGAGGCTTGTGAGGTTAGGAGATCTCCGCCACCTGCGACCCAGGAGGGTGGAACTGCAGCTACTTCATTTCCATCAACATTTATGACAACTTTAAGAAATTGACTCACTTTCGAATAAGTTGCGCTTCAATTAATCTTCAATTCTTTATATGTAAAGCCTACAATATCCTCAATATTCAATTAGTCTACCGGTAGCTAGTCAGGCATTATCTCAATTGTTTGAAGATGGAAGTAGTTATAACACTACGAGACAACAGAATGATCGCATGCTATTGATGAGCGCTCACAGTACTTTACACCTCTCGGTGATTGATATGATTTCAATTTATCCTCGTGGAAAATTATCAAAAGCCTCGTTGTTCAGCTTCTGATTTGGAAAGTAACAGATTGCTGATCAAAGCATCTGTTTGGCTTTCAAAAGAGATCTGACATCCGTAAATAAAAGCACAACATAAAGATATAATTATGACTTGTTCTTCAACAATCGTCAACTTTTCGTGGGAATAAACTAAACTGCACACGCATGCAGTGCTACAAACACGCAAATTGCGATGATTAAATACTCGTACTTCAATTCTTTTCTCTACTTGTGACTTATTAAGCACATCTTTTGACCGAAAATTCCATTTATAAAGAGTAGGCGAGGTGGACCCACCCAATTCTATCGACCTTTGAAAGTACGGGACGCCGAAGTACTTGTCTTGATCTGCATACTAACTTTGATAGAAATTCGACCACAAAACAAGGGGGAGTTACGCATTTTTGTCTTTCTCAATATGAATATGATCTCCCGTCATTTGGTCTGCTACGAGCATTACATTCGAAAAAATTAGTATCTGATGAAAGCGCTGTGACGAAAAAGTAGACTACAGAAGCTTTGATTGTAGGACAGAAAAAGAACAGATTGAAGGACATTTTGAAATTGAAAAACTTAATTTTATCAAATTATTACTTTGCGAATGATGTCCCAAATGACGTGATTTTGCCAATATCATAAGCGCCGTCAATTTTCCTGAATACAAGTGCATTCATGATTTGATTTTCTATTGAATTTGCGTCATTGATATATAACCCTGCTGAGGTTTGGGTCAAATCATATGATCTTCTACATGAAAGAATATCTCATAAAGGTTAGATAGGTTGTTATTCTCAATAACAAACAGTTGAACTAACACGAGTTTCTTAACCCTTAATTACTGTTGGAAATATTGTTTCTTGTTCAACTATCCTCACTTTAAATTGCATGAAATTAGATTACTTGCCTAACGTATTGAGAATATCGATCTAACGAGCAAAAAGTGGTTTGGGATACAACATGTTAATGCAAGACAATCTTTACAAACAGAATCGAAAAGTGTAATATAATTTGAAATTGTCAGGATATCCAATGACTATGAAAATCAACGTATATAATCGCACCCAACCACAAGCTTCTGAAAAACATATGTGAATATTTGATTTCATTAAACATAGGCTGACTACAGAACTGTTGCTTCAAATCTAACTGTTAATAAGGCTGAAAAAATGTAAAACCCGAGGCATTATGAATGAACATATTTGCGAAAGAGTGAAACAACACTGTATACTTCATTTGAGACGAACTATCTTGGAAAATATGATGCATCATGTGCACTGATTCACTTCTTCGAATGAAAATTATCACATTTTTGTATAAAAATGTCATTGACGAACTAAATTGCATTGTTGAATTAGTGCCTGTTTCAATTTGTCTGAAAGCGTTGAAGTGCGTGTCAGTGTTTCGCAACGATAGAATATGGTCAGCAAAAATAACAATCAGATAAAAAAACCCCCGTCTAAAATTGCCTGTCTTGTCTCATTTCTTCCTTCATTTCCCTTGTGTATTATTTGAATAACATATTATAATTGAGTTGTATGTGTTATGCGCGGTGAACGGCACAATGATTGAAATTAAGTTTCAAGAATATTTTTCTTATTTTATTTGAAAACTGAATCTCCTCCTGTTTGTTACTGCTTCTGTTTGGCTATTATGGATGCTGAGTTTTTGAGAGGGAGTCGCCTTCAGGTCATTGCCTGGTTTCAGTCGATTTCTTTGCTTTCACGTGTTGTCGCTGAAGAAAAACAGATTCATGAATTAAAATCGAACAGCTCCTACTCAACGCGATGACAATCTATTAGCTAACTACCGCGCTTTTGTAATTCAACTAAAGAAAAAAATTAAAATTGGTTACTAATTAATTCAAATTAATTAGTAAGGATAGCGCAAAATTTTAAATCGCTCGATCTAGTTATCTGTGATGGCATATGCATTAGGATCGACGATCGCTCGGTGGGTCGTGCCTTCGATCAACTGATGTATGCATTGTTGCATCGAACATTTAGATAGCCATTAAGTGTAGCTATGTCAAAGATGACCCTCTGTATTAGACCTGCATTCTTTTAAACACATTGATTTGCAAAACTAAGTACATAATTAATATTGACATTTAGTACTAATAGCATTTACTGGGTCAATGGAATTTATAGCCAGTTATTAAATTTGTTGTCTTCAGACTCTGTGAAACAAATCCATCATATCACATTCACACACAATTTCTGTCTGCACATGAGAAACATAAGTCAACCAAACCAACTGTAAAGGAAGGATCGAACAGTACCATGAGATATAAATTGGTTACATTCATTTCCTACAGGATTCCGCCATTTCATTTGCGGTATTTGCATTTGCTATTTCACATCTAGCACGAAATCGCTACTTTTAATCAATGGAACAGTACATGCAAGTCGGACTATACTATAAAATACAGAAGCTAAACAAAGCTAACATCCGCGTAGCAGCCTTCTTTTGTAATTATCATAAGAATTAGGGCAATGTTGAACAAGCGAGCTCCGACATGCCTTCCTACACCTCAAATTCACCCTACATCTGTCCGTCCCATTTTGGCATTGGCAGACTGTCCTATTTGACAATATTTATTTAGCAGCAGCATCTTCTGAATTACTGCGCCTTCAGCTCTTGAGACATAGAATGCATGAAATTCCTCTATTTGAATTTAAAGCATGATTTATAATAAAAAATACCTCCTTAAAATACAAGATTGATGCCCTCACGAGAAAGAGCGTGTTGAAGACGTGTCAGCAGTTATAAATTCATGAACCCAACTCTTTTAGACACTTTTGTCAATAATTGACCGTCTATGATTCAGACTATTTAAATGAAAATGCTCTGCGGGCATCAGCCTGCGGACACGGGCATGTACATTAACGGCTCAATCTGCGAATTCATACCCGGTCAGTGGATATACAGGTAGGGATTCATGGCGGCATATACTCGCATGACATAATCCTAATGTAGGTTAAGCTCATCATCTAATTGAGTCATATCGTATTACTTGGCAACTATTTCTGAAGGCCAAACCTAGGCCTCTGCTGGCTGGCAGCTTCCAAACCTTGCAGATGCGAAGCGTCAAATGGGTGGACATCGACCCATCGTCGCCTAGCAACTTCGTGCGGCGTGATGCTGCTGAAGTGTGTTACAGGCTAATCCTCACGATAGAAGGACTTTGACTTCCCCTATGGATTTTTATATTCTCAGGTTTGATTGGGCTTGATACAAAAGGCGTGTGTGACGTGTAACGTCTGACGTCAACTTATGTTTCGCATTGTCATTGCGGGACATTACCGACAACGAATTTCCTGATAGTGCAGCTTGTATTATTTCGCGATGTCAGATGTGAGAACAGGTAGGCCTACTTCTATTCTTTCTCCCCCACATTTCTGTTAGTGACACCCGGAAGTGTTGCATCGTCAACGATCTTCTCTTGCTCCTACGGGCAGTCTGAATAACGTCGCATAGTGTTTAGTGTGTAAACTCCTCTTATCTGACTTGTAGAACATTTACAGCCTCAGAATTAGACAACTGCTCGTCATTTGTCTGAAGACAGCAATCACACGAAGTTCATGATCACAGCTGTACCTTGCATTAAAGAAATGACATTGTGAGGTAGACGTATTAATGAACCAGTTGGTGATAAGCTATTCACGGAATTTTATTCACTTTTCAAGTGACCGGTCTGTACCCCGTCCTATCTGATCTACATTCGCAAACAATTTTGTCAAGTATGAGGAAAGTTCATTGTCAATTACTGTTTTCAATGCAGAGGGGAAGATGATTATCTGGATAAAGAAAATCATTCACGCTGCTACTTAACTTCATATAGATAAATTGTACTACGATTAAAAGGGTAAGAGATTCTGAACATAAGCGACTAAAATCAATTGTGAAATGTGACTATAAAGAATACATTAATACTATGCAAAACTATGTAGCATGTTAGAAAGTAAAGGTGCAAGTGTAAAATGACATGGTTAAACTGTATAAGAAACAAATGTGGGTAAAATAGATGAATAGACAGCAAAAAAGGAAGTGTAATGAAAGTGCAAGCGAATAATACTGCATGTATGTGCTAAAAATCTGCAGTTGCTCCTTAGACGGAGTGGTTTTGCGGTCTCTGTACGAACTAGGAAGTCATCAACAGAAAGTCATCGGCCGATTTCAAATAATCCACGAAAGAACAAGTTTTTCCAACGCCATCGGAATGTGAAAATGATATCAATCGAAGTGGTTGGAAAAAGTCCTAATCTAGGCAAATAGAATTTTCCGTAGACAATGTAACGAACCAGAAAATCTACCTTCCGTGTTTGCGTTCGACAAATAGCATTTTATCCACCTATGTAATTACTAGAATAATGAACTTATAAGTTAGATACATGTAAAAGACAGTGTACTATGTGGTTTCTCAGTTTCAGCAGTTCACAGTACGGATTGTGTACCGTAGCCTGTCTAGAATTGTCATCAATTACCGACTCTATTGGTTCTTTATAATTTCAGGACATGCACTATTTATAATTATAATAAATCGCAATAATTGCTTTCTGTGTGAAATCATGAGAGACTTTATTCAGTTCTTTTCTCAAGATAAAACTATGACTGGAAAATTACTGAAATCCTAGGGATTACACAAACTTTCGACTTTGAAGATATTATCCTATTGGAAGTATTTTCGGATCGACATCAATCCAGTAGATTCATCACTAAGCTACAATTATTAATTTTCGGAATCTAAAATATTGCCCGCTTTGATGGGAACTGCATTGAAGTTTCAACTGTTAACATCTTCTAAAACAATTTTGTTCACTTGCAATCTAACAAACATTGCAAGAATAGAACATACATTTGCATTTTGATCTGACGCTGATCTTTGATCTTCGGCGTATGTATGACCGGATATAATCAATACTTGCTAGAAAGCACATGTAAATTGATTCATTGGATTTCAGAGCAATAATTGAAATTCAAAATAATTTAGGTTTTGACATAATTTTAACCCTTGCCACAGCCAAGAGTTATAATAACAACTTAGAAGGCTATCTATAGACAAAATTTTAGAATATCTAGTTAACTTCGATGATAAATGAAAACATCCCTTCTACGAAGTTCAATAAATTGATACATCATAACCATTTCACACTTCTCGATAGTATCGAGATCATTGCATGCTCTTGCACTTAATGATCGACTCATGATATATCTTGAGTTGTCTGATATACATGCATCTTCTAACTGTACGAGCGATGATAAATATATTTGTGTACCTTCTAAGCTCAAGTGATGGCACGTGAATGCGCTTGCTCTGCGAGTGCTTCTGAAGATCTTGGGTGTCGGTAAACAAGAACTAATAATCTCTACAAAACTGCTTCAAAAGAAGTAGTACTTGCTTATAGAAAAAAATCAACTGAAGCTACATCTCCTCTGAAAGAGTTCAACTTTTACTCATCATCTACAAAACAAAATTTTCGACCCGTTCAAGAATTATATGATTTGCTTGTGAGGCATCGACTCGCATACGGCAACAGCACTCTATCATTGAACGAATGTAAGACTCAGACAGCATGATAGCATGATGAGCTACCTGATCACTGATGTACTGTAAGGGTACCACAACCATTCGTGCCAAGTCGCATGCATGGAAGAAGAATTTATTATTCATTTGATGACGTAGTTCATGTTGGTCATCACCTCAATACATTTGCGAGGCCTGAATACTCAGAGTTTCGGAAGGAGTGAAGTAAACAAGCCATTTGACGCATATTCAGAGATCGTATGAATCTCTTTATTAAGACAGCCGCATATGTGCTGAAGTTCTTGGGAAATTTGAATTGTTTATTAATTGAAATACGATTTCAGAGCTATCAAATGACTGATAGTGTAAAGAACGAATCTGGAGGACAATCGCACTGAAAGACGAAATTACTCAATCTGGATTAATAAATGTGTCCAGGATGTGAACCACGAAACCCCTGCTCACAAACACTCGGGAAACGACAATCGGCCAACCACATCGCACGTGCTCAACGGAGGTAAAACGGAAATAAGTATTACAGAGCAGTGCACTCCGGTAAACCGAGACAACTTGGAGCACACGTTTCCTCTCGCCTATCCTTTTAAGGTCATTTGAGGCTCAATAATATGCGATATTCGCTACGCTTATGTGTTATCTAATGTAAGTTGTTCTCGAAATTTTTTGATGTCAATGCATAATCTTTACAACACATGCAATCGCACCTGAAAATGCACTAGATTGTCGCTTATTGCAATTCTCAAACGAAAACGACGATTCTGGAACGAAGCTGCACACCACGACTAACCACATCAATTGAACTTGCTGGTTGACGGTTACAACTTGACAACTGATTTCTACACATCAAGGAAGCAGCTGCAAAAGTGATTGGCCAAAGATCAAATGTTCATGGATCGGTCATGAGACCTAATGCTTTCTCCGCTTTAGTGGCAGACTTCAAACCTACCATCAAAGACACTGACATTCGAAAATATGCTGACGACACATGCTTAATCGCGCCTCTCACGCGAAAATTACATAAAGTGATGGATGAAATTCAAAATGTTCAAATCTGAGCAGTAAAGAACAATCGCCTTCTCAGTAAAGCAGAATCTTCAGGATAAACTTTTCAAAAAAAACTGAAGCAGACGCAGGGATCATAATCAAAACTTGCAATGAAATGGAATAGCCTAACTGCAGTACAGATAATTACAGTAACTATTCAAAATTCAAACCGTTGTTTGCAGCAATAACTTCTGCACATTTCTGGAGCAATATCACTTCAGGCGTTTGTGATATTCTGATCAGCTCCAGAAACGAGTATATTTAGTTTATTTCCAGACACTTGATTCTTGTGTACTCCCGTAAAAAGGAAGTCTGGGTATTTTGCAGGCCACCCCATAGGACGGTGGTGGCTTATCCATCTACAAGAAAAATGATCATCAAACCACTTTCGGACAGAGAGACTATGATGAGCACATGCCCCGTCCTTTTGAATGTATACAATCTTCAAAGTCAGACACTTGGGTTGAAAACTTTTCATCTAGCATTTTAGTGATTCGACCACAGAATTAAACAGGTCGTCTCTTCTTCTGTTTGACTAGAAAGGAAAAATTGGAACATGTAACGTTAGTGAAATAGCACAATCTGCTGACATAATACCATAGAAATTGAATAATCAGCAGCCAGCTCACATCAAACACGCCAAATTGTGCGAAGTTTCAGTGACTGTGATCAACCGGATCACACAGCAAAGAGACACTGTCGATGTCAAGTACTACGGAGAAGTTTGTGAACGTTTTTCGTGCGCCTGCTAACTTATTTTAATAATGATCGGAGGGCCCAACATTATCGAGAAAACTTTAACGCAATGATCTGAATTCTTCGAATCTGATGGAATCGTGGCGACTGGAGCATTTTGAAAGAATTCACAGCAATCCGCAAGCGGCGTACGACTATTTTTCATATCTCTGCAATGTATTAAAAAGTTTCTTCTTGCCCACTTAGCAAGGTCCTGCACACACCATCGTTTTGAATCAGTTTGCAATTCTAGCAAAGTGATACGCTTAAACAATCTTTCTATGTACGCTTAAACAATCTATCTATGTGGATGAATGTCTTGTCGGAGAAAATGGACCAACTAATCCAGAGCTTGAAATGGCGCCCCATGCAGTTGCACAGTTAAAAAAATACCTGGTGATTTGAGCTCTTGTTGCAATATCTCGTGTGAATTGGATTCAGATCAATTGACACAATTATGGCAATTTACCCGTCCGCCCATTTTGAAATGGACGAAATGGGAACAAGGTAGGATGCAACCACCAAATCTTGAGAGGCGTTCTTGCTGCTCACCGTGCACCATGTCTGTCGATTGCTCGATTTTGATGGAGGTAGTGCATCGAATTGTTCGTTCCAAAAGTAGATTACTACTTTACAGCTCGTTCGCGATAAACAGTTTCTACCAGTGTCAAAGTCCATCGAGTACAAGCCATGTCTTTCACATGAAGCAACTTTCAACATTTTTTGAAGATAATAAGTGGCATAATGAATTGCCTAACGCATAACGGAGGGCGACCGAAACACGTTGCTCAAAGTGATCAGGAATTGTTTCAGACTTTCAATTGAAGATGCCTTTGATAGATCTCTATGCATCCTTGATTGCTATTAGCAGCGTGTCTTGGCAGCGCTACACGTTATGGAGTTGCATGGCCACATAATTAGATTGTTTAAGCGTATCACTTTGCTGGAAGTGCAAACTGATTCAAAACGATGGCACATATAGAAACCTATTAAGTGGTCAAGAAGAAACTTTTAATACCTTAAAGAGATAGGAAAAATAGTCGTGCGCCGCTTGCGGATTGCTGTGAATTCCTTCAAAATGCTCCAGTCGCCACGATTCCTTCAGATTCGAAGAATTCAGATCAATGCGTTAAAGTTTTCTCGATAATGTTGTGCCCTCCAATCATCATTAAAATAAGTTAGCAGGCGCACGAAAAAAGAGATGCCTGTAGAGCTTGACATCGACTGTGTCTCTTTGCTGTGTGATCCGGTTGATAACAGTAACTGAAACTTCGCACAATTGTGTTTAATGTTGAACTGGCTGTTCATTATTCAATTGCGATGGTATTACGTCAGCAGATTGTGCTATTTCATTAACGTTACATGTTCCAATGTTTCCTTTCTAGTCAGACAGAAGAAGAGACAACCTGTCTAATTCTGCGTGCACGACCTTACAGAAGTTTCAATGCCTCTATCGGTATATATATATCACACAAGTGAATTCTCTTCAACGATTATTTAAATTCATATAATTCGCCTCGCATGTCATAAAGTGGAGTTGAAAGCAATAGACTTCGTCAGCACCGTCGAATAACTTAAGTCCTGACTTAAGAGTGACTAAAGTCCGTTTGCACCTAGGATACTTGGATAATCTTTAATATCAAATAGAGTTCAGTTGCCTCAATGACACTCAGAATTTATGCATTAAAAATATCAACTCGCAAAAAATCTCTCTTTATTGGTGAATTTTACATTATGAAACTGCCTCCTGATTCCCGCTTATTCGGAGTGCATTTATATTATTTTCCATTCATCTCGTCAATGTTTAGAACTGAATGAACCGTTTGTATTTTTGTTTAATGTTCAGATATGCGTAAAACATCATGTAAGCTTGCAACTAGACATACGAGTATACTATGTATTTCACACCAGTATTCTTACCTGTTATTGCCGCTTTTCAGATGAATGGACGACTTCAATGTGTCGATAGATGTATTCTGAAGTTTAAGAAAGGTAACATTAGCAAAGGAAGAGCATCGAATAGGGTAAATTATCGCTTTTATTATCTCATATTTTAAGCAAGCTCACTCCACAAAAAAGGTAAACAGAAACATTTATACTCGATTAACATAACCGTGCTCAAGGGTATGCATATTAAAATCAATTGCTTGATTACTACCGCAGCCAGCATGGGACGGACTGGTCTATCCCTGGAATGCTGAATTTGGGAAAGTAGGGGAGCTTCAAGCCAAATTTTTATATATCACACCAATGCTAAAATACATTGTGTTCTCTGATGTAAAACACGTTATATTCAAGTGATGTAGACACAAAATCAGCCGCATTCAAATTAATCCATTGATACAAAAAATTAGCCGCATTCAAATTATCCATTGTTTAGATGCGCATGGCAAGAACATGTGAAATGAACCGAGCAGTAACTAATAATCTATTCATGACCATACACATCCAATGCTTTATTCATTAGGTCTTTAATGTAGGACGAGAGTAGACATCCATCGTGCACACGCGTCATTATGACAACAATATGGCGGCTACCAGTGGCTGATAATTGCTAGGCACCCTAATTTCTCTTTGTGGAACATCCGTAAGTGTGCATGACAAAAGAATGTGAGAATTCAAGCCTAGTCTTCTCCTACAGAAGTTGGAACTGGGAAAGTTGGCATGGATTTGTTACAGTCAAGAAAACTGTTTAGCGTGGGCCATACAATATATCTATGTCCATGATCATAGATGATGCTGCCCTGCTCCCTAGAAATCAATAAATGAAACAAGACATTATCACGTCAAAGTTTATCTGGGATATATTGTAAACTTGCTCTTCCCCTAGCTCACCAACGTCCACTACTGAATAGGCTCACGAGACCCATACAAATTAAGTGCAATGATTCTTATTGGAATTGACTTATCAGCATCTTTCAACTCATGTTACTCAAAACAAAAAGACGTTGTAGTGGAATTAGCAAGAACTTCGGTAGAAGACACAAGAGGAAAAAGCATAAATTCAATATCTGTATCAAAGCACTTGATTGGAACAGAAGATCATTTGCTGCTGCAAATATTACTTTAAGAATTTAATAATATTAATTATTAATTTAATTTTTTTAATATTGCTGCAAATATTTTTTTGTGGCATAAAAGCATTCATGGCTGCAGCAATTTACTGATGCTTTATCCGAAAGAAGCATAAAATAAAATTTTATTCAATAATTCATGGATAATTTGTTGTATAGCTCATGAAAATAGATTTCAAAGCTCCAGTCTGACCAGATCCATCTTTTTCATTTACCTAATATTTGCAGAAGCGGTTGTTTAACCTTTGATGTATCGAAAAGCAAGACTTGATACAAAAATTGAGCAAGCTTTCTCCTCTAGAAGGGCAAATCTAGCAGGGTGTACGATTATGCAGTTTGTTGCGTAACTTATCTCATTACGCAATAGTCATGTCAGCAGCTCATCCTAATTACATCTATCTCAATTACAGTCGGTCCACTTGCAAGCGGATAAGTATTCGAGTACTCGTGTCCAACGTAACGAAAGAAAGAGAACAATTTCGTCCCGTCCTACGACATCCCTTCTTTCGAGGACAGTTTTTGTTATTATACTTGATAGTACATGAATTACATGAAGGTCTAGCGGTTCAGTTTGGAATATTGATGGTCAGCGAACAGACGGAGTGAAAATATATTTTTCCACTTGTCCATTTACACAAAACTGGACACTTGCGCTTAATTGGATATCTGAAATTCATCCAACTAAAGTGCATTAAACTTCAAAGAGGCACAATCATAACAAATTGCGCTCGGTAATTGCGCTGACCTGTGAGAACACTCCAACCATCTATGTCAAATCCCTTTTCAAACAATCCAAATTACTCAGAAGCAATCCGATTATGTATAAGTGAAGACTTATGTATAAGTGACCCTTTAATGTATAAATTTGGTCCTTTTTGAACTGTGTGACAATTTAGCAATTTTACATGAGAAAGAGTTAGCGAGCGTGCTTACATAATTTCTTATGTTTCAACTTTTGCATGCTTGACAGAAAAATGCTTGGACCTGCGCCAAAACATCCAAATGACATCATTTGATCATTGAATTGCCAACATTATAGATACGAGTGTACAAAACGTCGCCCATATAAAATAGTCAGATCATCACTACATAAGCAAAGGTAAAAAGATTATGTTGATTGCGTAACAAAACAAATCCAACCTTCCGCTTAATATAACTACAGGGTGTCCCAGATATAGCTTACTAGTTTCAAAAGCGTGTAGCTTCAAGTAGAACAGTGGTGGGCAACCAAATTGGGATAGCGGGCCACAAAGAGTGACCCGCGAAAAGGTTCGCGTGCCACCAATTTCAAAAGGCAGTGGTAGGCCTATAAGCTTAATATTCTTTTATTCCGTATTTTTATGTCTACATATCGGCTGCTGTACCGTACGTACATATGTATTTCGTATACTCGATTGGCAATAGCACACAACTAACATTAGTGGAGCCCATGCACGGTTTTTGAAAGCCGTATATGTTTGGATGACGTTGGCCCGCGAGCCACGCGTTGACCACCACTGAAGTAGAAGAAACATATTCTAAAGAAACATGTGTCATTTTAAAGTTGAAGACACCCCATTTGTTCTTCAAAAATGCATCTTGACTAATCCTAAATTCTGCTTTCTCTGTATCTCCCAAAGCATTTTTCCATTTTCTATAAGTACAGCGAGTTCAGAGATTCAGACAGGGGCGACTAGCCCCCTCCCAAATTGTTTTGTCGTGACCGATGTCATGTTGCCCTGAATATGTGTCATGCTGTTTTACTTCGTAGGTCATGTTGAGAAATAACATCATGATGAATTTAATACAGCTTTCACAAAACTTCATGGTACTACCTCTGTGGGATGTTGACTAATCTTCCGAGCGACGCATTGTAAAATGTAGTACAATTGAATAACAATCGTGTGTTCGCAAAATAGCTCCTTCAGCCTACTACGTGCACATAGACTAATCGTCGAAGAGATGTGAGAATGTTGTGGCCGGTAATTTCTTCGGAGTGGTACAAAAGTTGCATTGTTTCATAGAGAGATCAGCAAAAAGAAACGAAATTTTTCAATAATTGGGAAGGCCAGGATGTGACACATTAAAGCCTTTGAGCAATACACGATGGAGCAGTCGGGTACATCACTGTAACGTCATTTTGATTTACTTCAAACGACAATACGCACTTTGTCGTCAGTATCGGCAGATGCAAGATTTGAGACAGCAGGAGACGCTACAACAAATTAGACAACGCTACAACGCTGATCAAACTAATTGATTTTAAATTTTGTCTGTGTCCTATCCAAACTCCTTCATCAGTCCTGCAATTTCATCTCAAAATAACTGCAGAAAGATGACACCAATATTTTGGTGCCCTCGTCACAAATTAATGTTCTTTTCGATGAAATCAAAAGCAAAAGATGAAAAGAAGAATACGACAGAATGTGGAACAGGGCAAAGGAAGTTGCAGAAGACATTAATGTGCATTATCACTAGCCCAGATAAAGGAAAGTTTTACGGCTTACAGATCATCACGCAAAAGCCCAAACTTTCTTAGAGGGAAAGGAAAAGTACCTTGTCGAATTCTACTACCAAACTATTGCCCGAATCATAGTAGCGATAGAAAGTCGCTTCAGTGAGGAGGTGCTAATTCTCTTGCGCTCCATGGAATGTGTTCGGAAACCCGAGCTATCAAATATCAATGAAATGGAAACTCTAGCGTCATATTGTCAACCTGATGTGTCAGTTTCCGATTGAGTTGCGATCACAAGTTGTTTCACCACAAGCAGAAAATTCCGTTGAAGCCAGAAAATTCCCGATATTTACCTCAATCTGATTTCCATTGGTCTGTCAGACTTTTATCCAAACCTCTGTAAACTCTATCAATTCATTTTGACATTACCGTAACA
Source organism: Prostheceraeus crozeri (assembly GCA_907163375.1). NCBI lineage: Eukaryota > Metazoa > Platyhelminthes > Polycladida > Euryleptidae > Prostheceraeus > Prostheceraeus crozeri. The sequence goes on along the minus strand of CAJQUW010007898.1, from coordinate 188,890 downwards.
TCTGTATCTTGTGAAAGATCGTTTTTGGAATTCAAACTGATCCAAAATGACCTGCGCACCACAATGGGTCAAGATCGATTGTCCGATCGTATGGTTATCTCAACCGATTCAAAGCGTGCATCTGAAATCGATTTTAATTATGCTACTGAACAGTTTGGGAAACAATTTATTGAGAGACATTAACTTGCGAACTGGGATTCTCCACTTTGTTTCGATTGTCTTCATGTTTGGTTAGAAAAATATCCTCTTTACATAGGGCCTACATTACTTTTCAATATTAGAATATATGAACGGCTGAAATCATTTTAGTAGGTTTTTATTTACTGGTTTATACACATGAGTAGATCTCCTGTTTGTTTTTTTTGACGTAGCTGATATTTAAGTATCTGAAGAAAATGACAACTATTAAGTCAATACAAGACACCAACACCCTTTCTCTTCAGATATTCAATGTACTGCGACATATCTTTGTTGTCAATCTGATATTTAAATGTAACTAAATGTCATGTAACTATAGTCCTTCATTATACGTACAGGCCTATGGAGCATAGTATGATGTATATTACTGTCAATGATACGTTTCACCCATGATAAAATAAATCAGAAACTGTCACTAATAGGATTAGTGGATGGCAGGAAACAAACATTTCGGCCATGTACTAGGCCATGATCACGCAGAATGAGTTCACAGATATTGGTGGACAAGATTAACACAAATCACGAAATACAGCGAAGCATCAAAATTATCAAAATCAATTATTCTATCTATCATAGAAAAGCAACAGCAATTTAATAACTGCAAAGAATTATGAAGTGCTAAGATCTACTACCATAAAATTAACACCAAGTATAAAGCATCAAAAGCAAAATACTCCACAGAACATAGAAACTTAGAAAATAAGAAAAAGAAATCACAGGTCAGGAAGAACTGAACCCCACGACTGTTCAACCTAGAGATTTACTTTATTGCCGCTCCCTTTACACGACCATAAGGCTTCCTTGATAATCCTCTCTGTGTAGTTCTGTACACTGTCTATAATTTTGATTGAATTAAAATCCATCTTGTGACTGGCACTCAAAAAGTGGTTCACTATCTCCGATGATCCATCAAGATTCATCAAGGACCTCCGATGCTCCTTCAGTCTCTCGTCTACAATACTCCCGGTATCACCTGTGCATCTCTATCCACAGTTGGAATCTCCACACTCCACGCAGCATACGACGCCTAATTTCTTGGCTGGAGTTGATCTCCAGCATCGCAATTAGCCGAAAGATTTGGTTTTGTTTCCTACCACCAAAGGTTTCCTCTCCACTAAGTCACAAGGTCAAACAAGTTGGGCCCATAGAGTAAGTATATTAGTTAGAGTAGCAACTTAGCATTTATTGAATCTCCAATGTGTAAGCAGTTTCGATTTTATCAAATGAACCCGAGTCGACACCCAGCACCATATGTGAGATATGCACATTTTTACACTGCTGGAGAAATTACCACGCAATTGACTACTGATCATGAAAGCAATACAGAAGGAATGATAGTATTTGACAAATCCTCCGTGTTATGTCAACCTTGGAGAGGTAATGTTTGTTAAATTAGCAATTCGATGGGTTGTTATTACTTTCATGTTCAGCCTCAAGAGCATTTTCTTAACCTGACTCTGGTAGAGCAAATAGCATAATCAAAAACAATGGTTTCCATTATTTTTAAAAGATGTAAATGGGTCGACATCACTATTCAGATTCAAAAAATAAAACATAAATTTTACTGCATCATAAAATCATGTCGATGAAAATTGTATTAAAAACATGAAATTTCAGACAAGAAGGCACAAAAATTCTCGACTTTTCCTTGAAGACTTCCATTATGATGCGGTTCATGAAATTTCCTTGATCATCAGCATAATTTCCGCTTAGTTAACATGTTTTGCTAGCAAGCATTCATTTCTTTTGATATCCAACTTGTTTCATACTACTTATAAAGTGGCTGCATGTCGGTAGTATACAAATTTGCAAAAATTTAGCTTTTTAGAAGCTGCTCAAATACATTTTTGGACCGCTGGAACGTAATCTCCGCAAACAACTGAATCTTTTCAGATACAAATTTTCACTGTGTACCTGATACTTTCTTTAGTTGAAACTCTACATACTATATACTTACTCAATGGTTGCTCCCCCCCCCAAAAAAAAGAAAATATTTTACACACCGCCAATGGATGCAGAGCCCCACCCACTGATGCAAGGTCCCACAAATTTATATTGTTAAATCTTCCCAATTTCCTGGAGATTCGATGAACGGGAATTTTTCACTATGGCTGCGAGAACTTATTGAGTGGGCGGAAAATCTCAATGCATCATTTAAAAGGCAAAAGCCCTTTCATCGCTTGCGCTAATCTATGTCATTAATATCTTCAACTGGCTCATGACTAAATCTGAAGATACAATAGTAAGATATCAAGACCTATGGCTTCTCAGAGACTATATTCAGTTTCTACTGACAACTCTGACCGTATTCAAGTTGAAAATTAAGCCAGAATGCCAAATAAACAAGACTTGAACATTCATGAATGTCATCGAACAATGAGATGTGTCGAGAAAGTGACGACGAGACTACAAAGATTTGCTAGAATACTGCTCTTCGGCAATCAAAAAAGGCATCATGGTTCTCGACTTCGAACTTTGAACATATCAGAGAACTAAAGGCTTAAAAGAATTAAACAATTTTTGCATAAGGACCATCGACTTCGGCGTCTTGTGATTGGTTGAATTCCCTTTGTGCTTGGTATCTTTTGCAGAGCAGTTAAGTGTATAGTATCTATTCTACGGTCTACTGCTGATCATGTGTCAAACAGCAGTCGCTGACTTCAAAGAATTTTCGTTGACTCCCAAATGTAAGTCTGATTTGAGGATACAGCTGCCCCCCCCCTTGCGTCTGAGATCATCTATGTTAGTTTTATTTTATAACTGATTTTTCCAGAATACGCATTGTTGAAATGACATAGAAGCCAATAAGCTTATATATATTTGATGTTCCAATGAAGACCAAAAATCGGTCAGCCAAAGCATTTCACCATCATTTGACTCTATTAAGATATCTGGTTTTTAGCAATTATTTCAAAAATGTACATATCTTTGAATCAATTTTTCTTCGTCATAAATTCGTCAAATGGAAAAATTATTTACACCGTTCGACTCTTCACGATACACATTTACTGACTGTGTAGGTTTAATGTGGTTTCAATCTTCTGGTTCGTCAGAATGCAGGCGATTATTATGTATTATTATATATTATTATTATGTATTGCAGTCGATGAAAAATTGATCTCCATGCCACTCGAGACTACACCTTTTTCCATTCTAATCAAAAGTTGTTCCGTTCTATTCAAAACCTGTTCCATTCAATTTAAAAATGTTCTATTCAGTCTAAAACCTGTCCCATTCAATTTAAAAATGTTCTATTCAGTTTAAAACCTGTCCCATTCAATTTAAAACCTGTTCCATTCAATTTAAAACATTCAGTTAAGAACGAGCTCTATTCTACTACAAAAACAAGATGACATAGAAACAATCAATGATATCATAATATTTCATGATATATTTATGCACAACATGGAATTTGATGAATAAAATAATACGGATAATAATACCTCCTGATAAGAGGATCATAAAAAACAATAAACAATGAAACATTTTATTTCAAAAGTGTTCATCAATTCACCAATGTAACACCGTATTGTAAGTCTCGTCGGACCTGAGCGTTGACAGCCACATTCGATAACTACATCACATTATCGGATAAAATGAGTCATTCTTGGAAATCGAACAATAGCAAAAGTAAAATCATCAGATCGGTTTAGCGCGCCATCATCCCATGCGTCATACACGCACACACTTTTTGAGCGCGCGATCCACACGTTTTTAATCTTTTTATGCTAAGATACTCGCTCGCTCCGTGTGTTTGGTATGAATAGCAGCAGGTAATATCAAGTGCTGAGTTAGTTAGTCTATTTCATTTGATAAAGTTTCTCGATGTTTACGTAGACGAAATCATGACTTCCCATGCAATGTCAACGTTAATAAGCTCCGGTGCATCTGACACAGACACTGACATGAGTGAAATGATGGAAAATCGTGGTGTTGTTAAACCAGGTACTCTTAGAAGCTATAAGATAACTGATGGCATCGCTAAGCAACGAATACTCGATTGGCAATATGGTATTTAGTTACATTGGTGACTGTCATCTTGTTTTTGTAGTAGAATAGAGCTCGTTCTTAACTGAATGTTTTAAATTGAATGGAACAGGTTTTAAATTGAATAGAACATTTTTAAATTGAATGGGACAGGTTTTAGACTGAATAGAACATTTTTAAATTGAATGGAACAGGTTTTAAACTGAATAGAACATTTTTTAAATTGAATGGAACAGGTTTTAACTGAATAGAACATTTCTTTAAATTGAATGGAACAGGCTTTTAACTGAATAGAACATTTTCAAATTGAATGGAACAGGTTTTAAATAGAACGGAACAACTTTTGATTAGAATGGAAAAATGTGTAGTTTTGGCCGTGACCATCATTTTTTAGGAAAGTCATCTCTAGACCCAAACACGCAGACAAAGTACTTTATCTCTGTGTGTTTGGTTCTCTAAAAAAGCAAAATTTAAAAACTATGTTGGAAAGTACCTGTACTTTCTAGTCAATGACCAATTGTTTAGACTTTGATAAAATTAGTCCTAATGAAAACCATCAATGACCACTTAATAACTATGCAAATGAAGCTTAGATCAGCTGGATTTGCCAGCCTCTCAATTTTGAATTTCATATTCACAGACTACAAGGTCTACATTCTAATTTCAGAATATCATCTTTTTAGAATCATTTGTAGACATAATGAAGGATATTGTGACTTTGATATGCCCATTAAATGATACAAAATGCACCACTATTTATCTCTAGAATTAGTCTTTTATCAATGTTACATAAAGTAGCTATAGACGGAAATGTGGTGCCCATATCTCATAAAGAAAGAAGAATTCACGACAATTCAATATTTTAAATTCTACAGAGTAACGATGAAATTGAAGATTACGATATACATTATGCGGAAAATCATCCTTGCATTTGGCACATGTCCGGAATTAGTTAAAATGAAGCATTCAAATTTTAGCCGATATTGATGCTACCACTGGAAAAGAAGATTCTAAGCAGTAATTTTCGCGATGAATGAATCGTCAAAATTCTAGCAGTAACTGCAGCCTCTTGATACCATAAAAACGGTGTTAGTGGGGTCAAGAAATAAAGTTAAAGAAAATATCCGCTGTCGCATTTGTGCACAGCTGGAATTCATTCACGGCATTGATACGTGGGAAATGATTATTCGAAATTAGGACTGGAGGAAATTCGCAAGAAACCTGCATGAACAATTACGTCTTGCTTTGCTCTCGAATGCATTAGCACGTGTAAACTACAAGATGTCCTGTTTACATCGTCAAATACTAGCACACAAGCACGAGCGACACCCGGGGACAAAATTATCAATATTACATGTCAAAAGAAGATGTTAGCTGGATTTCAGATGAAAAGTTTTATATTTCCACTGAACATCGAACCATCGATTTGCTAAACGATAACATGTGGGTGTCCTACAGTTTCTATTTAGAAATCATTTTCGTGAAAGCATATCGAAATGAAACAAGTTGAAATAAAACACCACCATTCGTTTTTGTCTGCAGGAGTTCATTTTCATTTAATTCCACATTTCAATCAAATTTAAGCAAGTTCAATTCGAAGCCTTAAAATGGGCAATTGACAAGAAATCGAATTCTTGTAAGAATGTTCAATCATTTAAATTGCTAGAATTGTATTACCTTAGTGATATCTGCTTATAGCCAACAGCAATAGTACCTAAAATGAAACTTGATTTTATGTAAGCCTAATTTAAAAATTGAATACAAAAAAGGAACTGACAATGCACATTTCGAAAATGTAGGCTGGGAATCGAGCGCTACCCGGTATGTCTTCTGTAAATTTTAATAGAAGGAAATACTGTTTTTAATAAAAGTCAAATTCATTATTTTTACGTGTAAAGTTGATGCGGTTTTCATGGATGTCGTATACATTCAAGATGTCATCATTCTTTGGTTCTTATTTCTTCGCTTTTTGTTGATTATGTCGCATATAGGATGGGTGGGGTTAAAAAAGCCATGTTCTTTATGTTTTGCAACAAAATTATCTTTTTACATTAACTTTTAATTGCATTTTTATTCCAGCTTTTTTAAGTATATTTCGGCAACCTCAGAATTTATTTTGATGTGTGAAGCAAAGCATCTGTAATAATGTCGATAACATGCCATTCGTAAGCTTCATAAGTTGCGTATTTATAAATGTCATAATATGTATACTTTCTGACAACTACTCAACTTCTTAGGCGCATGACAAAATTTTGCGCCTATCTAACAAGCCATGGATGGACAATAGAATAACTAGTTCGCTTGACTTTATCTACTTGCGAATAAAACATGCAGATTCCTATCAACGACCACTCTAATGCACATCATACTCATCAATTCATGAGATTCCAATCAAAGTTTATAAACTCTGTTGAAAACATGTTTAAAACCAAAGGATATAAAAAGCATGTTTAAAAACAAGGGTTAGTAACTATTTTCGAACACTTGAATGTCATTTTTAAACCGTGATTTTGATACCAGCTCTGAAAACAATTGTACACAGCTATTTCTTCACTAAGCTGGCTTTAAAATTGTAGTTTCAAAACACTATATCTGAGTACTCATTGGCAGTTCTAATCTCCGTGATGAAATTTTCTTTATTACTCCATTTGAATTCAAGTGAATTGCGAGTTTTAAGTGAACTGTTCCTTCATCATTGTGTATTTTAGAGCAAAATATATTCAAGCTCACTATTTTCTATAAGTATTCTATAAAGTATAAGCTAGTATAAGCTAGTTTTGATATGCGTCTTATATTCAACGACATCTTTTCTCGCCATAATTTTTTTAATTTACATTCGGATGTCTCCTAGGTCGTCTCTTATTCAAGGAAATAAGGTGTTCTCTAAAGTGATCAAGCCACTTGTGGCATTATATAAGAATAGATTGTATTCTTATTGTTAGATTTGATGATTAATTCGTATTACTCTGAAGCCCAATAGGTGAGTGGGTTATGGTGAGTTCGATGTCGCCGAGTTTCATGCACGACATTCTTTGATGAGTGATATCTAAACCTGGAGAGAGAACTTTCATTGTATTTTCAAAGTTTTATGATTGAACCAAGAATTCAGAGAGTGAACAGTGAACTGGTATATCAGGAAGTCAGTCATGAGGTGCATTTATAGAAAAACGATTCTCATTATTCACAATATTCAAGAACGTACGTTAAATCACCCGAAATGGATGTACAAAGCGCCTAATCCTTTGATGAAATGTTTTGCAAATGTTTGAAAATGTTGTTTATTGTGTATCTGATATCCCTCGTGAAATGATTACTCCAAGATCTGAGGTCACTCCACGAACTACTCCTCTTTGAAAATGCACATTAGCAAGAGCTGGGAAGCGTATCGCAGAAAGAACTGGCCGATGCACGAGTATAACAAGATCGATGAGCAATTTCAAAGAGGAGTCATCCATGGCTTGTCTTCAGACGTTGTAGCAATCATTTCGTGAGGGATTATTGATGCGCAGTTAAACAATATTTCATATAATTTAGAACACACTCCAACAACGGAATAGAAAAAAAGGAAGAAATAATAAAGCCCAAGCTGCAATTGGCTAATAATTTGAAGCAAAATATCAACAGTTTTTGGAAATTGCCGAGATCAATGGTTCCACTCCAGGAACTTTAGTCTGTTTTCAGGAGTAATTTCAATTTTTCTGACGATGCGCCATTGAAGGCGATTCAAAATTGTCGTTGGAATCTTCAAATTTCTCCTAATGAAGTGTTGAATGAATTGTTAATCTAAATTCCAACAGTGGCATCGGCGGTGATGGTCTTCTAACCAGACTATTGGTTCTTGATGCATATGTTCTTTGTGGCCTTTTTGTTGGATCTTTGAACGCTCTATTCAAGCTAAGACGTTCCCCATTTGTTTTAAGGTAGATAGCGTTCAACCTTTACCTAAGAACAGTAGAACAAAGGTATATCACTTTCACCCAATTTCCCAACGAATCGCAGCGCGCAAAATAAAGTGCCAGCTTCTTCCACTTTACGAAAAGTATCAGCGTCTACAGGCCTTTAGGATCTGCAACCAGTGCTCTGGTCACCATGCAGGATTTCATCACTAGATCATTAGATTTACCAGAATCGATAGCTGTTCGTGCTATATGTTTCAACTGTTTTACTTTTGATATTATACAGTTCAATCATCTGATATGAATTATCAGAATCGCGATAGTCTAAATTGAAGGATTATTGAGAGAGAAGAGTGAAAGACAGAAAACAGATATTCATTCAAATGAAAATCAGAAGTAACATAAATCATGTCAAGTTATTTGCAAGTTATCTGTAAGTGAGGCAGACAAAACTGCGAAGCTGTTCTGTCTCCGCTCTATGGAGGAAAATTCAACACGCATTGGATTGTTCGTGGACGGATGTGTAGTCATGTCAAAAAAAGAATGATCGGGGTTATGGTATTTCTGATGAAACTTGCTGAAGAAGTCTCGTCGACGATTTTGAAAGGTATTGAGTGTGTTGGTTGTGTAGAGGACTCCGTTTATTTAGGTCAGCTGATCTTCTTCTAATCCCGCCAAGATCAAGAAATTTCAAGTAGAATACAGATAAATCAGTGGAAGTCCTTTTGGAAATTGAATCCCTATCCAACATCAAGAAGCATAGAGAGGAAAAGTAAAAAAACGATTATTCAAGATGTACATTCTACCTGTATTGACACACGGATCACAAACTTGGTCAACAGCTAGTTAGCAAGATAAAAACTTAGAACCACAGAATTAGATTGTTTAATCGCATCACTTTGCTAGAAGTGCAAACTGATTCAAAACGATGGCACATGCAGGAACTTACTAAGTGGACATAAAAAATTGTTAATACCTTGCAGAGATAGGAAAAATAGTCGTTCGCCAATTGCGGATTGCCGTGAATTCCTTCAAAATGATCCGATCGCCACGATTCCTTCAGATTCGAAGACCTCAGATCATTACGCAAAAGTTTTCTCGATAATGTTGTGCCCTCCAATCATTTTTAAAAAGTTTGCAGGCGCACGAAAAAATGTCTCTGTAGAACTTCACATCGACTGTGTCTCTTTGCTGTGTGACCCGGTTGATAGCAGTCACTGAAACTTCGCACAATTTGACGTGTTTAATGTTGAACTTGTTGCTCATTATTCAATTGCTATGGTATTATGTCAGCAGATTTGCCATTTCATTAATGTTACATGTTCCAATGCTTCCTTTCTAGTCAAACAGAAGAAGAGACGACCTGTCTAATTCTGTGCTTGGAACAGCACAACGAGCGATGGAAAGAAGAATGATCAGAATGATCGGCAACACAATGAGAGACAGAGTAAGAAATGAAGAATTGAGGAGAAGAACGTGACTGAAGGATGTAGTAACCGAAGCGAAGCGTCTCAAATGGAAATGTGCTGGCTATGTCATCAGGCCACCTGACAACAGGTGGACCCACCGAACGACAGCATGGATTCCAAGAGAAGGGAAAAGAAACAGAGGCGGACAAAGAAAGAGATGGAGAGACGAACTTCCAAAGTAATGGAGACGTTTGGCTATGGATCGTGCAAGCTGGATTCGCACCACAAGGAGGCCATTTTCCGCACGGATGACAACGGCTAACGTAAGTAAGCCTGTTAGAACAGCGACAATCAGTCGTTCAGATCTCACATAGCATGATAAATTTTTAAGCCACTGGCAGAGTGGCCATCATGGCGAAACATATAGAATAATTCTAAACTTTCATCGGAAAGGTGATCTGTAAATTTTAATGTGGGATAAATCTTGTTTAATACTTTTACCAGGTTCCATTCGTAAAAAGAAATTGAAGATTACTGATAACACGATGAAGCAAGTAGTCATAACGGTGGTAGGATAGCTCAGTTGGTTAAGGGCCGTGCAGAAATACAGAAGTGTAGAAGGTCCTGAGTTCGAGTCTGTCAGACTCGAGAAGCATCACCGCCCTCACTAGAGGCTACTAGCCCTGACCTGGTGAAAGTTGCGAGAGTGTTAAGGCTTACCCAACCCTGGCTTACTACGAGTTCATGTAGCATGGCTTCGTGCATTGTGTGGGGCAGGGTAGGGTAAAAACGATCGCAAAACTTTCGATGATCAAGTACGGGCGAGGTCACCTGGTTTTGGTCAAATCTTCACAGCTGTGTCATCCAGCCTGCTAAAGTGATCCTCACTTCTAGGATCCACCTCATGGAGAGAATTTGAAGTGAACTAGAGGCAGATTCTCACAAATCCATCATAGAGTTCCCAAAATGGGAACCGCATGCGGAAGGGTTCAGTGGTCTTATTCGAAACGCAGATGTGTCATAACTCTACACATTTTGTTTTATTTACAACTAAATATGTTTTTGAAACTTTTGAGAATAAAACACATCACTTTTGATGATGAAAATAATATTTTTGTTCATCATAATTCCAACTCATCCTGTACATCTATCCAAAGCAGCCACGTCTCTAAGTAAACAAATATTTTTAAATGTCTTGTCATTTTCAGAAGAACGAAGTTGACATTTTTCTCAAGTTGTGATGTTTTTGTTGAATTATTAGTCCTTCAACAGTTTTTTTTTGACATTTCTAAGCGCACATGACATGAAAAGTTCTATATATTCGGTCTATTGGACGATGTTCTGATAGAATTGACATGAAATATTGCTAATCAAAAAATGTGAGATCTGAAAACCTGCCAACAAAATAGGAAGAAACACATCAAATGACATTGATGGAACTATTCGCATCCAAAAAACCGAGACTTCAAAGGAAGGTGCAAATGCATAAATAAATGAGACTCAGAGCGCCAGTTCATCTACTTTTGCAAGAATACTGCTGAAATTAAATGCTGTATTGCATTTCAGTTGTGATGTTTTCAGCGAATAATGAGCAGCAGAATCTCTAAATAATTTGCATCACGCTAGTCGGATTCAAATTTTAACGCACTGCAATTGACAAATATTGGTGACATGAAGTTCAGACTAAGGCTAAAAACAAATTGTTTATTAAGCCAAAAGCCAATATTTCGTTTCGTAGATGAAGCTAAAATCAACAAATAAGTTGATTCAAGCATGATTGAAGCTTTGTTGTTTGAAGCATTGTTGATATATTTGTCTTGGTCTCATAGATAATGGAGTTTGCAGAAAATTTCTTTCAATATCTTGTAGTATATTGTTTTACATTTCTGTCAAAAATCATTCCGATTCGGGCAATCTCGTATACTTGGACCATCTGAAAAGGTTCTTTGATTAAAATACTTTTATAGTTAGCTCATTCTTTCAGTACAGGGACTTAAAGTGCATAATAAAGGGTATTAATCTCAAGTGATATTTCAAAATACGAACAATGTTCATTCACTTGTCTCATGCAAGTGTCCAGAAAACTAAAGAGGTTGGATCGTGAAGAACATGACCGACTGTGATCCACCACCGATATCCGACATGAATGTTAATGGGCTAGAACCACGGACATTAACATTTCCTAAGTAAACAATAGAATGAAATGCAAAAAATGTGCGGCTAGTAGTAATGCAACCTACGATCCCTCGGGCTACCGCACAGAAACGATGCTAGATAATGAGCTGTTAGTGACAAGCAAATCTCATAGGTTGAGTGATGCTGTTTAGAGATGTGCCACTCTAACAGTGCTTCTGATGTGTTTAGCTGGATTTGTGCTCAACCAACTGAGCAACGAGCGCCTTACATGTGCCCGTGTCAACCGGCAGCATCAAACCTCATCAAATGTTTCGTCACATTGTGACTGCCGATATTAAAACCAGTAGCGGGGATCGATTGTCCACCAAATAATCTGAAGTCCTATCGTAAACACAATTAACAATCAATGAAATGAAATAAACGATTATTCATATTTCATGTTATTTCACATGAATAAACGATTCAAATAAAACTACATGTACTTTTATCGGTTTCTATGACAAGAGAGAACATATACATTGAAGACGACTACGCCGTGCTACTCCTTGTTATGATACACAGCTACACTAAATTATGGTAGCTTTCAGTGGCTGTCAATGCTTTTGAAAGTGGAATTCCGACTTTTTGTTTTTGTTTGAGACAATAGGAACAGAATGGATCGAATCACACGAATTCGAGTTTGAGATTCGTCGTACGATTCCTACATGTCATATCAAGATAATTCCCCAGAAGACGGGTGATGGCTCGAAACGTCGGGAAGTGTATATATAGTTTTTACTAACTATCATTTAACTATTTGTTGTTCATGTTTTTGTTATTTATATGTTTGTTTTATATTTGTTATATTGTATATTGTTTGTTGCATATAATTTTTATATGTTTGTTATTTGTTGTTAACTATCATTTAACAAAGCTGCTGAAATAAAAGAGTGGACATTCACGTACTGGTTTACGTTTTTACACTACACGAATCAAGATAGCAGAAATTATCCATTAAGAGATCCATTTGATGAAAGGTTCACCACATGCCTCCATGCAGAGTTGTCCTTGCGACCGCCCTTTGCGAGGACTGCGCGTTACAGCATCTCTTTTATCAAATTCTGTATGTAATTATTTTTTAATGTTCTTCTTTTCATTGACTGACCATTGTATGCATTCTTCCTGTTGCTGTCATATACTGCCATCGCATCTTGTAGTGCTCACCGACTTTGCAAAGTGAAACAATTAAATTTATGCTTGCTTACTTTCTGTTTATCTCATGCCTTCACTTCTTGAAAAGCCATAGATCATCACACCTATCAGTGAAAAGACAAGGTTTAATTTGGATGCCATTCTCTCATGATTCTCATTATTCCTTTTCATCAGAAAAAAAACGTCACACGATAATCGTATCTACAAGCTGCATATGAGCGCATTTCAAGGATGCGCTGGTTAAAAATTAATGTCGGAGCGATCGAGCATTTTCAAAAGTTAGTCATGTTTTCTATGACAAATATGCACGTATATTATGCCATCATTGAAACACACCCAATGCTCCTGACATTTGCATCTCGACACCATCATAGCCAAGGCTTGAAATTAATATTGAAAGTTAGCTAATAATTCGATGGGACCATTGCCGCCAGATGGAGTTGTGATAGTCAATTGATTTGTGACTTTTTATCATGTTTAAATTAGATAACTTGATTTCTTTGTTAATGTAGACTTGCAACTCTAGGCTTTACTCATGCTGATTTACCATTTATTTGTATTTTTGGCTCATCATAAATGTTATGCACGTAACTTTTGATAACTTTTAAAAAAGATAATTACTTCACATTAAATTTAAGGCATGCACTATAACCAATATATCTCTAATTCTATTCAATTTTATTACTTTAACATCTGCTTTTCCCTAGTATTTATTATGCCATACAAGCATGAATACAAGAAGCAAAGTTAATGGTTGAATGTTAGATGGTAGAAAATGTTGCGTCATTAAAAAAAAAAACAATATTTCAAGTAAATCAGCATCATATATCGAAGAATGTACATAATTTTGGATTTCGCGCGAACCTGGTGAATGGAAGAATTCCAATTGCATATAGACGAATTTTGGATTCTCCTCCAGCCCTACATCAATCAATTTCATGTGTTGGGCGCTTCAAGGACTTCTACAGCCTGTACCCACTTCCCCCATTTATTTCGGACTAGAATATTACTTGCGAAGACTACTTTCGTTAATTGACAGTCATGGAGTCAGCTCATGAGACTAAACTATTCAAAAGCATATTTAGCGACAAAAGTTGTCGATTAGCTTCAGCGATAGCGATTATGTGCACTTCTAACAAATTGACAACTCATTTAAACTATTTGATTTAAATGAAAATCATCATCCTCTAGGAATCTCAGTTACAACTACATAAAATAAACTAAGATTAAGCCTACTGTACAAAATATAACTGTAATGAATAAATTTATAATGAACTTTGAAGAAAAGAAAAAAAATACATGTGAAACTACAATACGAGTATGGGTACTGAACTTGCTAGAATCGACCTACAACGTCTCACCTGGAACTACTCCATGAAGAAAATGAAATAAGGAACTAGACTTGTTATAAATGGACCGATTGGTGTCTAACTATTCATGAAATTTAATCTATCTCTCAAAGGACCGGTCTGTGTCCCATCATATCCAGCCTTAATCCGCAAACAAATATGACAAGGGTAATCTGCATACGACGGAAGATGCTATCAATCACCTATTTCACTACAGATGGGAAAGGAGATAATTATTCACATTGTTACCTAACTTAATATAGAAAATAAGCTAACCAAAAAATTATCAAAGTGTAGATCGTGCTAACAATTAAAATACAGAAAAAAAGGAAAGTGATGGGTAATAAATTCTGAAAGATTAACTGCTGAAATTGATTAGTGAAGTACGAACTGAAATGGAATATTGAAATTGTAACAAAAGAAAAAAAATAATAATAGTAATGAAAAAAAAATTGAATGAATGAATAAACTAATTAATTGAGAAAAAGGAAGGAAATAAGCAGCACAAATGAAAATTACTAGGTAAAATAATCAAAATCTGAATAAATAAATAAAATTGATAGTCACAAGAAACTAGTGTAAAATAAATGAGTAGACTGCAAAAAAAAAATTAGTACAAACGAATAATGTAATACATACTGAAAATAAAATGAAATTAAATTGAAATTAGTCCTTAAAAGGACTGGTTTTGCGTTCCCTGTACCAGCTAGGAAGTCATCAGCCAGAGACATTATTCCCCGGTCTTTTGCTCATAACTGCGTCAAGAAACATAGTTCTTCTGATAGGAGAAAGCGCATAGTACAGCTTTCCAATCATGATTTTGATAACTTAACTCCAGAATACAAAAATGTTTCATCGTCTGTTAATTTGATTATTTTCTCTTTATTTTCTCAAGTCAGTCAAATTCGATTGAAGATAGCACTGTGCATGGGTTTGTATTAGAAGACTCCAGATGAAAGCCACGTTGTAAGTACAATGTGCTCACGAAGCACAGGAAACTAACACTTGGAATATCCGCGTAATGTCATGAAATTAAGATATTTCAAACAAGCGGTTCACCGGTCGTAATTCTGAAGGCCAGGGCCAGACCGGTAGCTGATCTAGCTTTCGTAACTGGAAACAATATGCATGTCCTTCATGACCTAAAAAATTTGCCACAGGTTTTAATTGTGATCATTTCAACGACAATATTTCAATAAGAAAAGTTTCTAAATAGTATTCAATCCATCGATTCCAGATCCTACAGTTTTTCAATGCGAACGAAAATATTAATTGAGGGTATCGGACTATTAAACTGAAAGCATCCGTGCTTATCAGCATCCACAAGCTATGAGAAAAAATAATTATTCCTCTAATAACAAAACTTGTAGAATTAAGGAAAATGTCTAATTGGTGTCAAAAGCTTGGTGTATAAGCACATTAAGGAATTTACAGATCTCAGTACACCAAGAAAGCTTAATGCAAGATTTATAGGGCAATGACAAGACCTGAACAGGAGAACGAAAATAAAAGCTATCCCATGGGAAAAGAATGGAAAAGAGAATGCTGAGATACATTCTTGAAATGTCGTCAAGGGGAAATATAAAACAATAAAATGCCATCTTCCTCGGAGACACAAGCTCAATATTTGGAGAAATATGATAAATTTTGGAGTGGAGAGATGGAGACGTGTATGAAGAGGATTTCATTCAACACAATGAAAATGGATACAAAAACCAGAAAAACAAGCCATGTCTATTCCTTTTATTGCATCAGTGAAGCATTCCTCCATTTTATACTTCGATTAATGAAGAGTAATGTCTTTGATTATTCTCTAATAATTGAAACTTATAGATTGCGTTCCTGATATTCTAACGCAAAGTCTTCATTTATCTCATAACTGCATGTAGGCCTACGGCATATTTTGCCACGGATGTCTGTGATATATAACTATAGTAACCTGGCAATTGATAAATTTATCAAATCTCAACAGATGTAACCACCACGAGACATGTTTCGGCCTGTTGAGCCTCATCAGTCGTGGGTAGGTTTGAACCAGCGACGTTGGAGCTAGAGGACGTGCAAGCATACTCTCTAACCACAAGGCCACCGGTCCATCTGTTGAGAGCGTGAATTAGCCAGGAAGGCACTGCTTTAACGCAGGCACGTGGAGGGCGGACTGCTTTCTGCAATCACTTAATACCGCATCCGAGATTGAGGCGCTTCACGCAGGCGCTACTCATTACACGTTTAGACAAATAACCTAAAATATTTATATATTTGAAAATAAGCATCCTGAGCAATTATGTATTCAGAAAAAAAAACTTGCTCATCAGGATTATAAACTTTTCATTTACAAATTTTCACAACCGGAACTCCGGTGCGTCGTCAGGTGTGAACAAAATGTCAGTGGTAAAGTTAAGCTAAAAGATATACAAGTTACTTAAAAAATTCAAAAATTATTCATTGCTGCTGCTGCTGCTGCTGCTGGCGGAGAGTAGCATAGATAGTGTCAAGCTCTATGTGTCGGTTAATGGATCTTTGATCTGACATATGTGAAGAACATCTCTTCACACATGTCGGAAACTGACCATCAATTTGACTGGGATATCAAAGAACAATCATATCAAGAACATCTCTTCACACATGTCGGAAACTGACCATCAATTTGACTGGGATAATACAAGACCATTAGACACATGCAATCATAGATATGAAAGACTCTTATACACAAATATGCTTGAATAATCAATATTCATATTTCAAAGTTCCATCAATATGGCTTCCTGAGCAGAATTGGGACATAGACTCATAGACAGTGTGAATTGCATGCAATTTTTTTGATGACTACACATGTAGCAAGTGAATGTGTTCACATTCATGCATGTGGCCTGCGTTTTAATCATTTGAAATATACAAATGCGTGCTTGCTTGAAAATCCATGCTATCCCCCGCCAATTGCAATTCTTTGATGTTGTATCTCTATAAATTAGTGCGTCTTATCTCGCAGAAATTGTGAGATACAAGTTGGGGCATGAATGACTAAGTATAAGCTTGGATTTACATATGATATCTCAATGAATGATGCAGACTTTGACAAGTGTATGTAAGTGAAAATGCGTCGATTTATGTGCCACTAGTCTGTATTTCATGAAACTTTTTGATCATTTTGATCATATTGTCTCAAATGCTTCTCGACGATTGTATGTGATTCGCATTTTTAAAAGGTTTCTTAGTCACGACCAATTTGTGCTGGTGTATAACTCTATTGTTCGATCAGTAATTGATTACGCATCGCCTGTCTTCATTTCACCTTGTGCAACTCTGGACAAAAAATGGTTAATGTTTTGCAAAAGAGCATCTCGTACTATCCATGGCCCTGATGTCAGTACATGTGACAAATATAACATTCTAGACATTTCAGAACGCAGGAAGATGCTTGGAATGCGATTATTTCGTCAATCTCTTTCAGACACACAACATATCCTACACAGGTACTTACCTTCAATATCGAATCGAAGTCAGCGGATTATGCTACCTCATATCAAAACTACTCGGAGACTGAATATCTTTATCTACTCATGTTCTCTCCTATTCAATGAATCTTTGAACGCGTGCAAGTAACCACATTAACTTGAATGACAAATCCATTTTATTTTATCAGTTTGTGATTTCTTTTCAACACCGTCAGAAATGAAATTCTTGCGTAAATTGACTCCCTTCAACGTATTTTATATGTACATTTTTCTGCATGACCACCTTCTCAATTATCATTGGAAGTGTGAGACCTGTATTTTGTTATTTTTCAATAAACGCTAATTCATTCATTCATTCAAACTTCACTTCCGTTCTACAGGTTTTTGCGTTTGTTGATATGAATCTGCCTGTTGATTGACGTTAAAGCTGATAAGTTAACGGCATTTCTCATTTATTTGCTGAGATTTGTCATTGATCAACGACATCGTTCAATAGATCGACATTTCTCGATAATAAACGGCATTTCGCACGCTATCGAGATATCTACCATTGTTTATGGACATTGCTCAAACTATTGTGACTATCCTACACAATTTTCTAATTATACCGAGAAATTCAAGTTATCCGGAATCCATGGTGTATATTTATATACAAAACTGCACAAAAAATTAGGCATGATTGTCACTGATGTCTTCTAGTCGTATGCATCGAGGAATCAGCATGTACCTTTCTCCAGGGAAGCTTGACAAACCTCGGGAGTGATTTCGGAGAGATTCTACTCTACCAGTTAAGCCAGTGTTGCCATGCGCGTCTGGTGATCCTGTCCAAGCATCTGGTCTAGTACATCGTCCAAATTTCTTCTGATGCCTGATTTCAAAACACTAAAAGCACTCTGCGATGTTTAGGGAGGGCGAGTAGCGTGGAAGCATGTGGCTTGAGCGGGAGTCTCTGTAGCGGGACATTCACATTCATGGCGACTCAGTTATCGAGTGCAAAACGTTGCTATTTATTTACAAATTTCGATGCTCATTTGACAGATTTCTACTAATGAGCGACATTGTCGATGATGAACAAAGACTTACAGATGTTCAATGCGAAAAGTCGCTAATCATTGCAAAGTGACGTTAATGAATGCCAACGCCGTTAATAACTGACAGTTCGATATTAACAAACGGAAAACCTATAGAGGTTTTATTGTTGTCAATTTGTATGGCGACAGATGTAGATTCACAACTTTTTCGGTTGATTTTCTGAAGGAGGCCATTATGTAATTGATAAGATTTCTGAATTTGAGTCTGATTTTAGCCACAATGCTCGACCTCTGATGAAATTTTTGAGTGGGGTGCTCATGTCAGTTATGCTGAAAGACTATGAGCTCAATACATGAATATCCTATGTCGAATTAAGTCTTGCACAATCAAACAAAGATTTCAAACTTATCTATACATCCCTCAGCAGAACTTTACTAGATTATACATATTCCGCTTTCTTTGGTTTGTAATTAGGAAATTCTCCACGCACATGGATAGTGTTATCCATTCTGTAATAAAAACTCCTTCAGGTGCTTTTCAATGAATCTTTTAATAAGGTAGCCAGAATGTTCGCCTTACGGCTTTCTCAATGGCAGATAGAGTGAGAAAATAATTCTTTGGCTTATCAAATGAAAAGTCAGGGCGCTGCAAAGAGTGCAAAACAGATGTCTCAAGTTCTAGGGCATCATCAGGGATATGGGCATCATGGACTTACCTGATCTTACTACGCGTTAAAGTGGTTAATGATATCCCCTTCTACTGACACGTTTGTCAAGAACCTTTTCCCGTCTCGCCTTCCAAGTGACTGACTGTCTGTTTCTTTCTCTTGGTCATCATTGCAAGAACCTCAGATGATGCATTCCCTATGCAGAGTAGAAATGTAATTATCTATCGGTAATCGGTAGAATAAATAAATGAATGAATGATTCGATTTGCGTATATACCTATTGTGAAGTTGGAAATAGACGGCTTTGAGGGGATATTGTTGACACGAGCGAAGGAATTCGGCAGACGAATTTTTCTGCCCCTGAGAGCCCGGGCGGACGTACAACGAGTTGACTCAACCCTGTGGAACATAGGTTACAGCAGCTCTAGAAAGGTGATACCTCTTGCAACTCGGATGAAAGTTATGTGGAGCTGGTCATTTCGACAGGTAAGTAAGCGCAGTGACGCGAAAGTCAAAGATGTCTTTCTCAGAGAGACAACCCAGCTCGCTCAGTAGCGGAACCCCTCTTGGAACCTGGATATTAAACGTTGGAAAGACAGTAGAAATAAAGATGCAGAGCCTGCCCACGATTGAGCCACGGAAAGATACGTGCATCACTATGAGTGATCGAGTTGGAGATTGTCTAACAGGAATACGTCGACCAAAGCAGTGTTTGTAGTCTCCCACACGTTGGCACATAGAGACAACTGAGAGCAGTTTATGGTCTCTCCCAAATTAAAGTATGGTTCGCGATTGAGGCTTATGTGATCAACAGTACTAGGAGCAGAAATGAGTTTGACGGTGTGATGACTGACACCACACAAGTTTGGTCTTTTGTGCGTTGTAGAATAACTTATTTTAGCTAAGCCAATCAATCTTGTCGTTATCATCATGCTAGACGCTCAGACTTACATGTAATCTGCGCATGCGGAGCCATAAACGAAGATGCCGTCAGCAAACAAATGGGCCAGTGAAACGTGCTGTTGCGTAATGGAGTCGATGTGTCTGCGGTGTGCAGGAAGAGGAGTATGGAGCCAGGCACAGAACCATGAGGTAGTCCGTGAAAGACTGACATAAAGCGGTTCTCCAGGGACGATTCAAACCAGCTGCTTGTTCATCACTCTTGTGTTGCCTTCATTTTACCTTCAAGAATTTGCAAATTCGATAAGTTGTGTGGCCTCCCCAAAAAAGTCTAATAGACCCAAGTGAAGCTTCGCAAAGCTGACGTTCTAAGCAGCCAATTATCAGCAAGCAGTTTTTCTTAGTGTAGAGTAGAGATTGATGGCTTTGATATTTGATACAGCCTATTTTTGAAAGTCCAAAGTAATTCTCTTCCTGAAGAGGCATCTACTTTGCCTCATTGCCTATTTGATTAAGTCTTTGATCAAATGTTATTTTGATGTCCGGTGTAATGAAATGGAACGTCTAGGGTGGTGTCTACGTGATGATGAGCTACTATCTCTCAGTGAACTGGCAAAACAGGGAAAGAGCGCTGATTGAGAATTAATATCTGTCTTGCCGACATCCCAGTTTGTAAAACATATGAAGCGTTGTGCAAAACATCCGACTACATTTTTTAGTTGCAAAAAATTATTTTTGCATATATAATATTCATTTGTCATAGCGCATGTTTTGCCATTACCAACCCTGTAATGAATCAAACAAGAAGTCTCCATGACATAATGTTATTTTGTTACTTAACACAGAGCAGCGGCATCTTTTAAATAATATGACAGACGCATCAGTTGCTACTAAATGTCATAATAGCTCCACAGTATTACTGCGATATTACTTTAGCAACAGTTTGTAATGGAAATGTGGAATACTGATTTCAGAAATGCGGAATTTGCTGATCTTCGAATGCACGCAAACGTAGCGAAATGAATGACTGTTATGATAACTAAAAAGAATGCGAATATCAAGGTGGCAATGGTCAAAAAACGTGAATGGTTAAAGAGAATTATTAAAGCGGTACTTTGCATCGACGGTAAATGTGAATGTAACTAAGAAGAATAATTGTTTCGTAGAACATCTGATTGACGCGATGATATAAAGTGAAAGCATAGCAAATGATTATGATGACTTGAGTGGAGATGACATAACTGATTGAAAGCTTTATAAAGTCGTCTCAACATTATCAAATTCGTTCAACTACATGTTCGTTTTCTTTTGTTTTGTAAACCTGCGCATAATTGATATCACCCAAATCATCTGAATGATTGATTATTACTCAATTGATTCACTAGATTAAAGCACCTGTCATTATTGTGAAGTATCAATGTTACGTCACTCCATGCCCTAAACCGGTAATGGTTTCCATGTCATTAGAGCCATGTCTTGATTGTTGACGAGTTATTTTTAAACCCCATTAACTGGGAAGCTGGGATTCTATAAGAAACAATTTTATATTTCAATTTGAGATGTATCCGGTTGATAGAAATCTTGTCTGCTTACGTAAGTCTTTGATAGAAGTAATTGAAAGAACGTCAGATCATTGATAAAAATTCTGATCTCAACGAAATTTAGTTATCGGATACTGGATTTTACACTGGCAAAAGAAAGTTTAAAATGAAGAGAAGTGATAGTTATCGCACTCTAGTCTTCATCGAGACCGAAGGTTTATTAAGGTCTTGCCTTATTGCTTGACAGCGCGGCGGAGACGAATTGCACGGTTTCAGCACGTTGTCATTCATTGAGGGTGCTGACAGAGCACTAAGTTAGCGCATACTTTCATGAAATGACGTCACGCAAATCAGTCTGAGCTTTGCAGCAAAATTTTTTTGGACAATAACGGTAGACAAATGCCATTGATAATAATTCGATTCCTATGACTCAAAATAACAAGGTGCTGACCCACCAATGATAGAAATCTGAAAGTGAACAATTCTCAGCCACAAAATTTGATTGCTTAAGCATTTTCAATACATTGCAGAGATAGGAAAAACAGTGGTGCATCGATTGCGGATTGCTGTGAATTCCTTCAAAATGCTCCAATCGCCACGATTCCTTCAGATTTGAAGAATTCAGATTATTGCGCAAAAATTTATTCGATAATGTTGGGGCCTCCAATCATTACTAAAAAAAGTTAGCAGGCGCACGAAAAACTTTCACAAACTTCTCTGTAGAACTTGACATCGACTGTGTCTCATTGCTGAGTCACTCGGTTGACAGCAGTCACTGAAACTTCGCACAATTTGGCGTGCTTAATGTTGAAGTGGCTGTTCATTGTTCGATTGATATGGTGTTACGTCAGAAGATTGTGCCATTTCATTAACGCTACATGTTCCACTGTTTCCTTTCTAGTCAAACAGAAGAAGAGACGACCAGTCTAATTCTGTGGTGGTCTCCACAGTAGAACGTTTTAGACAATACTGGTAGGCAATTACCATTGTTACTGAGTAAGTAGGGTTTTCCGCCGATATTTCATGTCTTTTTTCTATGAAAGTCGTTCATATATCTCCAAATCCAAATTAGACGGCCTTAATTGCATGATTAAGGCCGTCTAATTTGCTATGTAATACCATTGAGGTAGGAGCATTTCACCGTCCATCTTCGCATTCCCAGTGAAAATGACATTGAAGTGATTCCTATGGTTCACAATTTGGACTCGCAGATATCTCAAGCTTTACATTCTTCAATCTCTGAGCTGCATGGGCTATGAAGAAAATTATCATAGATTTGAGTCTTTTGCAGATCAAAATCTTGGATTTTTGATGTCATAGATTTTAGGTTCAGCAACAATGCATATATTACCCTTCAAATGATCAGCCTAGCCAGTCTAGCGCTAATTCGATTTCTATGGCTTGCCAAATTTTACATTATGGAAATGTCAAGGTGAGCACTATCTCAGCGTCATCATAGCGTTGTTTATCGAAATATTTGGCAAGTGTTTCAGAATGACTCCATACTTAACGATTGTAAATATCAATTGTTCTATTTCTATGTCATGAAATAGACGTCTGCATACAACGAATACATTGCATACAACCACAATGCGATAAGAAATTTTAGCAGCCATGTGCCGACGATATTTATATATAACGCATAGTTTAGTGCAAATATCTCTGGTCTTCCAGTGATCTCAGTGTATTATGTGAAAAAATATCACACGGAAATTTGCATGGATTCTTAAATGACTAAATATCACATATACACAGCTTGAAGAGTTGGTATTCAACGGAAAAGGTTTGTTAGTGTGACGCTATAAGCACATAAAAGAATTGTTTAAAAATTTTGCGAAATGGAAACTTGTTTTTTTCTTGGGTCTATCGACGAATTCCATCTTAATTGAGCGCATACTGTAATCTGCCATTGTCCATTGGTGTTGATACCTGCGGACTTTGCTTGGTGGTATGTTATGCTCCATAAACTGCGACAGCAATATTTCACGATTTCTGTCTTGTGTATTGATTAAATGGCGCAGAATTCTCTTCAATTATTGAGCAACCCCGAAGGCCATGTTTGATTCTTGATGCTGCTATAAGTTTACTCTTCTTCTTCAGAGAGGAAGTCATAAATAAATGCACAATTTTTAGTTGACAGTCTTTAAATGCCATCAGAATTAGACGGATCATTCAACCATTTATGCATTTTATCAAGCTTGAGTCATGCTATATTGAATATGATAATATGTCATTCTATTTTTCAAGAATGTCGAGATTCAAGATTTTCTTGCTTTCCATGCGTTATTGGGATCTGAATAGTAAGTTAAAAAACATCAATTTGACACCATTAATGTAGTGGTATAAACAGAATTGATGGAAATTCACGCGGTCTACATGCGCTAAATGACCTGAATGGAAATGAATGGATTTGGATATTTCCATGGACTTCTACATGGATTTCTATAGCATATGGAAATCCATGGTTACTGCCTGGTATATTCCGTGTATTATGTACATAACAAACGGAAACCATCAGATATCACACTCCGAATTATAGGTAAAACTATGCGTTATGATAGATATCACACGATATTTTCAAGCATTATCCTATAACAAACTCCGGCCTGCGGCCGTCGTTTGTTATGTTGATAATGCTTTCAAATGTCGCTTGATATCCTATACTTATTGCACGATGAGGGTCAGTTATCGTCCGTCGAGCAATAATGAAAATTGTCAGTAAAGTGTAAAGTAGTCTCAGCCGGGCGTGTTCTAATTCACTTGCACCTACAGCTGTGAGACTGACAAGTATGACAAGTGCGACTTCTTTGCAAGTGTGATGAAGCATATTGAACCGATTTCTATGTACATGTAATTGCAGAAACTCTACCTTAACAATTCAATAATTATATCCAAAAATGAAAGATTATCAAACATAGAGGTCTTTTTACTTTGTTCCCTGATACATAACGGTAAGATGAACATTTCAAAGTATAGAAGATCCGTCTGAACTGCTGATATCCAAGCAGAAAAGCTTTTTTGGATTGCGATGTCTAAGGAGAAAGCAGTTAGAGACATGCTCTAGTTGATCATTTTTTACTTTCCATCCCAAAGTTAATCATGAAGTTAGTTATAAAAAAGAAAAGAAAACACAAAAGAGAGATAGAGAACATTCGGGCAAGTTGTCGAAGAATGCTTCCTACCTAAGTCATGGATTTCTGTCTAAGTACAGCGATCTTGGGTAGAAATTGAGCATTGTGTCATGACAAGCTGACAAACTAATGAAATTTTGCCTATCGATAGTTTAGAAACGGTCATAGATATCATTGGTCACGCATACTTTCATATTATCATTTCATTGCATTCTTTCAATTTAATCTTAGCTTAAGTCCAACCGAATGATGCTGAACTTCTCAAAGACTAATCTCATGTGGTGTGCTACTCGACAGCGTCTAAATGACCGTCATAGTACTCCACCGCATCATGCCAGTTGATAAATTTTGTTATCTTGGTTTCATGATTGACCGCAATCTATCATTATGTATCTCACATTATGTTGTTATCACATGTTTCCCAGACTGTTACCAAGTGTTTCGGAATTTTTCGCAAAATTCGAACAATTCGCCGATCAGTGACTCGTAGTGGTGCTGTCTACCTGTACCTTGTGTCATCATTGGTGTTCCCTCTGATAGATTATTGCATTGCTGCTCTCTCGGGTCTTCCGAACAACACTATACATCGCCTTCAAACGGTCATGAATGCTGCAGCATGTTTGGTGTATTGCATCCCTAGGCTGCACATGTGACTTCGACTTAACAGGAGCTCAACTGGTTGTATGTAAGAATTTGGAATGGCATTTATTGTGTTTATGTGTCTACACCAGCTTGCACCTCCTTATTTAGCAGAACGTTCTACACCTGTTTCAAGCAAATTAGCCAATCGTTCCCACCTTCGATCAAGCACTACAAATCTGCTTCATTTATCGACTGTCCAGAAAGCATTTCTCATCTCGTGCAGCTCCTGTCTGGAACAATCTCCCAAAAGACGTCACCTCGACCTCACTGTTTAATACTTCTCAGAAAAGGTTAGAAGAAGTCCTTTTGTGTTGTCAGAACTATATTTTTGCAAATTTTTGTCTGCTTTTAGTTTGATGCTTTTAAATTTGTGATAAGACCTTGAAGCTCTGTAGCATTTGTCTCATCGAAATGATGAATATTTTTGCATGAATGTGCAATCGCTGACTACCAAATCCAACTAAATACCAGCAAATTACACTTATGAAACTAGAAAGATGTTATATCTGGGAGGCCAATATTTTTCAGCTCGCCCTATTAGATCATTGTATCTCATTTCAGAAGGAAATAGTTTTGATCTGCACAATACTTCATCGCACATTGTGAATGTAAACGACAGCTCAGCCATACACGGCGTTTTCAAAAATTGAGTTATTGATAACAACGTCTGACTAACAGCAGGATTAATTGATGTTCTCATTCATACGCAACCCTTCAAAGTTGTCTCAACACTGTCAGACGATAATTCAGACGCAATTCTTTCATCAAATGTCTCCGCAAAATTATCAGCGGCTTCTCATCAAACACGCAACAGTTAGAATGTACTCATTAGTGTTTCAGGAATCGTTTAAACTATCAGATTCGACTTGTGGTAGATTTGTGGCGCCTTCAGTTGCGCTTATTATACATTTAGTGTTTTGTAAAAAGTATCATAGATATTTTGAACTTCATAAGCTCATCATAATATTCCTCTTTCATCGGATATGTTGTATCTACTGAAGTGCATGAAATGATTGAAAAAATGATGAAAATAATGCAGAACAGAGGAAGTGATTTAAGTCTCGTCACAGACAGCCTGAATTCCTTTTCATCTGCTCTTTCTGCTGATCGGTTCATTTCATCCTTGCAGAGGTTAACCTTAATAGACCTTGTGAATGAGGGCGCATGTGAATAAATTTCCAGCGGATACATTAACAGAAACTTCCTAGGCATGACTCAACTCTGTCATATAGGCTCAAATTCTGATATCTTTTTGCAGGTCATCCAGATATTCACTTTCTCATATAAATCTCAGAAACAGTAGTGAATCGATTTCATAACAATTTTGCCGAATCCACATGTTTCTAACCGTTTTACCGTCAGCCATGAAAATTTCATCGAAATCAACTGTTAGCCATCAAAGATTAGCAGCTGATGATCATTGATCGAAAGATTTTAATAACCATAGAAATCGACTCTCTGCTTTTGCTTCGCTTTGACCTATTTTTACCAGGACGATTCTCATCTCCGAAAGCCTGGTGAGCACCTGGAGACCGTCTGACTTCTAATGTTCCTAGCACATGATTAGACTGTTTTACTCTTTCAGTTTTCTAGAAGTGAAGACTAATTCAAAACGATGGCACATGGTGGAACTTAGTGTGTGGGCAAGAAGGAATTCCTAATACCCTACAGAGATAGGAAAAACCCGTTGTCGCTTGCGGATTTCTGTGAATTCCATCAAAGTGCTTCGATTGCAACGATTCCCTCAGATTCGAAGAATTCAAATCACTGCGCACAAGTTTTCATCATAATGTTGGTCCTTCCGGTCATTATCAAGGAAGGTAGGAGGCGCACGAAAATGGGTTCACCTGATGATTTCACCACTTTATACACTGAATGTAGCTAGACAGCGATGTGTGCTTTGATGTGTAGGTTAATGCGATGGATTGAGCGACAATTGTTTAATCAAAATAATTTATAGTGAAAGAAAAATGATAATAATCGTGAACATGTTCAAAGTATACTGAAGGCACACATGGCCATAGAAATTCGGCAATATTATTTTAAGTGACTAGAACGTGCTTGCGCATTGAAAGCAATATTACGCAAACCCCGTGAACACGAAATCTCATGACAGCAGCACAGAATTAGATTGTTTAACTGTATCACTTTGCTAGAAGTGCAAACTGAATCAAAGTAATGGCACATGCAGGAACTTATTAAGTGGGCAAAAAGAAATGTTTAATGCCTTACAGAGATGGGAAAATTAGTCGTGCGTCACTTGCGGATTGTATCATTGTTCTGGATTCCTTCAAAATGCCCCCATCGCGACGATTCCTTCCGATTCGAAGAACTCAGATCATTGCGCAAAAGTTTTCTCGATCATGTTGGCCCTTTCGATGATTACTAAAATAAGTTAGCAGGCGGACGAAAAAACGTTCACAAACTTCTCTGTAGAACTTGACATCAACTGTGTCTCCTTGTTGTGTGACCCGGTTGATAACAGTCACTGAAACTTCGCACAATTTGGCGTGTTTATCGTTGAATTGGCTGCTCATTGTTCGATTGCTATGGTATTATGTCAGTAGATTGTGCCATTTCATTAACGCTACATGTTCCAATGCTTCCTTTCTAGTCAAACAGAAGAAGAGATGACCTGTCTAAAGAATGGCTGGCAGGGTTGACAATGGTTTAGCATCGGCATCTTGTTGGTGTATTTTGTAAATACTCACGATCATTTCATTATTCCTTTTATATAAAAATATCTGTTTCATTAAATAGCACACAATACAACAAAATTCATCAATATTGACCTTGATTGGTGCAGCTGGTTACTAACACAAACAACAGCGGAAAGTCATATTTCTATGGTCTTGTATTATCTTGTACATGTACTTCATGTGACACCGAGTGCCCCAAAAGTCTTTGACTTCTTTATTTTGAATCTTAAAATGAGCTCCCAAAGTAATAATTCAATAGAATGCTTGTCATTTGAAAGATTTTAGACTTGCTAAACATATTTCAAGAAAATTATGTGCATCACATAACAGAAAATACTTCACTGAACTACAGTCCAATCTAATAAGCTATGATACAGCATTTGTGGCCGTACCCTTATTGTCAATGACATTACTCTAACACTCTCGTTTTAACAGTGACGTAAGTTGTACGACGAACGTTACGTTTTTCTTGAAATTCGACTCAATAAGAGACGAGACTAGTGCAGCCCCTCTTTACGACAGAGTCGAAAATCATCATTATGCCATCGATGCACATTTGTGTAAGGACACTTTGCCTTTTGTGAATGCGATCTCGTTATTGTTCATTTGTGCTTTGTATTGTTTTCACATGTAGCAGTTACATGATGGGTTTTGGCTTGTAGAACAACATATCACATAACAAAGGAAGCAAATGTAATTGCTAAATGAATCTATAACAGGAAGACAACTCAATATTCATGCTTGAAATTTCCAACAATGATATTAGTAAGCACAACTGATATATCTTCCAAATTTCAGAGAAATTCGTTCAAGTTTGGCGGAGTTAGACAAAGTTGAAGTTAAGGCGATGTTTAAGGGTGATCCATTTTTTATGAAACAATCTGTAGGTATATTATTGAAATTTGTTCATTTATAACTTACATTTTTTCGTCTTTCCTTATTCCCGTACTTTAAATGAAAATATATGTTTCCAAATTTGACTGTATAGGCGCAATGAAACCGACAATCTTTTCATCAAGTAAGCAAGGAACGTAGGTTACAATGCAAACTCAAACTATTCACCATTCAAATCCAAGCATTTGTTGCAGGGTTTCAGGAAAGGTCTCAGGGAATCGCGAAACATTGACAGTAATGCTCTTTCAATTTCTTATTCAATTCTTCGTTGAAGGGCTTGAAGATTTGAAAAGATAAGAGCAGTATGTCTAACAGTAGAGTGGGCAGGGCCTCCCTTGACGTATTTCATAAGGAATACCGCCGACTCTCCTCTAAATTATCGTGTGCAATCGCCCACGATACAAGATGGACCTTTTCTTCAATCGTTAAGTTCGACATTTGCTACAGCAAGATTCGTCACTTTCTAACTGCGATGTTAATGTTCATTTCGTTCATTAATCGATAGCGATACAATAAAAAGCGATTTATCAACAGCGAACCATAGATAGTCTGTCTACTGTATCCTGAGTTAAAAAGAGTTTATTATTTATGAAGTGACACTGTCAAAAGTTTTGGCTACTTCAAAGGTTTTGAAAGTTTCTTTTGAAAAGTTGAAGGTATTTGGGTTTTGTCATTCGCAAAAAGCGCTTGAAACGTCCAAAAGATTGTCAATAATGACTATTCCATTAAAATAATACTTCTAAAACTCCTTTTATACTAAAATATATAAAAGTCAAAAACTTTTGGGGCACCTTGTAGTTTGCTGACGTGCTTAAACAATCTGCTTCTCATGTGGATAATAGCCAATTTCGCTACGCATAGTTAAGGAGCGCTTGCGTCATCCATTTTGTCTAATGATTTTCTTTGGGAACATGTATATTAATTTTTATTGTTAAGAAAGCATCTCGGAGGTTGATCATCTTGTGTAATTTACTTCGTTGCGATGCAGATACAGGCATAATGATAAAAAAATGTGGCCTTCATAGACTTATGACTTATGCTTTTTGTTCCTTTTGCAATGGCTCGTAATACTTATTGAAAAGACTTGAACGCATTGAAGAGCGAACTTTACGCATCATTGGAGTTATTACCTTGCCTGAACCTCTTTTAGTTTTTTCTGACAATTGTTGTCTGAAACTTTTTAGAAAAATTGCGGCTGATGAACATCAACTTCTTCGAGATATCTTTGATGGCAAGGGCCAAACAGGCATTGTCATCCGTTATAATCCAAATCGTGTTCATCTTCCCGTCGTTTTTCCTCTTTCATTCCGAGATCCTCAGTCCTATACAGCGAAAGACATCGACTATTCAGGCAAAATTGCTTCTACAGAATTTGCAAATAAAATTCGAAAAAGTCGGCCCAAAAGCTCAATCACAAAGACTGACTATTTCATTAATGTCTCATACTACCAACCGCATAATGAATTTTGACTTTTCATTGTTTCTTTCTCATTCTGCAATGTCTGACTTTCATTCATTCCACAATATACACATTATCATCATTACTATTATTACTCCAGTTTTGAGCTGCGGATTCCTTTTGCTAAGACTTCGAGGCTTGGAAACTCATAAATTCGTTTTTGACGATAGTTTTTTCTCAGTTATTATCTCCTTGAACCATTGATTCTTCTTGCATCTTTTGCTTATTGTCATCGCATAATTGCAACATTCACCGCATCTGTCATGGAAGTGAACTCAATAAAACTTATTATTATTTCTTTAATTTCTTTCATTGAAAGATGGCTACAAACTTGGAGGTTGATTTGTTTTACTTTTATAAAGGTGTAATGCTAATATGTCCTGAGCATCTTGTATGAAGTCATTCATCATAATCATTAGACGATCAGCAGAAATTGTTCTCATTGATATAGAATTGATATTCATTCGTTGTCCATGATTTTATCATTTATAATAGAAAAACCACATGTAACTGAACTGAGTGTCAGTGAGAACAAAGGCGCATCCATTTGAAGATAGCAGTTTCTCTAAAGATGTTTTACAAGCTGAATAATCTGTGTTTGTTTTTGACTCGGTTTATCCCTGCAGCCGTTCAAAACCTTTCTCGTTCGATCGTTCACCAAACTCTTAAACTTTCATATTTCGATAAAGTTTTCTCCGTCGTTAAACCTTATTATTGTACAGTTTTGATGATCGATGGATGCAAATATGGCCAAAATTCTTCTCAGATAAAGCCACATTCCATTCTTATCCTAGCTTTGATTTTATATTCCTATAGCCGTGAATTTTGATAGATGGAAAGTTTGCACTGCGCAACGCAGCACTCATATCACAGAACCAACTGTACAGAGCAGATCGGAGATGAAGTCAATACATCTTTATTGACAAATGACAGCAAATGCACTTATGTTGTTTCGTCAAAATGGAGTTTTCGTCTGTGGATTGTATGAGAATGTTCTGTTTACAATTTAGAAATTCTGTTACTTGTTGCCTGAAACGCTTACGTTTGTCATGTTGACAATGGCAGAATATTAACGTATTTTTGAAGAATGTTAATGCAAGCTAATTAATGAATTGACAATTTTTGACAAAATTTTGGGTAAGGTTAATATACACATGTATGTGAATAGAAACAACCTTATCCTAAAATATCATTTCAAGAGATCATTATATTTCCGTGAACAATTGTTGCTGCTTATGGTGCGAATGCGTTTGCGACAAGTTCGCTATATTCTATTATTTGTACAATGGATCTGCACTTCAAAAGATATGTATATTTTAGTTGACACTTGCTCCAGGAAGTTAGTCAGATCGGAAATTCCTTCTTAATTTAGGGAAGTGGGCCTTTCGACGAAAGTTTAAAAAAAAGTGTCTCGCGTTATCCATTGAACTGCTTAAATTTTGGTTTCACGCTGTCTGCTACTTCCCACGAAGAATTTGTTTTCATATGATCCTGGAAATCTGTTTTGTCTGCGATCCAATTTTCTCATTCTTGTATTTTTTGACCCGGATTCTTGTTGGCCATCACATCTATTTGGAAGGAATCACGCAGGATTGCTACCTTCGAATGCGCAGCACCAGTTTGGTCTATTCATTTCTAAAGACATAAAAATTATCATCGAGCGCATGGAACGAACCTCTTTGAATAACTTTTCCAGAACACAACTTCACTGATTCCGTCTAGCTCTGTGAGTCCCTTCCCATAATTGACCACTTGATTAAACACTTTCACAAGATGCAATCTCCCGCTCATCTTCTTCATCACCTTATTCCACTAACTAGAAAAGATAGCGGTCTCCGAAGTGCGCGATCGAACTTATATATTACAACTCAGAGAATTGTCCTTCGATCGAAATCTTTCATAATTACTGGCAGCAACTTATACAACTCTCTTATGTGTTGAATGTTGCAACCACGAACACTCATTTGTTTGTAGGAAACAAAATCTCTCTGTGATTCCGAAATTAGTTTTCATTCTGAAAGTACTGTGTACTCTTTCTTATTCTCAGTTTTTGAATTTCAATATTAATTGACTATTTTCGTCTCTGATGTCGCATGTCTTCTGTACTGCACATATTTTCAATCACATCTTGTGCAGCAGTTGACAATCAGCTGTTTCTCGATGGCTTCGTGGCTGATGTACGATTAATTTGTGGCACTTGTAATTCTGCTTGCTATATTTGACATGTCTTCTATTTTAATGATTAAAATCTGCCATGGTTAAATGATACATCATGCACTGTTTTTATCAATGGAACATCTGTGAAACAAAAGCGTCAGAAGTAGTTAGCAAAAAGTGCGATTTTCATGAGCATGACGATTTTACTGGGGTCAACACTAACTAGCAATAAGCAGGCTATAAAATTAGAGGTGCGCTTCATGAAAGATCCGTTGCTCTAGATGCAAGGATTGCTGAATATATTTTGTTGATCTATGAAGTGGTTTCTGGGTCCTAAATTTCATTTCACCTGATCCTTTCCTACATGTAGAGGAGCAATGTGATCCATTTAAAGCTGCAGCGTGCATTCTACCGCTTTTGTGAGTGCTAGTTATAGTCTATTTCCAAATATTCCGGAAATTCTTTGAAACTCCACTGAAACGTCTAACTTTGACCAAGTTTGAAAAGTACATTCTCCTAAGGTCTGAATTTAGCCACCTTTAGCATGATAACTTTAATGAAAGTCATTGATTTCGCTGTACAAATTACATCATGATCATCAACTGTACTACAGATGTCGAAGAAAGCCTTCAATTTTGAATGTTTCCCATTACATCGGAGGATTGACTAGTTGATAAGGCATCCTTCAACTTTTCAGGACAAAGAATTTTCCAAGCTTCAAGCTTATTTTTAAGGCTTCTGCAAAAAGATGTTTTTATAAATGCTGTGATGTTTCCTTATTGCTCAAAGTCCCCATTTTAAATAAATATTTTAAGTATTTGGAGCGATATAAGTTCAATTTCTTACTCTAAGTAATCACAAAATATCATAATTTTGACACATTATCTTTTTGAAGGAGGAACTTGTTGGGTTTTCATATTCTGCGCATATAAAAATAGTACATTTGATAGCAGTATCAGCATGCTAACTGGATCTGAAAACCATTTGACATAATCTGACAATTTAGAAAGTCTTGGTATTTGTTAATTTACCAAAACTATCACCCAAGATCGTCGTCTATGGTTGCTGGAAATTTAGCAAAAACTGTCAAGAGATTTTTGAAATTTGATGCAAATGCATTCATAACCAACGCTCATTACATAGTCAGATTTGAGGAAAACTTTTCAGATATCCATATTAAGAACATATATATTGTCATTTACGAATCATGGTTTGTGAAATCATGCCATGGAAACCAATGACATCACATGAGTCACATGATTCAGTATTTAATATCTGAGAGGCGCTACAAAGTGAGTAAATTTCATGTTTTGACTTAATTTTGGCGATTTTAATCATTTTGTAGAGGCTCTCAGACACCAAATACTGAATTATGTGACTCACTTCAACTTTCATATCGAAGGTGATGTTCTGAACTCAATCATGTTTCAAAATTTTATTCGAAAATTGCCAAGTGTTTCACAATCAATAGATATTTCTTGAATTTTACCATTGGATTCCAATGGGAATCCTTTAACCTTACCTATAGCCGAAAGCGACTGCCTGTGACACTTAAGAATTTGATTTTTGCATTCAGCGTTTCAAGATCTACAAATCCATGCTATTAAGCCCTTTGTGCGCGAATTTAGGAAGATAGTGTCAGTAGCTCCCATCCAAGAAGTATTATTTTTTGCGTATTTTCCGAATTGTTGCGTTATTATGCTTTAACTTAAATTAGTTAAAATGCTGATCTTCAAACTGTCTTTAGTCTTTATCATTTGATTATAACATGTGTGAAAGAACCTATTAGATTGAAATACGTATTGAAAGTACATATATAGGTGTAAATTACCGTTTTACAAATGCTTTGGAACGGTCACTTTTGAATAAAATCTACAGCATTTGTATTTCCTGCACAAATAAATCTCATTAACCTACTTTGCAAGCACAAGTAGCGACTCAACATTTTATCATACGTATGTCATACGTATGTCATGATTATTTAGAATCATGAAGCTGATTGACAGCAAAATTTCGGAGAATTTTCGAAATGAAGATGAGCGAATTGCTGCAAATTATCACCATCATCATAAAGTTCACATGCTAAGTCTATTGGCAATATCCATGTCCGTTCTAGCCCATTATTATTGTAGTGTGTCGAATTTCTATGAGCTTAAGTTATTCATCGCATACTTTTTTCAATGATTATGTAATCCATCGAATTTAAGCATAATTCACGAAGCCGCATTTAAATATTCTATTATTCAAAGTGCACTTGTTAACATTAAAATGAGTTTCAATGTGATCAAAAGTGCAATTGACTCCTCTTAGCTGTTGATGCTGCAATAAATGCTTGGCTAATGCATTTCAATGATCAGTCAAATTAGACATTATACCTCTCTTATCGCTTTATGAGAGGAACAGCCATAGAAAAAATGCTAACTCAGAAGATTGATCACACTGACGTGTCAATTGGATATGAATAAAACTGCAGAATATCGGTCAGCATCTTTATTATTAACCTCTTCTTCTGGGTGAGGATCGTTCTTATCTGAACAAATAGCTTCGAAAAAATATGAGTATTTCCTATGCGAAAGGTTGAAAATGTAATTGGAAATGAATCCCAACCTGCATAAATGTATAAATAAATGCAAAACAATCATTTGATAATTTGCAAGATTTCTCAGTAATTTCATGCCATAACTAAGCAGAATTAATTAACTCTTCACGACCATTTTCAGATAAATCTCACTCATCAATTTTCTTCCTCTACTTTCCAATTTCGCACTCAACTCAAAAGAGCAGAGCAAGTCAGAAGTTCATAAACAAGTGAACGTCTTTAATAAGTACGGTAAATAAAAGAAAGAGAATATATTAATTCGTGAAAATGAATTTCGTTTAGTTCGCTATTTGTTTAGTAATTCGATATACCTAGAGCGTAATTGTCACACAAAATAATGACACAAAAGTCAAATGTTGATCACTATCATGCAATTTCATACCGTCAGTCGTAAGAATGACAAAGTATCACCTTTGTTATTGATCACATTTGTGACTTTTGATTACACGGAAATTCAACCAAATATCTAGCAGTATCTAGCACAGGCTAACTGTATGAGTAGAAGGTGTCAAGTCAAAATAGTATTCGTGCAAGATGCTTTCAAAGCGGTATTGACAAAGCTGTCCCAGGGAGCGAGAAGAAACAGACTATGAATGTTTTTTTGCAAGAACATTTGCATGAACAGAAGACGTCAAACATTGATTACCAATGAGCTAGAACAAGCGAAGGAACAGATATTGGCTAAATGTAAGTGAGAGGAACATGTACGTCTGAGTCATTCATGAAAACATATTTAATTGAATGATATTATTCATCATAACTGATTTGAAAGATTTGATCCTGATATTTTGTTAGTTCGAGGATCAGTCAACGAGACTATGCATGAAGAGATCATTATTTACATTAGAAGAAAATAAAATTGAACTCATTTACATAGCTCAGCTCACCTGTAAAGGACCACAAGAGTTGAAGATGATGACATCAATAATTTTCTGATCCTCACGAACGTTAATTAGAAATGCGTTTAAGTGCGCTAAGGACGGAACCGGTCTCAGAACATCTAAAACCTGAGTTTCTGTTACCGTCTTAACAGGAAAATCAGTAGCCTATGACAGTTACGAAGCATGCCTGTGTAGACCTATCTCCACGTTCTGTCAGATGCAATTGATTTTCTGACTAAGAAATCAGCAAAAATAGATCTTTTAGATTCTGCCAATTACGTTGCTGATAAATAGGCCTAAATTAGAGTTAAATGCCTTCTCTAAGGCAGTTTCTTTAAAACCGAGTTAGGGTACTGGATCATTTTGACCAAGAACCCATTGAAACAATCTTACAAAACAATCCATGTCAATGCTTTGTGTAGTATGTGAAGAACTTTTTGACAGTTTTGTGGCGCACGCATACTGCACACATTACTAGACACAGAAATGGCATGGACTTACATTGTAGCAAAGCATTCGAGCAATTCAATTAGAAAACAATATAACAAAAAAACGAGAAGTTATGGTAATAAAAGTTGTGCGTGGGGTCAAATAGAAAACGACTTAATTTTTGATCTTTTTTATATTAATTAATCCACATTAATCAATAAGCAGTTTCCCCATATTAGCAAAAACAAATTCAAGTTTCAGTTTTCGAGCTTCGATTCATTTGCTAAGTTTTCATTAAAATGCCATGATTTGCGAATTAATGATTTTGCGTAGTTTATCAAATCATCAATTATGATCATCACTGTTATTGTACAGATCAGCATGACTCAAGTATTCGGGAGAAATTGGGAAAATAGAAATTCTTTAAAGCTACATTGGTTTTCGATATAGGATTTAGGGTGTGGTCAATTACACAAAATAAACGAATTCATGATTCTTGCATTGTGAAAAAAAGTGCAAACGATTCTAAAGATACTAAGTGAAAAGAGACATACTTTAAGAATCCCTGTATAACGTATTTAAATACATGCAATTTTATCGCTAATTGCTGACAATGTTTCAATTTTAGTGAAGGTGAAAATGATTACTTTTCTTAATTTTAATGAACTTCTGTGTATCAAGTGGAGCTTTTAAAAGCTCTTCAGCGACAGCTGTTAGGTTACACACTATGCATTTATATGTACGAGGTAAGGTTATGTTCTATTTCATTATCCGAAAGGTTGCGTTGATGTAATTTGGTGAGAGTTTAGTATTACTGTTAATTTAACCTAGCCGTCCTAAAAAGCATAAAATTTGGTTTTCAAATCCCAAGCTTCTCAACCTTGGACTTTAGTTGTCACACCTAATCCAAGTTTTCCCCAATTAAGGCTTGTTCCTATTTTTCAACTGAGGATGTAGCTGAATATGTAATTATTCTATTTACAATTTTCTATGCGAATTTTGTGAGACAAAAAGAAGAATAGAAACGGATATTTGTTGCAATCTTATAACTTTTTCTCAAGAAGATGCTGAGTTGAAAAATAGACCGCCATCCTGTAGCAGAACGTCACCTAAACGAAGGGATTAGAAAATACATCCACCATGGCAGTCCATTACGGTTTTGCGGCGATTCTTGTGAGGAATGCGGCGCAAAACAGAAGGATTATCATTCTGCTGATTTATTGCCACGAGACCATTCGTCGACTCTCATTGGATAGTGACATTCAAAACAAGAAATGTGTGAAAATGAGATAAACATGAACAAGGTAAATGAATGATGATAATGATGGCTCATTATCGCCATCGGAGAGTGAGCATAATTATTCTCAAAACATTCTCTGGACTACACACAACGGAGGTTTAAGTGACGCAATGTGCGAGTACGTCGCGTTCAAATTGGGTAACAATGGAGGTCTTCTCATCGAACGATGACGTTGAAATCATTTTCCAGCATTATGACTAGGGTTCAAAAACATGGCGTGTTTAAATCATGTTTTGCAGCATGCTTTTTTGCTTCCTTAGAGATGTCCAAAATAGAGATGCTCGACTTAAGATTTAATTATGCAACATAATAAGTGTTAGCATTAGTAACGCATTTCTAGATTTCATACATATTCAATGGATTCGATAGTGCATATCAATGAAATAATGCTCACTATCTACAATATACGTTAATGTAAAACATGATCACCGCATGTTATGCTTTGTTAAATAGAATAAAATATAAAGTGCCAATTGAATAGCTACAGTGTCAGAACAACAAAAGAACTGCTTTATCGCAATGTTTTATTCAAAACATTATTCCCAAACTAGTTTTTAAACCGTGGTTTGTACATTGCTTCGAAGCGTTGCTTTCAAAGATGGTTTTAAAACTACGCTTTTGAAAATGAGTTCTGTAGGTACTCTGTTATATACATGGTTGTACTCGTATAAGTTTGCTTTTAAACAAGATTTCAAGATATAGCTTATAACCGCGCGGTTTTAAGCAGCGTTTTCAAACATGCTTTTAAATGTATTCACAAAGTTTGGAATCCTTTTAAGAAATTGAGTCGATGTCAGCAAATTTAAGTTGTATGACATTTTATACATACATCTCAGTAAATTTACAGGTATCATGTTATCGACAGTACAAGTACT
Source organism: Prostheceraeus crozeri (assembly GCA_907163375.1). Lineage (NCBI taxonomy): Eukaryota > Metazoa > Platyhelminthes > Polycladida > Euryleptidae > Prostheceraeus > Prostheceraeus crozeri. Next base: position 150,063 of record CAJQUW010007898.1, on the reverse strand, counting down.
TTGTTTCACACATCAAAGCATCTATTGAGGTTGCCGATGCGTTTAATATTGGAATTATAGAATACACTGCGCTTTTATTTAAAAACATTTCAAAAACATGATTCTTTAGACCCTTATCATGAACATAGACCATTGAATATCTTATTTTCATGTTTTTGTATCGCCAGTAGCCGCCCTATAGGAGTCGCTGAAAGGAGTGCTGGGATGGTAGTACATATTGATCGACAGAAACTGATTTTTCTTTCTTACTCTGCAATCCTAATGAGATGTGCTTTTTCTGATTAACACAGCAGGTATGCTTGCCATCTGACTTTAATCATGTTAATACAGAGTGCATGTATGCTGTTTCAATTTGCTAAAAGCTTTCGATGTCGATTTAGGTCTGAATTGCTTAACATATTTCTAACCATAAGCTAATTTCTGTGTTAATTGTGAATCCTAACCGATTCTAATTCAATGCCTCAATTACGCATGTACATGTATATCTTCATTACTTCAGGAAAACTTATAATGGTAGGAATTCAACCTCCAACGTCTTCATCAGCATTGAATTGACTAACAAATATTTCTGAAAAGCATACTGAGATGATTTTCGTTATTATGTGTAAAAAGAATAATGAGATTTCTTTTGATATCATAAATGGCTAATTTCTTTTGCTTCTGCTGTTGAGAATTGTATCAAAGCATCGAACGGATATACATTTACAGATAAGAAGTCCTACAGATGTCATTTCTATTTTTATAAGGAAGATTAGGTAATTGAGGTATCTGTCAGATGCATTAAACGGACACCAACAGCCATCCAATTAGTGTGCCAAATTGTATTCGCAACCGGGTAATGTTAGCAAATTAATAATCTGCCTGCCACCAAAGCAACTCTGATTAGCAATGGAATGCAAGATTCAATTAACTTAGTATGAAAATAACATAAATGTATTTCTACTACAGCACAAATACTATACTCCCATCATTGTATCGAAATGACAAAAATTGATAAAAAATCACTTTCATCTACGCAGTTGCACATTCAATCATCTCGATAACTTTGACTCTGATTAAGGAATCGACATATTCGGATGATGGAAAGCAAAAGAAAAAAATGACCGGTCAATCTATCTTAAAAATTCACTCAATATAAGAAAAAATCAATATGAAGCTTATAGCAAAATGAAAACTGTGGACCAACCTACGCTTTTTCATGGTCTTTTCCAATCATTAGAATTGAACATCAAAACTCTTCTTGAATATCTTGAGTATATGATACAGACTACAAATCTGATTTTTGTATTTAGTAAAATAATGACAGTGAATACTGTAGTGCGCATCAATGTTGAAGTTGAGCATCCTCTGAGAACTTCAAAGGCCAAGGGAATGAAAGCACTGCCCATTTCTCTGTATGGCTGTAATCCTCGTGTGGGCCCGAAGTTTCCTGTCCTTTGCGACTGCCAGAACATGGCCAGGAGAGTGGGCCCTATCAATTAGTGTCAGTTTCTTGAAGTAAGAAGTCACGGCAACGTCGATTGCCGTTGGGACTCCACTTGTCCAGAAGGGGAGGAAAGCAGGCCGTGGAAGGGTGTCAAGTATGAGGGCTCGAACTTCTGCACGGGGCACCAGAGCAGCTGTTTGGGTGATGCGAAGGATATCACCACGGGCGGTCATGCTAGCTAATCCGGTCTCCATCAGACCCACACCCAATTGTGTGATCACCAAAGATATCATTAGGCCAATCACGGCAGGGACACACTATAAATTGGCTTGAATATTAAAAGTCTCAGTGCCTACGAGCTTATTTCGGTCAACTACTGAACCTAAAATCTATGACAGTAAAAATCTAAGATTTTAATCTCTGAATGACTCAAATCTGTGATCGTTTTCTGCACAATCAATGCAGTACAGAACTTTAAAATATGTCAAGCTTCAGATATCAGGGAGTCCAAATTATGAGCCATAGGAATCACATTACCATTTTCACTGGGAATGCGAAGATAGACGGTGTAGCTCTCGTATCGTATTTCAATGCTACATTAGCGTCCATCGTCTTTCCATTGCATAAAAAAGGGTATCTGTGGTAGGATACATGTAATTTCTGTTTCCAAACGACGATAACATCCGGAAAAAGCATATCAAAAAGGCAATGATTACTTAATTTTCCCCTCGGAAGAAAAATAGAGTAAATGATTTTTTCTAAATGAATCTAAATCTTAGCAGATATGTAAGTGCAAACAAAATAAAGTCTCATAGAAGCCTCAAGTCCCGATATCTTAGTATTATATCTTCGATTTGAATTGTTAAACAACATTTATAAGATAAAGAGGGGGGATTGACAAACTCGGAAACTAAGTGTAAACTTCCAAAAAATGCAGATGTCTTTCTCCCGGAAGTTCAAAGCTACATACACCTTTCACCCGAGCAATGAGATCAGGGCAAAGTAAGAGGAGTAGCAGCGGGCTAATGTTTTCCATCAAGGGAAATAATTACTTGCCTCGTGGAATTTATCAACCTGTGAACCTAAAGCTTTACAGCATCATGCATTATGAAGAGACAAGGCTAGATCCCTCTACCGACCATAACAAAGCCAACGATTTTGGACTTTGACGTTTTAACGGCTGCTTCGATAACGTCACCAAAGACCAGGAATCATTGTGACAAGAAGAGTACATTAAAGGAAGAATATCCTTGAAATTGATTAATAAAACCTTTGCTCTTAGTTTTCTTTACCTTGGATGTTGTATTCCCGAACAGCTACAAGCAGGGCACGATATCAGCCAATTTTGTAAGAAATGCACTATACTTAAATGGGCCTCTGATTACTCAATTCAAAATCGGTCTATCTTTGATCAATGGCTTAGTCTAGTCCGTGCGCTTCGGAATCATGCGAAACCGAATCGAGCATGCCCCTGCTCACTGGACGAAGCAGCTCGCTTGGTTTGTTCTGACTCGACGCATCGCCCCTATGCATCACTTAAGAGTTTCGATCCTTGTAAGAGAATCTAAGATCAAAGATAATCAACTCCGTTTGGATTGCATTGTCTTTGATTCAACAATTTTTTGAATTTGGTGAATTAATTTTTTGAAAACAATCAAAGTGAGATTAACAGCAGATAGAAATTATCTGACCTGTCATTGGGAAATTAAACTTTCTGAACTCAGCAAAATGCTAAATGAACTTTTGACTTCCTAAATTTGAAACACTTGTCAGCTGCTTATCAATGCATTGACAGTTTATTAAATGCCACTTCAAAATTCAGATGCAGATTGACGTAAATCAAACGGAAGTAATAGATACTTACTATCAACATTTCATAAAATTTGGATCATCTGTCGGCAACCAAGAAACTATAGAGCGATACTGGAAGCAAGTAAATCGTTCAAGTTTTTAAGGACACCATTCTTTATAATTCCACTCAAATATGTCATGTCAAACAACTGAATTGAGTGGTGAATGGAATTTTTATTTCTGCTGCACATGCATGGCTATCGTGAATGATGCAAAAAGATGAGCTGCGCAAGAGGGGAATTGCGCAGCAGCGTTGATCTCAAAGCGGCAAAAATTATAGCCAAAAGAAAGAGAAGATCAATGGGATTCTAATGGCACCTCTCCTAATCTCGTATGATCTCGTAAGAACGCCGCAATTTTTTTCAAAAATAGCTTCAATGACATGACAGTCAATGGTTTTTTCGACTTGAAATTGCTTCTGTGGATGTAAGCGACAGTTTGGAGGTGATACATGAGCAAAAAATGTTTCTGGCAATTTTTCATTATTATAGATAGTTCCATCTAACTAATCGATGGTATTTAACCGAGATGTTTTCATCAAGACTTCACAAATCCTTCAACTGAAATACTGTACTGCCTGTGTAGAGGAGCTGTGCATTTAAAAGCGAATGAAGATCATTTAAGAATAAAATTAGTTTACCCTTAATGCGGCATTTAACAATAAGAATGAAATAAAATAGTCAATAGATCGAATTGCCATGTGAAAGGTGAGCGAGTAGTTCACGAGAGTGACCATGACGGATCTCTCGTGATTATCAGGATTTACTTTACTTATTCAGATAGTAATTTGATATATTGTTAAAGGTTGCTGCTTCATTTCTATTTTCATTGGCGATGCAAAATGCTTAAGTGAAATTATTACACACAAATGCTCCAGCGTAGATACATAAACTACATCAATGTACGATACATGTAAATGTATGTGATTCCATGGATGTAGCTATTGATAATAAAGTATAAAGTCTTTTGCACTTGAAAGTAGTACATAGAAAACCGACTTTCCGCTGTTAGGTTTGCATGGAAATTTTCATCGTTCATGTAAATTATTAAATAATACGCATATAATATTAAAGAAGCACCGTGCGAGACGTTGAGTTCTGTGAGCAGGTAGAATAAACTATATACCAATAAACATGTTCATTAATGATTCAACTTCATAATTAACATGAATAGCATTTCTATTCAGTGGTCATTTAAAAAAGGGATTTTGCGTAGATTACATAATGCAGTGCTCAACAATCTTGTGTTCAGAACTGTCTGATTTTTAAGGATTTTTACTTATTCCACCAGTCTTTCCTTTGTGATGAAAATATGCGATAAACAAGTAATGTGCAAATTATAATGGACATGATATCAACGTTAAATATTTTCGTTTAATATCAATAACTGCCGCAGCATGTTTAGCTAGAGAAAGTTGAATAGAATGTGTGATAACAGATATGTGTTTTGCTAGTGTGTTTTAGAAGTAACGAACTCGGAAACATAAATATTTTCATTTCCGATATTAGATCTAACTATCCAAAAATTGTTTGAAAGAAAATACGGGACCGCATCACATTTTGCCTTACAACACTTTTAAACTGCAATTTTCCAAACTCTAATTCATTTCTCAGATTGTCCATCAAAACAAACTGGCCAACGCATGGTCAACGCATGCAAAATTTAAACATTAATTTCTGTTTGTATACTCAGAGACATTTCCAAAACCAGGCCAATGGATTATTTCTGTTTCAAAGACAAAATAGCAAACGTAGATTTTGTGCACACATTGCAATTTCCGAGATGCTAAAAAAACCTGGAATAGATGTGCATCCTTGAGGGATAGGCTATTTGCCCCATTGTGACCTCCCTAATTTCTAAATCTGATTATATATAATATAATATAATATATAATATATAATAATAATAATAATATATATAATATAATATATAATATAATATAATATAATATAATCTATAATCTGATCTAATTATCTGAATTCAATAAAATTGAATTTAAAGCAACATTTTCAGTGTGTGAACCTTCTAGTGGTTAAATTAAATCACGGCACGGCTACGAAATTCGAAGAATCCAGGAAGTGGAAGAATTCAAGATTAGAGTTAATACCCAAGTGGAGAATCGTGTAATAAATCATATTATTGAAAGTCCAGTGCGTATAAATATACATTAATAATTAGAATATAGAGATCCATGCCCTAACACAAAGTAGGATGTGTAATACCTACAACGGCTGGTCGACCCAACTTTTAAGGGTACGGAAAATGAATCAGAACTTATCATCAATTTTTGCTTATGTCTATAAACATGAGAGCTCGGCATGATACATGACGAGAAGCTAACCAAAAATTGTAAATGATGAATGGTGGATACAGAAAAAAACCAAAAATAAGATCAATATGCACGCAGTCATCAGCGAGGAATCATGTGGCTGCATAAAGCAAGGTTTCGGCCCCTAACATCCAACGTATACTACATGGCAGGGCCAGGCGGACCATATTGAACGAGCAATAAGGAAAGTCTGTCCAAACCTGAGGAAACATAGCTAAAATTGCGAAAATCTTAATTATTAAAATCATGAATCATGTAGGACACTAAACAAATGCAAAAATATTATCAAACATCATTCATCAAGTTAATAGCTCAGGAAATAAAAGATCGCTTCAGTCTGACAGAAAGGAACAACATATTTGTCACTATATAGCAATGTTCGTGGGATCAAGTGTCTCAGGACATGGTCTTCATTCATGGAGATGCATGTAAAAAGCTTTTTACACACAATATCTCGAAGTTTTGACACCACATCATGGGAGCAACTGCAACGACAAATGTAAATTATATATGCTCTTCTATGAAGCCCTGCTAACTTTTGTGTGAGCGTGAGATTTATATCAACGAAACGTGGACAGGCGTACTCACAGACAGATCGAATAAAGCTGATGTGCAATTCATGGAACTCAGTAGAACTCATATACAATTTCATTTTTCGCTGCACATGTAGACATTTGTTAACAGCTGTTGTCACCTTTTCAACATGCTGAGTCCGATTCAAATCTTTACTTACAATGACGCCAAATCTCAATGCTATCAACAAGTTCAAAAGGAAATCTTGGTATGGTTGGAACTTACTGTATTTCGAATGGCTTTCCAGTTTATGAGCATTCAATTTCTCATAAGAGAACGTTTGTGTGTCTTCATTTCGTAAATATACGAGTATCCTGTCAGAATAATGAATGTTTCTTCATTTCTCGACTTTGTGATCATAGACAATATAGAACCTATTGCAAAAGGAAGCCGAATAGCCGCTGATAGTAGATGCGACAGATAAACTTTCAATTATATATACATGCGAGTGCTAAAATGGCCTATTTAATCGTAAACTCGTTTCTCATCTTCCATCAACTATCCACCATCTATTCATCTTTCGCACACTTATTACACGCTTAGATATAGAAAGGCATTTATTGAAATGTGTGCATGTCATGCAGATGGTTATCTTTGATAAATATGATAGATATCTATGTTGTCGTGGGAGGATTGAGACAATTATGAGAGCGCGATGTTTCTTAGCTTTATCAAATCGAATGTTATGTATTCATTTTCAACCCACATCTCAACCGTTTTTGTACAGCTACAACTCTCGTTGTCAAATTCAAATGAACGAAAAAATGTTTATTTTGATTTCCAAAACCATTACTTGATATCTACGAGGAAAAGATAAAGTAATATCTATCGATTGATTATACTTTTATCACACATTTCTTTTCATTTGAACCGCAAGCATCATAATGCTTTTATTGATAACAGCAACAACTTATAGCTCATTGGAGACATTCTATCGGAATATTTGCATGTTCGCATTGATCCAAATTTCTCCGAAGCCGATGATAAAATAAATTGCTTTACAAGATGAAAAGAATTTAATAATCTGAGTTTTATCTTACATTCAAACAATGTTGCATAAATTTGACGGGTATGCAAATATTTTTTCCGATCGTGCTTGGAAATTTGGAGGACAAAACAGCCATTAAGTGCTTTTAATAACTTTTTTAATTGCAGTCATGAAGTTTCTAGAAAATTTAGAATATTTCAAATCAATAATTCCTGTATTGTAAAGGTAAATTGAATTAACTTCAATCCCATGAGGACATTTGACTAATGACCGATAATCACTGAATAGAAATCATAGAATTTGTTCATCAAAACAACAATAACTAATTATCTACCACTTGATGAATATGAGAGAAAATAGTTTTGTAATTTACTCATGAAATAGCTCGAATTTTCAAAGTCACTGGATGAAACGCTATCCTGATACATAGCTTTTCATCATTGTGATGCTCTAACTACATTTGGATCGGAAATCGTACATCAATTTCAAATTGTGTAATCCATGAGAGAATCTTAAAATAATGTATGTAAACAAGTTAATGCAATTTTGTAACAAAGAAATTGTGTATCACGCTGAAGTCCGTAATAGATAGTTCAAAGATTATGTCATAGTCGATGAATTGCAAATTACCTGTTCTTTGTAAGGATCTTGCGCAAGTTTGCAATGAAACAGATTACCGGATACAGTTTAACGACATCAAATAATTGAGGCAGTTTTCCACCAGCTCAATCTTCATCCATGCAAAGCATTTATTTTCTGTACGCAAAATGTAAATTCTGAGCTTTTCTGTGACTTAAAACCTTAAATTCTTCTCAACTATATTTTTTCATTAGTAAGAAGTAGCAGATTTTGACCGAAAGTTTATAATAAGAACATTATGTGTAGCTGTCTACAGCCCAATAATAGAACAAGCCTAATAAAGCATTTTGCATCAAAAATTACAAAAATTATCAAAAATTGTAATCTACATCATTTGCTTATCTTGCAAGGAGTATACCTTATTATTGCAGTGTGGAGGACGTTTTCTAACCTACTATTAATGATGATGTACAGTGCACGGTACCAATCTAAAATACTATAGCAGAACTACAAGTTCAATTACTTTAAATTCGTCTATATTAAGTAGGCCCCATTCCGCGATGAATTGTGGTGCCCTTGGTCCGCCTTGCCTTATCTCAAATCTTTCCATGAAGTAGGCCTACTAACAGTTTTACCAATTTTTTCTACTAGATGTGTAAGATTCTAATTTTCCAAGATATACCCTTGACCTGGTAATCTAAATCGACGGTTTTTAGTTGGAATCCCTACGAATGTCATTCGATGACACAGCGGCTGAACATGCAAATGGCTTCAAGCACCTCGGCGAATTGGATTATAGAGCAAGTCGATGAAAACAAACTTCGCGTTTTCAAAATGAACTGTCTGAGAAGCGATCTAAATATCCGTTGGCAAGAAAAAAAATTTTATATAAAAAAATATCAAAAAAAATAACGATGTCGTAAGTAGCACGACAAGTGACTGAAGAGGATGTCGTGAGCTAATTTGGATTATTCCAAGCCATGCCTGTGATCCCTTGTATAGGGCAAAACACGGAGATAGATTCATTTGTGAACGAGTTAAGCCTACTTTACACTGGCAGTCGCTGCAGTTGCAGCAGACGAGAGACACGAGTCACACGACCGTCACGTGATTGAAACGCAGCATGACATGGCTATGAAGCGAGCAGCAAGACAGCAAGTCAGCTACTGCACTGTCCAACCACAGTGAGTCATGGAACAAATAATAGAGAAAATTATCCAATCAGATGACACTATCATTGCAGCAGGCTGCAAAGAGATAGACTTCGTTCTAATCCACAGAAATTGACAACAATAAAACCTCTAGAATGGAAATTAAGTTTCATGCAATGCACAATAACGGCACATAAATCGCACGCATTTTCACTTAGATGCACCTGCCAACGTCTGTATCACTGGGTTAGAATCAGTCACATGAGTAAATCGAAGCCTTTAATTGGTTTTTCATGCCCCAACTTAGTTCCCCCGGATGCATAGAAATTGACAACAATAATACCTCTAGAATGGAAATTAAGCTTCATGCAATGCACAATAACGGCACATAAATCGCACGTATTTTCACTTAGATGCACCTGCCAAATTTATTTCCCTCGGGTGTGAATTAGACCTTGAGTCAATTTCCATTCTAGCGAACTTCAGATAAACAGTTTATTTCTATGCCCGGATGTGCCGCGACCTTGAGTCAATTTCCATTCTAGCGAACTTCAGATAAACAGTTTATTTCTATGTTCTAATCGCTGAACTGCACCTGAACTGCCACTGCAGCACTGACGTCATGTTCAGAAGAAATTACGATAAACGTCATAACGAGATCATCTTCGTCATCTGCTGCACAGCACATGAACTGCCAGTGTAAAGCACGCCTTAGTCTATAGCCGACATAATCCTATTCTAGCCATTGTATGCATTGTCACCAAGTGATGGTGATTGACATAGAGATTCATCGCTCTCGTTGGCTTGTGTGATTGATCAAGCACGCGCATTGCATAAGTAGCTCTTATCAGCGAACACAAGAACCTCAACGGTCAGATTGCAGGCAGGCCTGTCAAGTTAAGGTACCTAACTTTGGCTGAATTTTCCATCGTTATAAATATATATACTGTTTGAAGCATGTATAACATTTCCATGCAAATTAACAGGGTGAATATGATAAAGAAACATTTCGTGTTTTACTTTCATCATGCGAGTTTATATTGATATTTTGAAAATATCATTTGGGACGATCATTGTTTGAATATGATGTCTACCACAGTCTACCACCCGTGATCAACCGTTTATACAGTGAGGAATGTCGCACTGTCATATTCAAATCCTCAACATTTGACAATCTTTTACTTGGATTCTGGCAACATTATCAGAAAAAAAGTTCTTACATGCCGTGATGAGCGTTTATTAAAGCAATTAAGCGGCTATAAAATACGTACTGATCTGTCGGTACGGTTTTATCACATGAAAATCATGCAATTCACTTGAAAGCAAAAAAAAAGCAACATAATTAATTTGCAATCGACTAATAACTTTCTATTTGTAAGCAAACACTGTTGCTTATTAAATACATATTATACATCCTCATCAATGTGTAGCGCAGTGTTGCGGATCATCTATATAGGTGCAAGTTAGCAAGAAAGTAGTTCTGAATTATATCATTTTTTGACTTAATAAATTGACATAAGGCAATTGATTCATTATCAGTCCGTCAAAAGTAAAGCGATGTCATCTTTGAGACTTATTGGCTAAAATATCATTAGAAATTATTTGCATGCCCAACGTTTTGCCTATTCACTTTTCTTCATACGGGCACACGGAGCACAAAGCTTTTGACAGTGTGCTGACTGTTTTAGCCGGTTTTGGGCTCCCTAAAGAAGCGTGAATCCTTGAAAGCTTAGGCGTGCAAATAATTTCTAGCTTACTTTTTGCCAATTTATGTTATAGAAGACTTCGCCTTAGCTCCGACATGCTAGTAATATGAATAGTCATTTGTTTGTGGCAATCATATTCAGCAATTGACCGATATGGCAATTTGATTACAATAAAATGCATCTTTAGGCATTTGGTTCCCTTGTCGTCACTCGTCAGTTAAGCTCACTTTCATTCTATAATTATTATGATTATGAATGCAAACAAATATTTAAAAAATGTTTTGATAGAACTAATGAATATTCAGTTGCATCTTCAATCAAAAATTAGCAACATGACTTCATATCCCTCTTGGCAGATAGAATTTGAATAGAATATTTTAGCAGATCGATTTTGAATAGAATAATTCTATTCATATTTTTCTTTCAACGGCACTCTGTTAATTGCTGCACACTAATGTCAGTAGTGTAATTCAGGCGACTATTGTTTACTAGATGTTTGAAGAAATTTACCTTACGTAGCCTATGTTATTTTTCAAACAGCTGAATCTCGATTTTTGGCGATTTTGCGATACTAGATTCCTCACAGCCACATAAGCGTCTTAAAAATCCTGATGGTAAAATTAATTTCTTCTGTCCTGCAATGACGTTGGTGTAACGTCGATTTTCAAAATTTTAGTCATTGTGCTTTAAATGAAAGTTGTGTGTCTTTTAGCTTGATGATATTCATTAACCAATGCTTACATAAATTGTATAGCATAAATATCACTCGAAAAGTCTTATTGAAAAAGTGGCTGTTTATCTACAAATAAATTCTTATTAATGCTAGCATGCTCTTGAGGAAACTGTACTGGCGGTGCTTTCATGTAGCAAATGTGTAGCTTCGCAGCTTACAGTTTAAAGAATATTCAAATGCCTCAGCTGTCGGTTACTTGAAAGCCTATTAAGAAATTCTTTCAAGTACTAAAAGTTTAATAATTAATCGTTGGAGATAGCCTATATTATGAAAATGTAGGCAATTTTTTTATTTAAATCAAATTCATCCTTACATCACCAGATCATTTAGGCATCATCTGAGAATGTGATTGACATAAGAATGGTGAACACATGCATTTGCATTTCGAGGTACAATATTTTTGAATAGGCAGACGTTCAAAGAAGCCTAGAAGAAATTTGTGACGTTGAATAATTTTAAATTAACAGAACAATGACTTTACTAGGCCTCTCTTCCGAATAAATCCTTTAAAGGTACATATTTTCTATTTTAGCTTCCTAGTTATACCCCACTTCTCTGGCTCAATCAAAAGTGCATAATTCATCATATATATCATAATAGTATATGGCATATATTAGTATTTTATATGATGCGTGACACATTAATATGATATGCATGTGTAATGATATGATGATATATATAATATACATATGATATTATACATCAGGCCTATATGATAGCATAGATTAATGCAAATACAAAGACAGTGTTGGCTTCATATTGGAAATTAAATAATAGGTCAGTTAATATGAAATTGAAACGGTTACACTTGTCCAACATGTGATGAACAACCTTGTGGTCAATCTAGATTCATCGTGGTCATTCTCATGTGTGCGCATGATGCTTCTAATAAGTGTGCTTTCATTAAATAAGAGTATGCTAAATTATCCACAAAATCAAGCTCTCTCTAAATCTCTGGTCGGCTTCGAATGCAATGACGACGAAACATCATTAATCCTTCAAATGTAAAGCGTGCACACCACGTGACATGTGCTAAGCACTGATCATTAAGTGCTGCTATCAACAATAATAGCGGAAAAAGGCACTGCTTTTATGGACTCAAAGACAACCAACCACATACCGAGCGTCATATTCTAGGAAAATGCAGGCATACATAATGTATGTATAGACTTGAATAATTCATAATGCATACATGTTATTGCACACTATTATTTGACACACTCAAATCAGTGAATTGAGACTAATGCAGCCAATATTTCTTTAGATTGTATAATTGTATTATCAGTATATTTATATTGATGCATTTATATTATCATTATATCATATATATATATATATATATATATTCAGGGATTTCATGGTGAGGTAACGCAAGCAAACGGCGCTACTCCACTGCTCAAAAATGTTTTTAACGCTTCCCCTCTGCACTGCTCTGAGATCAAAGAAAGAGCATCGATTCATTGAAGATAACAAGTCATTTTAGCATCTGTTGTAATTTTTTTAGATTTCTTTTAATAAAGAATATTGGTTCGAAAACTGTTTTAACTTGGAAACCGTGTGTGTACAATTAATATTAGACTATTTTTAATTGATTTGATAACTGATTATTTATTGATTATCCATGCTGTAGGATTACATGCATGTATCCTTTGTACATGTACCGGTGCAGTACATGTACTTTCATGTTCATGAAAATTCTATTACGATAAGTGTGGTACTCTTTATGCCCTGAGAATGTGTATGTAAATGCAAATGTAAGCAGGCGTACCTCAATAAGTCATTGACTTTATCGAAAAGTCTAGTGCAGCCATCTCAGTTAACGAGAGACTTGGATCAACTTTAACAAATCTCAAAATTAGGTGGTCTCTACGTTTGGATGTTTTGCGTGGACGGCCAGAGCCCTCTTTACGACAGAGTCGAAAATCATCATTATGCCATCGACGCACATTTGTGTAAGGGACATTTAGTCGCTTGCTTGTAGCTCGCAAAGAAAACCCTGACACTTTTGCCTTTTGTGAATGCGATCTCGTTATTGTTCATTTGTGCTTTGTATTGTTTTCAACCGGTAAGAGATAGATTTCTAGCTGAAAGCAATCAGGAGTACTGCCAACACCACCGCAACGAAGTCAGGAAGCTATGGAACATGAAGTCCAGTTAATCACATGTAGCAGTTACATTATTGTTGATGAATAATGGTGCTATACTGGCTATGATTGACCGATTTTCTTTATTTTTGTTTTGCTTCATAGCTTTTGGCTTGTAGAACAACATATTACATAACAAAGGAAGCAAATGTAATTTTATAAGAGTGAGGTATGATTTTGTGTAACATTGCTAAATGAAGATCAAATTATCTACTACTTTTTTATCTATAACAGGAAAACAACTCAATATTCATGCTTGAAATTTCCAACAATGATATTAGTAAGCACAACTGACATATCTTCCAAATTTCAGAGAAATTCGTTCAAGTTTGGTGGAGTTAGACAAAGTTGAAGTTAAGGCGATGTTTAAGGGTGATCCACTTTTTATGAAACAATCTGTAGATGTGAAGTATATGACAAAGCAAATTACCATGCAATGCATTTATAGCAAAGTTTCAACAATAGGACAACCAATCAACTATGAATGACGAATTTCTAATCAGTTCAGTTTAACTGTGCAAGAAAAGTCTCTTGAGCTCATAAAGGGCACTGCTTTTATGAGCACAAAGACAACGCAACAACATACCGATCGTTTGTCACATTCTAGAAAAATGTAGGCATGCACGTACATAATGCATATATAGACTTAAGTGATTCATAATGTATGCATGTCATTGTACAGTATTATTTAACACATACTGATGACATATTATGATGCATAATCGATAAATATTTATTCTGCGTTGCATGATCATTGATTACTGTATTTAAATGCTAGCATGTGTATGCATTCGGCAAACCAAGAACATGAATGCCAGCTTGAAAAAAGAAGAAATCATCGAATCGTTTATACGATATTTCTTTACGCTTTTCACAAGCGTTTTTAGATTGCACACATGCAATCTGTGTAACATACATACCACGCGTGATAAATGGACTTCACTGGACTGACTCGCTGGAACATGTCATTAAGATTAAAAAAATTATACAGAATATAGTAAGATCTTGCATGCCAATATTGTGCCTGAATCGCTCTCGAGATTGCTATTGAAATCGACTCGAAGCCCTTCAATGTCATCCAAGTCAATGAGTTTATGTCTTGGAGAAACACTCAAGCACTAGATTTTAATTAGACGACTTTGATATTTGTCTTTCTCGAGTGCTCTTTATTTGAAACAAAAGTCTAGACAAAATGACAATGTTGACTTTGAGAGTAATAGGATGATTTCGTTAATTTTCAAAAGAAACATATATCAAACCTCTCTTAATCATCTAAATTTGATTCATAGGCAGAAGACAAGAACTTCACTTTTACTTTTTCAAAACAGTGAATTACGACTGATGAGTGTCAATATCGATCTCGCAGGCACTAAAAGAATTTCCAAATCAAAGTGTGCATAATGGTTTGGAATGAGCATGTCTGTGGTAACACAAATGAAGTCCAGCTACCTTCAGCCAGTTCCTAATAGTGCATTGTCAATGAGTCTATAAAATTTGTTTATGCTGTTATTGGAAGACAATAGAGTATTGAGCGTGTCTCTAATAAGTTCCCGCACTGGGGCATATTTTACGCTAACGACAAGGCTATTCAATCTACATGTTATAAGCATTAATCTTAAGAATCTTGATCATTGTACACCAGAGCCTTATTGCACACTGTACTTTTAGAGCCTTAGACCAACGTTCTAGCTGATGTCTTTCTAACTTTATCAACAGGAGCTTTCCATAGCAAGTTGAAAAATGCTCCGCGAAAATGTAAAATGTAAAATAGATTTTTTCTTGCGTCAAAATTGTCCGAGTTTTTCAAATTTTCTCTTGTTTCTGACCGAATACCCTTTTCATGGAGGAAGGCGATAATAACCCCACTTTTCAAAGCACGATCAAGGGATGTCATCAACAACTACCGTCCTATTGCCCAGACAAGTGCTGCCTGCCGGATTATCGAACGAATGGTGCGATCAGGTATGAAGAACTTCTTTCGCTCTAAGAACACATTTTGGCGATCTCAACATGGTTTCCTCCCATCGCGTTCTATTGAAACTGCAGGAATATCTTTTTATGATAAAGTTACAAAGTATCTCGATTCTGGCAACAGCCGTGATGCTATCTTTCTTGATTTTAGAAAAGCGTTTGATGTTATTCCGCATCATACATTACTGAGATAACTTGAATCACTAACAGATAGTGCGTCTGAAGAAGTGGTAACTGAAGAATAAAGCCATTGAAACCGGTAACACTAAAAGACGTCTTTTCAGTTTTCATTTTTTATCTTACTTCCAAGACGACAACGCAAGACCACATCGCTCCTCGGCTGTCATTGCCACTGTTAGGAGATTGAACATTCAAACCCTTTACTGGCCTGCACGCTCACCTGACTTGTCACCCATTGAACAAGTATGGGACGAGCTTGGGCGGCGAGTGAGAGACCGCTATTCACTTCCACCAGTGTCCCTGAAGATTCTCTCTGAAAGACTGACAGAGCAGTCACGGCTTCTCCTTGAAACATCCTTCATTCAGAAACTTTGTGAATCCATGGCATCTCGGATTACTGAATGTGTTGGAGCTAGAGGGGGGCACACGCGCTATTAAAGTTGAATCTGCTACATGCGTTGTTTTTCTGTGCTAGCGACTTGGTGGAGATTGTGACTAAATTATCAAGGTATCATACATACATGTATATATACCAGTCAAAAATGAAAGAAGTTAAAGAAGCAAATGTTTCAAAAATTTTGTCAATGAGTATATTTGAGTATAGTTGTCTCTTCTGATTCTTTGAATATTTTTGCATCTCTCATCAATGCGACAATCTGTAAGGCAAATCAAATTCTCGGAATCATCAGAAAATCTTTTAAGACTCGAGACATTGCCACACTCACGATTTTGTACAAGACTTATGTAAGGAGTTTACTCGAATAGAGTTGCATTATTTGATATCCAGCGTATGAATACGAAGTTCACTCACTTGAGCGTGTTCAGAAGCGGTTTTCCCGCTTTTTCCCTCAGTTTCGCTCTTCGTCATATAGAAGAAGACTCAGTAACCTTAATTTACTTAGTTTAAAAGCGAGAAGGTTGCGTTACAGACTTATTTTTGTTTTCAAAATTATGCATTGTTTATCAGACCTTAATTTTGATAACTTTTTTCGACTCACTAACTATTCCGCAACCCGGTGACATTCATGCAAACTAGCGGTTAGATTCACGAGGCACAAAAGATTCCAACATTTCTTTACCAGTGAAGTAATCCAACATTGGAACTAATTATCTGAAGATGACGTCTCTGTAAGAAATGTTGAAGAACTCAAAAGGAAAATTAATGGCTATTTTATACGATCAGGCATCTGGTAGTCCGGAATTGAAGATGGTTAAGTTTGATTCATTGTTGGGTCTCGTATTTGCTACAACCATTTGTGTTTCAAGTGATGCTCTTCTCATGTTTCTATTCGCAAATACAGATATTAAAATTAAAAAAATCTATAATGGAGGCAAAAATAGAACGGCAGTGTTACTCAAGTAAAAAGTTACACACCATAAAGGCTATAGTATATAGACTACACACTAAAGAGAATACAACACGTATTTCTTCATTTTAACACAGTTGCATGCTAGCGCAAGTTTCACACGGTGACTAATATTATATTGATTTCAACATTTCTTCATTTGCTTTCTTCATTTATTTTCATGCAAGCATATACAGACTTCTTGAAATACCGTTCAATAATGTAATAAAACTCAATCAGAAATTCTACAGTAACCGAAGATTTGATTTGATTATCACATTTAAAGTAGTGAAATGTTTGAGGCGACATTCTGAGTAGACATCACTCAACGATCTGCGAAGTTATGAAATTGATGAGCTGATGCAGATTTAATAATTCACAATGAAAATTTATAGTATAGTTCGTCTAGACATAAGAGGCGTCAGTGCTTTTTTTTAACTTGTCAATGTAAGGAAACGTTACGCCAAAACCGATTCTAAAACCAGTTATTTCCCTTCTCAATTGCAGCAGTATCTGATGGTTTGTTGAAAGAAGTGCGATACTTTCTCTGTTCTCGTCAAAACAATTGATTTTTAACCAGGATGGAGTTGCGATTTAAAGCACATGTACATGGAGAGTTGAAGATTTGGGAGATAAATCAACTCTACGATATCGACAAGAAAATACATCATGTAGAACAACTACTTCGATGCCTCAGCTAATGTTTCATCTTCAGAAGCAAATTGTTATGGTCTTACGATTTATCATGCATTCTTTGCAGCAAAGAATACGCCTGAATAAAAATGACTGAATTAATAATTAATTGTTATATGCCAGAAATCACATGATGTAGCTTTACATCCTAATTTTGAAATAGTGTACAATAAATTCTGACTGCAGTTTATGCCAGTGATTATGTTGATATTATCCCTTTTTGGGTGATAAATGAAAATTCGGATTGATCCTCCTATGCCAGATGGCATTGCTGTCAATTGTTCATGGTTGTTGTAAAAGTCAAGTGTTTGATGGTCCTATATAAAGCAACACCACTTAATTTCGGCTATATTCCACAGCCGTAAAAAAATTCATCTTCAACTCCTCAAGTAAAAAATGAGCTTGAAGATTGGGATCGAATCGGCTTGCCACTTGCTAAATTACCTATTACCTATTACCTCCATAATTTTCGCATTTTCTTGTCTAGTGGAAATTTATAGATGCATACATTATTGATACTATTATCACTCTTGTTCTTGCAATAAAGGGCGTGACAGTGTGCCTTTGTGGTAGTCGAATGCCGACGGACACTGAGTAGGTGAATTTTACTTCCGCGCGCAGTCTCAAGGCACATTTCAACGCCTGGCTGTAACCTCCTTCTCTGCAGCACCGAGCAGCGTATGATTGGTTTGTCCGTAGTGACGTCATCATCAGTTCTGTTTTCGCCTGCTGTGCGCAAACGACACTACTTCGCATGGTGACAGGCGTCCCGTTTAACTCAGGAGACAGAGTTAAGATTGAGACAAAGTCAAGTATTCGTCCGAACAACACCTTTAATGTCAGCAGTAGGTAGGGTAAGGGATGGATTACAGCGCAGTGTGCTGCGTACTCACAGAGATAAATTGCCTTGTCTGCGTGTTTGGGTCTAGAGATGACTTTTCTCAATACTGCTGATTACCATCAGAACAAGTCTCAAGGGGTAAGAAGATCAATTTTCCATTGAGCGTGATACAAATTCAAGCCTGATTGCTGACGAGCCAGAAGATTGACGCCATATTAAACCGACACAGTCAGTAAATTTAGATCGTGAAGAGTCGAACGGCGTGAATAATGATTTCATTTGATGAATCTATCACGGAGACAAATTGAGTAAAAGATATGTACTTCTCATTTGACAGACCTGCCTGCAATCTGACTGTTGAGTCTCGTGTGTTTGCTGATAGTCTGCTACGAGCTGCTTCTGCAATGCGCGCGCTTGGTCAATCACGCAAACCAAAGAGAGACGAATCTTTATGTCATTCTCTATCAATAGCTGTCATTGCATACAATGGCTGAGATAGGATTTTGTCCGCTCCAGACTAACCCACACGCAAATGAATCTATCTCTGTGTACGCACCACAAGAGCAGCCAACAGGGCACTACCTTGTATGTCTTGTGTTATTCTGGAGCCGAGGAAATTCAAAGTAGGCCTGATTCACAGTAAGTGTGAATCCCAATCACTCAGGTGTAAACGTGCAAAATGTGAGCAATTAATCAAAAGAAGATGCAGAAGGACTTTGTACGATGCAGCCTGCTTGCATTATAAAAGTAAAATTTCTTTCGGATTAGTCGGATTATGCGAATGTCGGATCGCGTTCGTTCGGATTCATCAATTTCTTTTCAGATTCGGATCAGATTTGAATTCTGTTTTCGATCGAATTCAAATCCCAATTCCGGTCGAATTCATGCACACATCTGGTTTCAATGACAGCTGGCATACAAGAAGCATTATGGCCCTTTTCAGTGGGCTCTGATACCAATGGAGCGATTCGGAGGGTCTCCTCCTTCTCAAGTATTGTTCGAATTTCATAAAGTGAATTTCGAGCAACAGGTTTAGTGTGTGAACTTTCTATTGTAGATATTTCTGTGCAATAACTCGCTCACCTTTGCAATAATAATAGCAATTGAAATCAAAATCATCAATTTTGACGGACTTTTGGCTAAAAATCGCTTTTATGATTGCCGATTGCAATGCATAACAAGTTGAATGCACTTATGGTAATGCAGTCAAAAAATTAATAAGCACTATTTTCATAACATTTGAATTTCCAACGCTGTATTCGATGTCTAGGGTTCAATGATCATGACAGAGTATAATTTAATAGTGCATGCATTTTACCAAAAACAAGTCGACTTTTGACGATTTCAAGTCCCTGCTAATCTCACATTCCGGTATCCCAAATCATTCACATACATTCATGCTTTGTAATCCTTGGACTGAGTTTCCTCGGGATTTTGGAATCCCTGATTGCAGTCATTTTCTTTACATTTGTCTGACTGTAAATGTAAGGTCTTTGGTGCAAACCTTATGATTTTAAATTGAATCACATTTATGACCAAATTTATTTCATGAGTTAGATGTGATTACTCTGTATCTTGTTTTAAAATTGCAATTCATAAGACGCTTTGTCGTATGAAGAAATTGTTGTGAATGCCTCAGCGTGAATAGTAGTTCCATATGTAAATGTATGCCATATGTTTCTAGATCTGCGATCACGATATGAATGATTTACGTGTGAAATGATGTTCAACGTCAGTGGCAGCACCTTTGATTACTTCTACATATCTCATCAACAGTCAGAGGCGGCAAGAAATTTAAGATGCGCCGAACATAGCCATCGGATGATGCGATCGTTATCTCAGGACTAGACTGAAGACACCATAAAGTAATACGTCCATAAAAGCCCTTTTTCAAATAACTTTTATCAGCTGCCAGTAATCAAGCAATAAAATTTCAATTTCAAAACGTGGGCCAAGGTGGGAACCGCCTCCCAATACAATCTGGCCTTCCAAAAACAAGAGCGGCTGGTCGTTGTTTGAAATAATGTTTCATGGGATTGCAAGCATGTTGTTGGAAGAGGTTTAATTGAAATCTTTTGTGTCAAAGATAAAAAGCATAGCTTTAATAGAGAAATTTGGTTAATTTCGTCTATTCAAAAGCAACATAAGCGTCGATTGACGACTTTTCAAAGACGAAGTTCATTAACAGTAATGTTTAAGCTCCCTGAAGAGAGTCTCGTGAAGAAGACAGAAATTACTTGGAATTTATTTGATTCAAAACTAATATTAGTTTATCTGGAATCCCATTACTTTCAAATTGCTTTCGTAGAGAATGTACATGAACAGTGCCAGTTCTGTACGTTGCTGTCGCAAGTAGATTTCGTATCCTGCAGTATATGTCGGAGTATACGTCGTCATTTGGACTCGGAGATAAGGGTTACCAGCCGCCTTCTTACAATGGACAGTCACTTATATAATGTGTCAAAAAAGAATTCGTACAATCCTTTATTTAAAGCGGATGAAGGAGCATAAGAAGCCAGGTTAAAATTGTGAATGAAATTTCTTCATGTGATGTTACTGGCGAACTATTTGATGAAGTGACTTTGTGTCGTTAGAAGTTTAGAACGCTTTCTAGAAATATTTCTAATTCTATTTCTGTTTAGCAAAAGTGGAAGCTTCTTCTGGAAGGAGGGATCTACCCCCGACTTTCGAAGGTTGTCTCCACAGAACTAGCTATTCCAATCTCAAATGCTGTTGTAAATTGTTGAAAGGGCATTTTTGCTCATGGAAGTCCAGTAGAGCGATTAAAGAAACAGACTGCATGTGGAAACTGTTCGACGTATTCTCCAGACTTACTTTTATTATAACATGAGCTGTGAAACAATGCATTCACTTTACTTTCCGCCAAACATCTGTTGAAAATTATTACATTTGTCACTAAATAATAGGATATTGTATGATAATAGATATCTTAGAAGAAATAAAAAGTGAATCGTGCTCCTCGAAAAGTTTTCAATAAGCACTGGACAAATACGATGCTGAGATACTTTACTTTATTGCACTTTGCTTTTATATGTATGAGTTGATAGCCCTATCGCCGATGGATTATGGGATGAATATGACGATAAGCTCTAAACGGTAGACCATCCTACATATTAGCCTAAATTTGAAATAAGTTACTTTTGGAAATTTGCTATAAGTTTGGCTGATAAATGTGGCCATAAGTAGGCCTACCGGTATTATGACAATGAAACAGCAGATATGTAGGATTTAAACATAATACAAGACATTTAAACATGATAGGCTTGATGCATATATTCACAAAATATCCTTCAATCTGTTTTCAAAAGTGACTTCCTCCTATACATTTTATTTACAGAGTTGCATAATCTGCGCATAAAGCAAATGCAGGAAATTATCGCTTTAACATCTCATCACGAACATATAGAGCATTTAACTGCTCAATCAGACAGATTTTGTATAAATACTTCCTGAAAAGTCGGTCAACAATTATCTTGAAAAGTCTTGCGCAACTTCCTTTGAAATCTGTATCATTTCGGAATAAATTGATTTATATTAATACACGGAAATGGCATGTACAGCTTAAATAATAATTGAAATGTGTTTACTTGTAAAGCGTTCATCACATGTTGGTTCTGAGCACTGAATAAGGCATAGCGAAATCTAAAGACAAAGTTCAAAATTCGCGATTATTTATAAATGAGTCAACAAGAAAAAGGTTCAACTATCGTTCGAAAATAATACAAGAATGTTTTGCATGCAGGTCATCAGATAGATTATACCAGCAGGGGCCATATGCTAAAATGCATATCCTCTCGAAGATTGCTTATTGAAATTGTGCACAATCAATGAAAGGTTGTCGTCCATAGAGGGTTTATTACATAGTCCTACATATCGCAGCGTATTGATAGTTCATTGATGCCTCATCTTGTTGAAAATGGCATAAATTCATCACATGTAGCAGCACGTGTGTCAAGTAGATCATTTTCTGACAATGTTGAATTAAGTGAAATTCACATATACCTGTGCGCTAAAATCAAAGAGGAGTTTAGCTTGCAATCTAACACATTACATTTGCACGGGATAGACATAAATTGAACCGTATTTATTTGAGCTGCAGCTTGAATTGTGAAAATTTTGACAATCGTGGTGAAGTAACTGAAAAATGCTTTCAATAGTCGCTCAGCTTTCAAATTACCCACTGCCTCAACATTAATTCAAGGTTGAATCTTGGATCAATCGTGTGATGCAGTCATGAGCTAAGACCCTAGTTTGAACCTTGAATTAAGTCCACGTATGATTTAATGAATCATGATTCAAAATGGAACATTATCAGGATGTAATGTAATATATTGTAATTTCGGTCTATAGCATTTGTGGAGAATAAATTAAATCATTTAATATTGAGCTGTTGACTCAGTTGAAAATTCAGCAGGAAATTCAGTTGAAAAATAAGAACAAAGTTGCGTAGCTTGCATCTATCAACATCAACAAATCTCCCAATTTAATACGCAGCCATGTCCGAAGTTAATGGGGATACACAATTGACATACCAAGTTAATTTCCTGACGGAGTCATTAGACGCCAATTTAGTACACTACTATATGCCATTTTAACACACTACATTGCTTCATCTAAAACTTACATGTGCTTCGGATGAGACTGCGCATTAAATATGGAGTTGGGTTGATGTCGAGCGATGTGAACTAGACCTGCTCAGGCAAATACTCAGGCATGCTCCCATTTTTCAGGTGATGATGCAGCTCTTATATTTAATTGTTTTCAAAAAAGCAGCATAATTTGTTAAATGTTGCTGGTGCAATAACGTAGACAAAGGTTTAGGAGTGAGTAATATTAAATTAATACGTGATGAAATTATCTTAATGTCGACTGTGAATCTCTCATTTGTAGAAATTTGAAGTGCATAATCAATCACAAGTTTGGTAGATATACTTATGGAATCCGTCTGTTAACGCACTGGAGCTATTTGTGTGATTTTCTTCTTTTCATTTTTTTCAGTTTGATGTGAACTTAGATTATTAATTTCCAAAGTATCTCAATGAGACATTAGAATTTGTCGATTAATCACGAAATTGACGGACATGCACAGCTCGTTCATATTTGATTCAGTCCTCGCTGCTTCATGAAATCATCGGTCACGCAACAAAAAAATGTTTGAATTCAAATTCTCGCAAACCAAAAACTATATATCTCGACCTGTCTTCATATTCTAAACCCGGCGCATGATCTTTTTGGAAAATAGGTTTGATTCGTTGAAATCATCTCCCGTGAGGTTAAGTTTGCTCAAATGAGACTTGAAGAGATTAAGAAGAGCTCGTGTCAAGCTTTGCGAACGCCTCACTGCTTATGGAGAGAGTCGAGTGGCACGATGCCCCGAGATATACGAACATTGAGCAAAGGTCACGTTTAGGCTATCTTGGCGTCAAAGAAATCAGCAAACCAAGTTGGTAAACGAAGTAAGGAAAAGAATTAGTACTGCTGCAAATCCGAGTTAGTGTCAGTTTGTTCTAGAGGTGAAATATTCTCCTCCACCTGATAATTATCTATTTCAGTAGCAGCCATCTGGGAAGAAATAAATATTAAGGTAAGAAGTCCTTGTCGCAGACTTTATTGGCTTTTTTTCCTCTAAACAACCCAAACAGTGTCTGTATCGTTAATGAGATGTCTATCCTCTTGCAATATAAGGATCAACAGATAGGAAGAGTTACGTAGTTAAGAAAATTACGTTCTCACTTATTTAGATGATACAGACCTACGTGATACTTGAAGACAACCTGATAGAAATTATGAATTTTTAAAAGAAATATAGTACATGTACAAATGAAAAGTTGTCCGATGTTTGCTATGATAGGGTGAGAGAGAGAGAAAAAAGGGGTAAAACTGCATGCTAGAAGCTGTGCATGTTCTGACTATGCAGCTAACAGATCTTTTAACAAAAAACCTGTTGTTTTTAAATTATAGTTTCCTTATTTTCAACATTTTAAATTGCAGCTCACCATGGCAGTTGGTGGAAATGCAAATCAGAAGCCTCCAAAGATGCGCAGATAATAATTATAATATTCAGGAAGCTTAAGATGAAAAGGAGCAACCCTGACGGTTGTAAATCATGAGACCGGTTCATGCGAAATCCGTAATTTCTATTTTGCGATTTTCTAATCCACATTACAAGCAACTTTTATGCAATGTAGACAACAGCAATCACGGACTTTATTGAATGAAAAAATATATGTTTATTCTTCTTTATTGAGATCAGTCTAAGTTTGTCTCAAACATTTAATGAATAGACAGCAGTGTTTCAAAAATGACAATTATACAAATGCAGACAATTTTTAAAATACACTGCCGGCGAAACATGAAAGCGCTCACCTCAAACCTCTGCTGTTACTTAGAAAGTCACAGATTACTTAGGTGGTGTATAGTAAAATGACATGCATAATTGATTTCATCCTCAAAATTCTATAACATCAAACTACCTTGCACCTATGACATTAAGCATTAAGTTGTATGAAATACATGTAGGCTTACATGTGCAGATTGACATGTTTGTAGTTCTACAACCCTTTCCAGGTTTCACAAAATGTCACGAGCAAGTGATACTGTATAATGTACCTACCTACTAATTCGTTGTCGATTAAGTCCGATTTTAGCAGCGAAACGTTCGTGCAGCGCTCAGTGGATATGTCAACACCTAGGTATTTTTTTTAATGTTCACAGTTAGATTTTTGTAGTTTCTAGTGCAAAAGGACTCATTCAAAGGTGATGCGATCATGATACAACTGCATGACTTTCTTGATGCAATTACACATAATTTGATACATGTACGAGGTGCATCAATATGATCTTATTGACACCCTCAGAAATTGCGAATGTGAACACGTGGTATGACCATATTGAAGCAGTTTTTCCCACCTCATTTAACGTACATTAATCAATGTATTAATTATTGAATTATCATGCACCCACCATGATGCATCATGCATATATATTCAATGTTTGTCGTGTATGACCTGCTGTTAAGCGTTCATCAGGTTACTTCTCTGTTTTAAAAACTGTGCGTTATGTATTTTTGTACGCGTATTATATCAGTTAATTGTACTATTCAGCGTAGCAAAGTGCGTCAAGGTAACAAAGTTAAAAAAACAAGCTAATGACTAGTTACTTTTCAATAGGTACAAAGTATGATTTAAAAGAAAATTTTTATATCCTAAAATGTCTAAAAATTTTAAAAATACTTACTAGAAGGACAAACAACGCTTCTCCTCTCCTCATGTGTAATGAATTGGCGAGTAAGTCGTTCTGTTCAAAATTATGTTTATCACTTATATATTGAAAAGATCCTATTTAACAGTCTGCCCATTCAATTATGCTTGAGTCACGCACTTACTAAAGTACACATGTACTCTGAAATACCTTCTCCTGTGGCTTTATGTGAAAGGCTATGGGATTTAGCGAAATCACCTCCATTGCTTAACGGCAAGCATCAGATATCATTGAAATCTAATGTTGGAAGTAATAGGATAGCAATTTCTAGGTTAGTTAAAATCTTATTGAATGACGCCTAAGTCCATAGCAATGTCGTTCTGTAGGGAAGCTCTAATAAGGAAGCTCGAGCAAATATGCAGCTCGAGCAATAATAAAGTCATCATTGAAAATCCGTGGACAGATAAGGAGCTATAGTAAGTGCAATGTGTCTCTTGCACGAAAATAAATCGTTAAGATGCAGTGATGTAGCTTTGAATAGCGGAAGGACCCAGATTCAAGTGATCTATAATTTATTTATATTTTTTTCAAAATGATACTATCGAACGTTTTCGACTAGCGTCCACTAGCCATGTTCACGACAAATTGACAAAGACCTTTAAAGAGAACTAGGTCTTGAAGAACTAGGAGAGTTGATCAAATAAACTATCGGACAGGACGGACAGTAGGATTTCGACTTTCTTTACTAAGCCAACTTTTGCATGTTAATGAAAAAGATGTAAACAAAAAAGTTGTATTTTTCATTGCATTGACTGGACATAGACATATTCAACAATATTTATTCTTTTATTTCTTGACATTATTATGGGAAAAGTCAGGTTAGTGCACTTCGAATGAACAATAATATACAATAGAAACTCAATAAATACTTAAATAAGTGTAGCCCTGAAAAGGGCTGTTGAAAGCGTTCACGCCGGTCATCGGGTAATATAAAAGAAAGAAATAATACTTAGATGGCGTACCGAACAATAAAACATATTTACAATCTTTATACAAGACATACCAGAAAAGAATAAACATAGAAGGGGTTCATCAGCAAAATGACCAGCTAGGTCGCGTTTCGGGTCCTTTAACATTTTGTACGCTCAAACCCTAGCTGGCGGACCCCACACATGACTTAACAATGATAACACTCTCAAATGAAGCCACACAAAATACGAAATTCTCTGGCTGACTGCAAACCAAATTTAAACAAAACTAAAAAATGCTTTTTCAACAGTCTCTCCATACATTTGATTAGCTTGCAGGCTTCATATCCGCGTTTCACAAAAACTTTAAACGTGCTTTTAACTTTAACAATGGCATACGGCAGATGAGAACATATCCTATGGTAACGAAAAACTTGACTGGCAAAGACATTCACACCCATATGAAGAGGAAGAAGAAACAAGTGAACACAATAACATCAAAACAAAATTGCTGAACCTTATGAAAAACTGATGTATGTAAACCATCACTACAAATATTAAGCTTGACATCGAGATATTCTACTGAGGCGTTATCCGTCAATTGACATATAATTCCTTAAAAATGAGATATCATGGTTAAAGTTTCATTTCTGTTGCAATTAAACATCAAAGAGTACATAGACTCACGAATGACAGACAAGTCGTGTACTTAGCTTTGCTTCAAGGAGTATGAAAGACAGCTCTTTCAAATATTTTATCAATGAAATGAATACTAATCACAGACAAAGAAAATCTTAAGTAATCATGTTGATAATTGTGAACATTTCTCGTAGAAATTTTCTAAATTAGTTTCTCATCAATTTTTAGAAGGTGTACCCCATGACCGATTGTACGAATATCAATATCATTGTTGACAACGACTTTTGTAAAATCTTGAAATAAATAAACATTCAGCTCTTTAAGTGGATCAGCGACTCTTTTCAATTATTTCGAAGGAGTTTACAAACTGCATCGAAGAAATTGATTAGACTGACAGTTTCAGAACAAAAAAGTTTCTTCCGTTGCTTGGCAGGGATTGATTTGATGATACTGTCTCTGATGAAAGGACTGAACTTTCTAGAAGCTTCCTAGTTAATATCCTTCCGTTTTGTTTGTTAATGAGGTATTATCTCCCTTGCACATCTTCGCAAAATTTAGCTCCTAATTTTCTAATTATCATAACATCGCCATGTTGTCCAGTGTTGAGGGAAGCAGCGGTAGAATCTCCCTTGGCCGAATTCCTTAAATCTCCTATTATCTTTTCATTTTGTTTTGGAAACTCTCTGTGATAACTTCTTAAGAGCTCACCACTTGTATATCATAAGCAGAAATGAGTGAGAGAAACAACTTATGACAGAACTTAGATCATCCTCAGAAAACTGGAGCAGATAAATAAATGAAAGAAAAAAAGAATTTCAAGAAGTCAATTTGTCCTGTCTCAGCAGTTAGACCTATTTTTCAATCCGTGTCCATTAACGCAATGAGTATTTTACTTTGTTGAAGGACTCCAACATCCGTAATGCATTTAATTCTAAAGAAAAAAATGACCGAAACCAAAACCTTGAAAGTTAACTTTTATTGAAACTCTTGAAGAAACCATGACAACGACTACCTGTTAAACAAAAATCAACCAATTCACACCTATTTATTCGAGTGCATTGACTTCATCGTTATCATGCGTGTACAATGCACATGACTATTACTTCATTGTGCTACGCATGATATTTTCAAAAATAATCTAAAACTATGAGACATCTTAACTTTCATGCAGGGAATTCATACGCATAAAAAATTGTTGCGGATAAATTTGCATAATTTAATGTTGAAGACGGACGAAGATGAATTCAGCGAAATTTTAATTTTGCAATGATCTGCTTAATATCGGCAGTCATAATTTTGACGAAATATTAATATCAGACTTTGGGCCTTGTTTAAAAGGACAAAACCGATTTGTTGATTGTCATTTCAGGCGCTAGATCTTACGAAGAAGCATAATACTGGAACATGCAACAGTAGCAGATTGTTGCCGCATTATTCCGTCAGCCAGGGCGAGTTCCTACAGGGAGCGAATGATGTGCACCCTATGCCTACTACAAATCTGTGCGTCTACAGAGTTCTCCCTGGTTCCTATTCATGTCCGACATGATCAAAGAAAAACAGATGTTATTCCAATGGACGGAGATTGTTTTTGGTTATAATGAAATTTTCAATGCTTTCTCTTGAAGCAAGTGAAAAGTGAAAAGTCTAGAGGCAAACTTTTTGACATGCAATGTCTTCAGGTCATTTCCTATCATGCGCATGTGTCATAATGCTTCTGATCGGCAATGTATGCGAGAATGTGGTTAAATTTGGATCAAATTGCTCAAAATGCTTGTGTTTGCCGACATAAAAAGACTTGCCAAATCTGAATGTGTTTAGTTTCATAGACAGGGGTGTATGAATGTGATAGGAAATTACCTGGAGACATTCCATGTCAAAGATTACAGCTCCGAGTAGTCTAGTACTTTTCGTTTAACCCATTAACACTCAGACACAGGATTTCCTGCGTGAGGACATTTTCTAAATTTTTGCTCTAGGAACTTTGTCACTATAGTTTTTGGGTGATTTTACGACAAATTCAAGGCTTGTCTAATACTTTGCAGCACAATTTTGTTTTTCCCCATATTTAGTAATTGTTCTATAATGTCATAATTACTAGCATTTTATGTAAAAATTCAATTAAATGTTCCTGTCCAACATAATCACATGGTGAAGCTTCGATATTCACAAAAATGTTTCCAACTGAACGCTTTTTATCTATCTGAGGGATATGTGAAGCATGCATGCAAGTAGAAATCGGACTCTAGCCATAGCATGGAATGAAGAGGCTAGCAGCACGCAGGAAATCCTGTGTGTGGGCAGATGTGTGTACCTTTATGTAGGTTGAGTTGAATCTTCATTATCAGAATGTCTTACAACAACTGACTGAAATATGTGATAACAATTTTTATAAAATGTTTAATTAGTAAACTTAGCGACGCATACACACCCCTAGATGATAGAAAGATGAACATTTTCAAGAAAGTGATCGTAAGATTGATAAAGCAAGCTGCGATAGGCACACACCGTGAATATCATCTTTGACCATCCTTGATGGTGCTAAACACTCGAAGTACAAGTCATTTCGAATAAGATTCATAATCTTGAATCTTGCACCTCTTTGGGAAAAATGCCAAGATTGCGCAGATTGCGGACTACATGGTGTAACTTGGCAAGAAAATTCCAGCAATCGATTAGGATTGAATTTCCATTTTGATGTAGCATCATTCTCTTTGATTGATGCATGCAAAAGCAGTCTATTCGAATTAGGGGGAGGAAACTGGCAATGTTCCGCTGAAACTTTCGAGAAAAAATCAGAGGGCGATTTATTTTGTTCATGACCCAGATTTTCTATTATTTAAATAGAATTATAATGGACATATAATTGTAACAATTCCAAACATGTTGGCCTATCAAGTAAGGAAAACTCAGGTTTGATATAAATGTCACAAGGAAAGGGTAGTAGTACAACTTCAACAGCAGGAGTGCTTTTAGAAATATCTACAACCCATACCTCTTAAATTTTTGGCCGGAAAATCAATTGACTCATAGTTTGAATTTGCCATTTTTATGCCTACTTCTACTGACATCGACTGTAGTAGGCAATTTACTCTCCAACTACAATCTTAGCGGTATTATATGTTTGTAAATTGCTAAGAGCATTCCTATACTACAGAAAATCAGTTTTTCGTGGCTTACTTAAGACATACAAAGAATGCATTGGATATATTTGATCAAATTTTCAATCATTAAAGTTTGAATTTAGCATGAAGTGGCTGTGGACCCAACTTAAGATGCTTTCTGAACGCCTCAATAGCAAATGCGTCGTGTCGCTGTTTTCCATGAAAGCTTTTCAACATCCTACCACGTTTTCGTGATCTGCTGTCAAGCCAATTAGCTAAAGAGACAACTCAGAGACTTTCACTTTGCTTCAACTTGTGGTTTCAAATGTTGGTTACTGGCCAATGGATTCAGTGTTATGAGAGTTATACTGCTATATTTTTCTTGTCGTAGAAAGGTCAAGCACAAATATGAAAAAAGAAGAGTGATATTGACTACTTCAAATTTCATCATCTCCGATGAAGTCCTGATTTCTTCATTGTGAACATCATGTTTTTTTAGATGTACAGGGTGCGGCATAAGTTGTATAACTTTCTAATTATCCAACAGAAATTGACAAATAAGGTCTCATTTTGAAGCCAATACATGCAAAGTAGTAGAACTTGAAATCCAAGAAACTAGACATCTTTATTACCATAATCAGCATTTCAATGATTGCATTTGAAAATGAGAGTATAGTTTTATACAGAGTAGTAGAACTCGAAATCCAAGGAACTAGATGAAAAGAACAGTGACTGAATGGAAAAGCAAGCCTACTTCCAATTCTTCACTTAAACAGTGATCATCATGGAGACGTTTTTCTGCTGCAGATGATCACACAACATCAATTGGATAATTACTGGATCAACCTTCAGCAGAAACGTCTTGTAACCGAACGCCAGAAATTTCTTGTTATCCTGTTTCATTTCTTCCAAAATCTCCACGTCTCTCCCAAGTTAAACCTCAAAAATTATCATTTTGAAAAATGTCATCACACTTGCTCTTGACCATTAAAATGTGTTCATGATCGACCATTGAGCTCGAGATTTTTGCATCTCTTTGGCAATTTTATACGGGGTTTCAGTGAGGATACAAGTGATGTAGACATTTTACCCATCGTTAAATTAACTTTTTTCTCTCTACTGAGTTTGTGACGTAATAAAGCGACAAAATAATTGAACAAAGATTTCCAGCTATAGGCCAGACAGTAATTACTTCTCATTCTAAATTTGACACTTGATTTTTATAGATTGTTCATAGATAAGAATATGCAAGTTATATTGCTCTCAAATGAAAGCCACTTGCTGCTCTGGGTGTTAATTTTTATATGAAAAGCATTTTCCCTAAAGAAATCTGCTTGAACGCATCGATCCCTTTATGTGCCTTTATCTTCAACAATGGTGAAGGACTTTGTCATAATGATCATTGTTTAATTAAGTGAAGAATTGGAAGTAGACTTGCTTTTCCATTCAGTCGTTGTTCTTTTCATCTAGTTTTTTCTTGGCTTTCGAGTTCTACTACTTTGTATGGAAATTATACTCTCATCTTCAAATGCAATCATTGCAATGTTGATTATGGTAATAAAGATGTGTTTTGGCTTCAAAATGAGGCCTTATTCGTCAATTTCAGTTGGATGATTAGAAAGTTATACTACTTTAAGATTTAGTCACGTTTTTTATGTCGCACACTGTAGGTCGATCTTTCTTGTAGCTTTTATAAAACCAAGAATAATATTATACCTTATAATGTCAGGGATCCTGGAGTCGCATACTTTGGTCAGTGCCATTAAGAAGTTAAAAAGTGTTGACTTGATTCATGCGAGTGGTCTTGACCTTTCCGATAATTAAAAATGGAAATTCATCATAATCGAAAATCACTTGCACACTTAATAGGAAAGTGCACGTCTCTGCCCACATGCAGAAAATCCTGCGCGCCGGATGTAGCTAAACTATAAGTCGCGAGCATTTGAAACTTTGGGGTTGCATTTGATAAGATATCGGAAGCGCCTCCCAAAAACGACGCCTCTATAAAAAATTTGAGTGTTAATGGGTTAGTCTGATGAAGCATAGAAAATTTCATTACAACCAAGAAAAGTAATCTGCTTCCCAAAGGATTAACATATTTCTTTCTTTTTGTGTCTGACAGGAATAGGAACCACATAGAACTCAGCAGACACGCACATTCGTAGGAGGCATGGGGTGTGCATCATTCTGGGAAAGTCTCATTTTCGGTCTCGTTCCCTGCAGAATCTCGTTCCGGTGCCGGACGAAATAATAGCAAATTATTTTATCACAATGCTTTTACTTATGCAAAGTGCAGTGAAAAATTGCCGGTAACTTCCTGTTGTCAGCCACCGGAAGGCGTCATCGTTTCAGTGCCGTTGTCATGTCATGACAAAGCATGAAAAATCAGAGATGAGGTCATCAGTTGGGATGAAAAAGCATGTCCAGAGTGTACTTTTGCACAAAATGTCCTTGACCGTTAGTCCTTTAATATTATTGAGTACCGGATTTGCATGAAAATTGCAATGCCACCTGTTGTGATTTAGTCCAGGTATTTGACATTGGTTGTAGCACGGAATTAGATTGTTAAAGTGCATCACTTTGCTAGAAGTGCAAACTGATTAAAAACGATGGCACATGCAGGAACTTACTAAGTGGGCAAAGAAATTTTTAATGCCTGGCAGAGATAGGAAAAATAGTCATGCGCCGCTTGCAGATTGGTGTGAATTCCTTCACAATGCTCCGATCGCCAAGATTCCTTCAGATTCGAAGAATTCAGATCACTGTGCAAAAGTTTTCTCGGTAATGTTGGTGCTTCCGATCATTATTAAAAAAGATAACAGGCGCAAAAAACGTTCATTAACTTCTCTGTAGAACTTGACATCGACTGTGTCTCTTTTCTGTGTGATGCGGTTGACAACAGTCACTAAAACGTCGCACAATTTGGCGTGTTTAATGTTGAACTGGCTGCTCAGTGTTCGATAGCTAGGTACTATGGTATTATGTCAGTAGATTGTGCCATTTCATTAACGTTGCATGTTCCAATACCTCCTTTCTAGTCAAGCAGAAGAGGAGACGACCTGACTAATTCCGTAGGTCGTAGGCAACCGGGCGTAGCTCAGGTGGTCAGAGTGACCGGGCTAGATAACCCTGGGCGTAGATTCCTGCCGTAGTCCTACCAGCCGCACATGACAATTTGATCTTTCGCTTTTTATCTCCTTTTATTCATTGTTATTTCGAAAAAAATCAATCTGTCATGAAAAAGACCTTTGTTTCAATTACTTGAAATCATTGACTTTGAATAATGATGCGTGATTGTATCCTGCTTACAATGAGAATAACAGAAATTGCAATAGAAACAATAGAATTATGCGTAGATATTACTTAAGCAAGCTGCCCGATACATTATCTGACCAAGGAAATGAGACTGAATATTCGAAGGATTTGGTATATTTTGAAGACTCGTTTGTTCATGTAGTAAAACGATAAATCAACATGCGGCAAAACAAATTGGTTATTTGTGATTGCTCCTTCAACGTGTGTTGTTACAGTTGAATATCAAAACCTATCATTAGGTTACCTGGATTTTGAACAAGTTCAATCACTTTAATCATGAATGTCTCGTGGGATTTCAATTGGATAGCAATGCATTCATACGATTTAGATACGTGAAATGTTAGATAACTCGCTGGCGATGAACAATGATAACAAGCGCTAATTGAAAGCAGATGTGTTCCTCTATGCGTCTTTTAGGCATAATGAATATGCCGTTGTGAGATAAAGTCTTCTTAAGTAAGAAGTGATCACGGTACACCATATCAATCAAGAGCCTCATGACTTGAACCGCGCGATAATCTTCGGTTGCTGGCGGACATTGGTTACCGCTCTCAGGACCGCACACAAGTCTGTGAAAACTCTTCTGCAAACGGAAGTCGATTTAAGTTTTTTGCGAGAGACCAAGAAATACCGGTGCACAGTATTCAAACAAACATCATATCAGGTTAAAGCAAACACCTCTGAACTCCTCATGTGATAAAGGGACCGGAGGATTCGAAAAGCAAATAACATGCATGAATAAAACATTTTTGAAATAATCTATATGTATGATTCGTCCATGTGGCTGGATTATTAGATTGAACTTCCAGTCAAAAATGAGTTATGCTCATTCATGCTGTGGCGAGGCACATATAGAATTAGGATTCAAAAAGCATGCACTTGTTTTGCTTCAAAATTGTCTTTTAAGACATGTTTTAGATAGTTTACAGAATTCCAAATAATGGCATATGTAGAATCCTACTTTTCTATGTCATATGAGGTTTCTAGTATCTATTTAATAGCTGTTATGTTAGAAGGACAAAAAACAGATTTTATTCAATGTCATATTTAAAACCAGGTTTCAAACCTGCTTTTTAAAACAGGTTTTAAACAAGGATTTAAATCGCACTTTGTACATTTAAATTGTTTCAAAGCACTGATTTCAGGGCTGATTTGAAACCACCATTTTGAAAATGAACATTGTACTCTTGTTGAATTCACTGGTTCAGGGTAGTGCAAGAGAGACCCAACGTGCAACTGGCATCACCGTGTAATTTGTTGTGATCAGACACACATTGTATAATAGTAAAACTAGACACCGAAAAGTATTCAGCGATATAACAATCCAGAGCAAAGAGTCATGTGCACGCTAAATGCTGCGTAATAAGCAATCAATATCAATGAACAAATCAAGTATTCCATAACGTGCTATGCATTGTCAAAATAGGCTTAATCATGTTTTCATACCATGCTTTCAAAAATGACTCAAAATGACGTCGTTTTTAGCATTATTCAAACAGTGTTCTCAATCATGCTTTTGATAGATAATGTTTTACATAGACAATTTTTGTGATCACAAAATTTCGGATGATTAAATTCATCCGAAAGACATTTCTTGTTCAAATTTAAATGTCCTCTCCTTCCAGTGTCTCAATTGTCATCTTACCATCATCTGTCGTCAAATATCATTACATTTCACGACATTGTTTCATGTGTAAGTATTTCATCGTATTACTTAAATGTAGAATATCATCTCCTTTGTAAAAGCCATCGCCATGTATCATTTCATCTTCGTGTTCTCTTTCCTGATAAATAGACGATTTGATATTTTGATATTCCCTGCAATATACCTGATATACCTGCTGATAGCCACCTTGATGTGCTATTCAAAGCGAAAGCAAGACAAGTTAACCAGTAGAATGCGGTTGTCCATCCATGGCTAACCAGAAAGGCGAATGGACCACATGGCAAACATGAAATAGCATTTCTGTTTGCAAATATATGAAGACACGCAACTGTGCATACTTACGAATAGCATGTCTTCAACAATAGAGGTGCTGACCTATTCAATATGTTTTTCAATTTAAAAAAGCTTGCTGAAATAATAAATCGGATTTTTTGAGCCTTAAATAGAATCGATGACATAACATGTCAGACAAGATAGCTTTCAAACCAAATAGTTTTTGACTTTACAAACTCAGTCAACTAAGTTCTCCTTCTTATAAACTCCATAAAAAACAAAATCCTTTTCAATTGCCATTTTTGAAATCAATCACAAAGAATTATTCAAATATAATGCAATCCTTCGGATAAGTCATCAAAGTAGCCCAAAGACAAAAAGCATTGTCTTTGAAGTGGCATATTCAATTAGACATTTCAACTGTCTGACGATTTCATATTTTATCAATTAGCTGGATATCATTTCATAATTGAGCAACAATATTGATAACTCATATTTCACAATCATTGTTTGAGGAATTGATAGCTTTGTAATACAAACTCCCGGATTTTGAATCGGTTTATAAATTTCAATTCTCCGGTTATAATATGATCAAACGCCAGGTAAATGCAACCGACTTTTCCATTTAGTTTCACATGAAAATTTCTCAAAGTCTTGATTGAATTGCGATTTCAAATTGTTTTTGTAAGCATTTCGAAAGAGCTCACTGAAATCTATACTTCTCCAGGTGTAGTGAATTAAAATTAAGCGCATTTATTCAAGTAAGCAGGTATATATGCACACTACCTATGACGAAGAACTACCACGTGATGTTTCTCAGGTGCCACCAAGTAGTTTCTGAGGTAGATGGATTCCTAACTCAGAAATAAGTTTGTGAATACAGGCGATTTGGATAGGTTTAAACATACAAAACTGACTTTTTGATTTGTCTAAGTTATTTGGACCGGTGGGGGGCGCAGTGAATCGATTCCGCTCGATCAATCGTGCGACGGAATCAATCGCGCGATTCCTGAATGACCAGGAACCGTGCGAATTTTTTTTGCTAAGTGACTTCTCGATGAAATTTGCTTGATGAGGAGAAAATTAGGACACTCTCCTATTCTCTCGTTCAACATTTGAAATAATTGCGCAGAATGGAAGTGGGACAACCGTATACAATTGTTTGAACCTGAGATCAAACACAACCAGGATAATGCAGAGTTGACGTGTGACGCTACATTTTCATTCCCACACCAATCTCTATGGGAATCCTGCGGAAATTCCTACACATCGCAGGAATGCATCATTCTATGCAATAGCATTAAACGTGTTCGTTTTGTACACAATTAATGCGGTCATGCATGCTTTCAAGCATGAAGACCCTTTGATCTCAGATCTTCGCATTGAAAGCATGCAAAGTTATTGATAAGAGTAAATGCCTGATATATAACATTTAATATCCACGCTTTGAACTTAAACCCGGTAACAAATATACTCCAATATAGCCTAAAATTTGCTGATACTTTGTACACTTTTATTGCAATTGAGTAGAACACAATTACAACATTGATGGAAGAAGCGGCAAATGCCTGGAAAATGTAATTTACAAAGATCAAAAGAATGAAAATTGGGAAATGCAAATACTAGGTAACAAGACTCGTCGACCACACCCTAGTCAACGTACGTCGCGGACTCTGTCCCGGCCTTAATAGCCTTGAACTCCAGTAAACAAAAGGCGGATTGAGGACACCAGATATGTGGCGCCGTGAGACTTCTTCAGTGATGTGATATTAAGTGAGATATACAATCGGAGAGTAGCAGTTTGGTGAAAATACAGTAGATTCTTAATGATGTATTCTCACGACTCCCTGTTCACTGTTTGCGATTTTTTCAGTGCTCTAATTTGGAATGCTGCATTCTCAACTGCATTCTGCTACATTACAAACAGAGAATCGTAAAATTGAATAATATGGTAGGAATAATTTGATGTTTAAATAAGCTTAGTGTCTGATAGTCTCAATTTTAATGGAAATTATCAAGATAATAAAACTGATGGTCTAGAAATTAAAGACAATTTGTCACTAAAAAATGCTAAATTCGGGATACATCTCGTCTCATGAGATAAAATATCAATAAATGAAATGAAAGACCAGTGATCACAGAAAACCTGAGCGATTAGTGCTAACATGTCAAACATGATAGGTGCACGTCAATACACGGAACTCTTCACTCAGTCCATTAATCACAGACTAATTAAACCATGTATTAATTAACACTCCTGCTAAACTAAATTCCAGCTATGGTGAATAAGTTGATGCGTCAGTAAGCAAACTGAAGGTGTCACTTCATACTCCGGTAGCCACAACGAGTTTCTGCAGGAAACGAGGCCGAAAGTGAGACTTTCACAGAATGATGTACACCCTACGCCTACTTCGAATCGGCACGTCTGCCGAGTTCTAGTGACTTCCTCTTCTTGTCAGACAGGATCAAAGAAAAACACATGCAAACACAGTTGCAAATCCATGCAGGACGCAGATTGCAGTTTTTGCCTAAATGACAATTTGAATGTTTTCTCTAATTAAACGAAAAGTACTAATCCCAGAGTCAAAATTTTTGGCATGGAATGTCTTCAGGTCATTTCCTTTCACCCTCATGCACCCCTGTCTATTAACCTAAACACATTTAGATTTGGTGAGCCTCTTAATGTCGGCAAACATAAATATTTTGAACAATTTTATCCACATTTAACCACATTCTCGCATACATCGCCGATCAGCAGCTTCATAATATCACATGCACATCATAGGAAATGACCTGAAGACATTGCATGTCAAACATTATGACTCTGGGCTTAGTACTTTTCGTTTAATCAGAGAAAACATTCAAATTTTCATTTCAGCCAAAAACTGCAATCTGCGTTCCATTGGATTTGCATGTGTTTTTCTTTGATCTTGTCTGACAAGAAGAAGAACTCACTAGAACTCGGCAGACGTGCCGATTCGAAGTAGGCGTGGGGTGTACATCATTCTGTGAAAGTCTCACTTTCGGCCTCGTTTCCTGCAGAAACTCGTTCTGGCTGCTGGACTATCATTTTGCCTAAATAAACAAAAATGCAGGACATCACTGTTCATGTCAAAGCAAAGTTCTCCAATTCATACTTCAGAATAAAAGAATGGATGAATGCATCTGTTCTTTTGGAGCATGATTTGATGAGCGCAATCCCATTACTTGGAGACATGTTCTAAATTGATGAGTATGGAATGTCCTCATAAATAGATTCTTTTTATAAATTGCATGAAAGAGAAATTGTATCAAGTCGGAAATATGGGCGATAGATATAAAGTTTGAGTTGTACAGAAGTAGTCATAATGAATATTACATCACTTCTCTTTTTACAGTTTAATTTCCCAGTCTCCTGATCACGTGTTTATCATTAGACGAAGGAAAACTCGAACGGATATCATTCATTTTCAGCGAGACAGTTTATCGACATATCTTGATGCTTTTACCATGTCGGTCTGACAGCCTTGCACTCAAAGCACTGCTTTAGCAGGTACGCGAAGTGCGGACTGCATTCGGCAATCACTTCTTCTGGTATTGATTTTAGCAAATTGACTATTTGACAAATGAATTGCTATCATTGCTTTTACACTCTCACTATACAATGCAACACTGACAGATTTTGCTTTCTTTTTTCGTTGCGAAAAATATCATCGTCTCGTCAATTTTTAGAAGCAGTGTCAACGTTGATATACACTAGAAGGAAGGGGTGAAAATGCAGTTGACAATAGTCAATATAAAGACAAGGCACTTAATGATCACCAAAGCAAACATTCACCTAATATTAATGGTTCCAAGAGGAGTCTGAATCTTGAAGATTTGAAATTAAAAAATGGGAAAAACACAAAGCCATGATTATCACGCAGTAACTTTGTGCGTTAAGTTCTATTTGTCCCTTAGAAAGTCATGATTTTAGTGCTTCATCAGCCTTGCACACCAGCTTTCACCAGCCAGGAACACGAGACGCTCAGATATCAATTTAATCAACTTCGATAAAGTCAATGGCATTGCATTCATGTGTGATTGACGTATAATGTTTCTTTGAAAAATTGAATCACTTACGTTGTCCATTAACAATATTCTCATGCAGTTTTGGTAAACACGTAAAAACCAATGACAAAAACGCAATGCTTTTTAGTTCATTACAAAGTTATGCGAAATTTACAGCTGTTCAAATTTGTTCAATCCTTACAAGAAAACTTGATATCTATATCCGAATCAGCGACACACAACGGGTTTGGTATCACAATTAATCATAAATTTTGAAACTGCTTACGAGTGTGTTCTTTAGTGTGTCTCAACTATGGATGACTTGATCTCGTTTACTTAATGCATATTCAATGGTCAAACAATTAAATTAGCATTCTGACATTCACTAAGATCCATCGCTTGATGTTAACCTTGGCGATTATGTTACAACATGAGTCCTTGTCTTGAGAGTCAGTAAGAGATATTACTCCATGATTCTGTGAGCTGAGAATAATGAAAATTGAAGGAATA
The DNA here is from genome assembly GCA_907163375.1 of Prostheceraeus crozeri. NCBI lineage: Eukaryota > Metazoa > Platyhelminthes > Polycladida > Euryleptidae > Prostheceraeus > Prostheceraeus crozeri. The sequence goes on along the minus strand of CAJQUW010007898.1, from coordinate 109,830 downwards.
TGAATTGAATTTGACTATGTATGAAACAAAAGCATCAATGTATTATGTAGCTTCACGATTATTTCAATGATTGAAAATTTCATTGTGTACGAGTACTTTTCAGAATAGGGCTCTTCTTGTTGTTACAAAGGTATTAACGGATCTACTCGGAGATCGGAACGGTGATTTTTAATTCTTTTAGTTAGACGCCTCAGTTAGCAATTGGGCAATGGAGAGCTTATATAATTCTCACCAAAGCTTCATTTATTGCTTGATGTAGAATGTTCAGAATGTTCCGACATCAACGATTTCATATTCGAAGAGTTCATGTCTTAATTCAGACATTTTATCTATGAAATCTGATCAATTTTTGAAACTGAAGGGAAAAGTTGACAAATCTGTTTTCTTCACTTTCAATCAGAAAGTAACTCAAAGTTGTAGACTCTTTTGACAATGCTAGTCTGCTGCTAAGCTTTTCCGCTGAAATACAGATAACACTGGTATTTAGCAATGTATTAGTAAATCTAGCACAAGTGCTAGCAAGCACCGGAACAGAGAGCTTGCAGTCCCAGTATTCAAAGAGCAATTTTGCAATTGTCATTACTACGTTGCACTGTATTGTGTTTGTCGAAATATGTATAATAAATTTCTTTAATATACAAAATCGCAATTATCAATCAAGAAAGCACGCAAGCATGATAGTAAATACGAGAAGTGCACGAGGAGAACGAATATTTTCTGAACTTTCTTTATAATAATAATAATAGTAATAATAATAATATCTTTATTGCTTCACATGGCTACAGTCGGTGAACGCATTACAAAAATGCAAGATCATAGAATACAAAATTTTATAAATGAACAACGAAAGCGTTCAGTTTTTGCGAATGGTGGACGCAAAGTGCACTGAGAACGAATTAGTCGACAATTATGTGGTTGGAACATAACAGACAAGGGGTGAGAAGACGACCCCTCAATTGATGAAATCATTTTGTAACACATCTTTGTGGCAACTTCGATAAATGAAGGAAACTCATTCGAATTGATAATCCTAAACACTCGTTTCTCCAAGCGCATTATTTTATTAAATAGATAGTCCGGTGCAATGCAATAAACTGGATAAGCAAATAAAAATATGGAGCGAATAAAAGCGACATATGATCTGTACATAAGGGTAGCAGGGCTACCCGATCTCTTAAGATTGTACATGACATAAAGTCTCTTCCTCGCTTTCATAACCAAATCATCCAAATACAAATTCCACTTCATGTCACTAGAAAAAGTAACGCCCAGAATGCGAATATATGAGACCTGACACAAGGCATTACCATCTGTGTCATTTATATCCGTACTTCTCGGTGAAAGTGGTGATCTGGGAGAGAAATAGTGATATCGCTAATTCATCACCAAATTGTGACGATATTGAGTACGCAAGCGAAATAAAATCGAATATGTACACCCAATCTTACTGAAAAATTGCGATTTGTAAATTGAAAGATTTTCAAATTTTGACGACTGTCGAGCAAAAACAATATTTGAAAATGCAAATAGTTGATGCATAGAGCGACCCGTTTATTATGATCAACTTTGCAGCAATAGTTTCTAGCAAAATCACTGGCAATTGCATATAATCAGGAACTGTTGAATCTAATTCTCATACGATGATGATAGTCATCCCAGTAGCCATTTATAATAAAATATAATGCCTACTAATTTAAATTATTAGTTAAAGTAGTCCTAATGAGGACTGATGGCGTTCTCCAATCCGCAAGTGTACAAAGGCAATGCTACTGTAACCATTGGATTAATCAGTTCTTAAAAGAACTCAATGGAGCTTTCTCGTGGCAACGAATTAAAATTGATCAGCTTTGGCCCAATATCTGGTAAAAATGGAAATCTTAAGACTTGCAATATTACTCATTCTTGCTGTTAATATACTAATACCATAGATTCAAAACAGACGTCTAATATACTGTACCAACTACAGATGCTGATAGTGGAAATAGAATAGGACAATGGTCACCATAGGTTGAGGAAATTAAAATTGGATATTATAAAATACAGGAAGCCGATGAATAAAAATTGGAAAAATGGAAGTAAAATATGGAAATACAACGATGCTACTACACCGATTACAAGTGAACTATATCTGACACTACACAAAGCAATGGTAAGAGTGGATAAGTGGAAAGTGGATAATGGAGGTAAACAATAGAACTACAATGACACTCTACTACACCGAAAGCAATGAAACTATACACACTATACCTAAGACTACACATGGAAAATACTATTTTTTTAACTGAATTTGTTATCTCCAGTTTCTTCATCCGTCTGTAGTACTTCATGTAATTCCACATTTCTTCATTTGAATTACAATACATCGACCACTACTTCAGCTACCGATTAAGGGATATAAAACATAAGACTGCAGTCCGTCAGTCAGTAAAGAATCTGATTCTGTCACCAATGTGCAAGTGATAACATTCTCAAATCGAAACATACTAAAGTAATTTTCAACGACCAAATACCTAATGAGTTCTATGTGTGTCAGTTAAGTCGGCGAATTGAGCTCAACAGATTTACAATTGGAAGTAGTTTTATTCTGTGTTTGTTGCAAATCTATCATTCTCATCAGCTTTCGCTCATATGTTTGAATTTCTAAAGCCATCTTAAATTGCAACATCTCTGCTACAACTGGTGCTACAAGCAGAATTATATCAAATTCACTATTGATCACAAGCCTGACGACAAAAGGAATTTTCACTCACTCCATCCGGAAATTGTGGTAAATGAAATTGGCAATCGGTAAAACACGAAAGTCTACTTTCGTTACAACAATACAACCGGATATTACAGAGTTTTAGAAGTTTGTGAAACGATTACATCTTCTGATCATTTTGGTAAACAGTATTGTTAGGTAAATTACTTGAAAGTCACTTGTTCAAAATCTCTTTCATTTAAACCGACAAATTTGTGAATTACATCATGTTTCGTCAATTTTCGCAAAATTCTGTGGATTGCTCATCAGGAAATGGAGGAGAAAGATGTTTATGTGGATCCCTGTATGGCAAAATCGGTACTTCTATTCTTTCCCCTCCCACATTTTTCAAATTTTCCAAAATCATCAAATTTCGCCAAAGTTAGTCACATTGGGTCTAGAATAGACTTGATCTGTGACTGAGTGATAGCCCAACAACACTGAGAAGTCTTTCTTGAATCCTGGGATGAAGGATTGGTCCCTTGGATACTCAGTTAGAATACAAGGTACAGCTGTGATCATGAACTTCGTGTGATTGTTGTCTACAAACAAATGACGAGAAGTTGCCTAATTCTGAGGCTGTAAATGTTCTACAAGTCAGATAAGAAGAGTTTTACACACTCAACGCTATGCCACGTTAGTGAGAACAGGTAGGAACAAGAGAAGATCGTTGACGATGCAACACTTCCGGGTGTCAACAACAGAAATGTGGGGGGGGAAAGAATAGAAGTACCGCAAAATCCATTGATTCCTTCAAAAATACCTGATAAATCAGCTTATCGCATTTTCTCGAATGTAATCTATGGGCTACAAATTAGTTGCAATTTAAGTGTGGGCTCTATCCGAGGACGAGTTATATGAATGTGTTTTTGAGTCAGTGTTTCATTCTCGATTTCTTGAAGATAAAAACAAAAAGGAGGAAATATAAGGAAAAAGAGAAATAATTACGACTGGATTTGTAAGAAGTAGAACCAGAAGCTACTGATGAGTGACGAGGAAGTATTAACCATTTTGTTTTATATCAATTTTGCAAGTATTAGTCAAACGATTATTCATTCAGGCTTGCTGTTGGGATGAATTTCCAGCCCAATTCCAATGAGAATTTTCATTCGGATCCCAATAGAAATCCCAATAGCCTGCTTTAGAGCTATAAACGTGCGCAATTTGACCCAAAGCTGCATCAAGGCTTACAGCTTAGGCCTACCACATGTACTACTTTTTGAATTTACGAAGTCCACGGACGTAGGCCTAGGCGTAGGACTACACTGGCCTTAATAGTAATAGGGGCTTCAATTGATTTTGCACAATAATGTATAGTAGGCCTACAGCATGGCTGAATTTTGCACCGAGACTGCCTTCACCCAAGAGGTTATAGGGATCTACGTTTATGGCTAATATGTATGTATGAACTGCAAACACACTTGGTATTAATTAAGCCTATATGGGATATTGCGGTGCTAGTAAACAGCTGGTTACACGGGCTCACACGTACAGTAAGCAACAGACAGAGGCTTACACGGTTAAATAGGCCTAAATAGCTTACAATGTATACCTTAATTACAGAAGCGACGAAGTGCATGACAACGTACAGGCAAATTGTATAAGCCTATACATACTATTACATAACTGCTACTTTTTAGTAGCACTATTTTTAGCAACTAGGGAAGTTAAAGCCATAGAGTAGGGTTAAAGTTGACTGTGTCAGTTTGTGTGAATCACACTAAGAGCTCTCAATGCTCGAATTCGAGAGAGGCAAGGTCAGACTGAAGACACAAAAAAATGAATTGCTCAGTAGAACCCGAAAATATTTGTAACGTACTGACTAATGTCAACGATTACATGCATATTTTGTTGGGAGAGGGCTTATTGGGATCCATTGGGATTAGGGTGGATTTTTGGTGGCCCAATCCCAATAGCTATTGGGATCCCAACGGCAAGTCTGCATGTATTATCATTTCGTGTATTGATATTTCATTTCTTTATCGATATATCATTTCTTACCATTTTGATAAGAGTAATTCATGCAAAAGATAACAGTGAAAATAGATTTATTAAACAAGCAGATGTTCTATGATGTTTACGGAAACACTCGGGCAATGAGACAAAGATAATCAACATCTGTCACGTTGACTATTTAGAAGCCAATAACTTATAGTTGGACTAACAGGTGAACAAGTATTATTGACGGCCACTGTCAGACAGTAAAAAGACTGGTTGCATTAGAGAAAATACGGTAGGATGGGGCCTTCAACAAAGTTGAATATCGCCTATTGTACGCACATTTTACGGTGAGATCTGCAAAAACATCATCATAGTTTGAATTTTCGTGGTTATGTTTCCATAGGCTATTGTGCCATACCTATGCACATAGGCTACATATAATCTTATAGATGATTAGATGATGGATGATTTGCATGAGAATAAAATGCCACAGCAAGAAATTATTGTACTCATATTTAAGTAGTTCAGCTATCCGAGAATAGTGGATACCTTAGGACTTGCAATTGAAAATATAAACTGAGCTCTTATTGTGCGAATTATAAAAGATCTTGTGAAGTTCAGGTTTGGGCATTAATTTTCCGTCATAGGCCTACTTCAACAGAGAGCATTTAAATGTCGCAATTGATAATCTACATTTCGTTGTGTTTACATTACTCAGTTCCAGAAAGAAATGAAATTGACAAAAGTTGATTATTATGCCCTACTTCCAAATTTCAATACTAAAAAGACATCATTTATACTTGACTTTTAAATTGCCTATATCACTGCTACCATGAAACATTATCAAGAGCTACCAAGAATTTCAAGAAATGTCAGACATTATGAATGACTAAAAAATGCTAATTTCGGACGTAGGAGCGTGGGAATTTATAACGACTTTCTTGGGTTCAACCAGTTCCTTTCGTGATTCTACAAATATGCTAGATTTTAGTGGAAGTGAAGGCTGATGGCTTTTTTCTATGGGCTGATTGTTTCTAGACTTTTAATATCTTGATGAGCAAGCCTTTCCAATGAGTGCTTCCTTATCGCATATATGTAATTACTTAAGTTCAAAACCGTTTGATTTAAGTTATCGATCCACAGAAATATACTGTTTAACTGTATCACTTTGCTAGAACTGCAAACTGATTCAAAACGATGGCACATGCAGGAACTTAATAAGTGGCATGAAGAAATTTTTAATGCCTTACAGAGATAGGAAAAATAGACGTGCGCCGCTTGCGGACTGATGTGAATTCCTTCAAAATGCTTCGATCGCCACAATTTCTTCAGATTCGAGGAATTCAGATAATTGTGCTAAAGTTTTCTTGATAATGTTTCTTAAAAATGATAGCAGGCGCACGAAAAACGTTCACCAACTTCTCTGTAGAGCTTAATATCGTTCGTGCCTCTTTTCTGTGTGATCCGGTTAATAAAAGTGACTGAATTTTCGCACAATTTGGCGTGTTTAATGTTGAACTGTCTGCTCATTGTTCAATTGCTATGGTATATTGTCAGCCTGTGTCAAAGACAAATGCTGTGGCTGAAACATGTAGATGCACAAGCATTGCTCATGTTGGTGATGTGAGTTCAAGAGGCCATCCGCTGCTTTTGCTTTGCCATAGACTGATAATGTATTACCTAGCTACGCTATTAGCACGTCCTGAGATCAGTGCTTATTTGATACTATTTGATCAATGCTTTGACGTTGATCCTTGTGGATTGCGATCGTACATCGATCAAAGACATAGAAAGAACACAGATATCGTAGTAGATAATTGATACTTGAAATCATTCCAATTAACCACATGTTTATTATTATCTTCTAAGACAAGCTCAAACCACATCGACTGCAGCATCAGAGCGCACTTTTTTCATCATTAAAGAGTTGCTGTGTAATGATCGCAGTTCCTTCCGTGATATTGTCAATAAATATTTGCTACCCATGTGTAGCCACCGTGATTGCTAAAAGGATTCTGAGGAATAAACTGAAATTGTCTGGAACTTGGTCTTGTTTTGTGTTTGGTGACAGTATTTGGCTCTATATTCTGAAAAATACATTTGCTCAAGTTTATGCTCTAATTCAAATCCGAAAATTCAGATAAAAAAATTATTAGGTCTGATTTTAGCTTCTACAAAGTTTGGAAGTATGTTCCCTTAAAATAAAGAAAAAATCGCCTGGTACAAAAGGAATTTGAAGCATAGTGCTGCACATTGGTATTAATCAACAGCATCTACACATTCTCTCATTATAGATAAATGAAAACAAATTCCACAATTTTGTAATAGATGTCTCGACACTCATATTTATCAAAATAAAAGAAACTTGAGTATTAGTCAAGTGCTTTTTCATAGAAAATATATAACAAGTATAAAAGTAGTATGAAACATGTGGTATTTTTTGTTCACTGCTTACTAAACGTATTTCTTCAATGAAGAATTACTGAAAGATTTTTCACTTACATAATATTATAGTAAGCTCATGTGAAATTTATGAAATAATTGTTTTGTGTATTTTCTATCAATAAACGCCAGGTCTATTCCCAAGCCTTTTATATTTTTGCAAATATCCTACAGCTGTAATGAAAGCTGTTTACTCGTCTTTTGGAGAACGTAGAATTTGAAAACTTGTTATACAAGTACTACCATGAAAGCTCCTAGATTACTATTCGCACGATTGAACTGTTCTTCTGGTTAATTGACAAGTTTATAAATATAATTCTGGTTTCTACACTGGTCTACCGATCTCACTCTTCGTCATGAGTTGATGCTCAAGGCATTGAAGTGCTGCATTCAGGCCATTTTGATTTTAGCATTGAATAGTAAAACAATAGCCAGCAGCATCAACTGCCGCTATTTTTAATCTACCTAACAGTCGATGAATCCTTGTCGACTGGACGAGTGTTTGCTTCGGTAGATGAACGCTATGTTTTCATTAACATGATATTAAATTTCACACGTCACATGCATACGTAATTTACACGAAACGGCATCACTTGAAGTTCACCCGGGATTGCATCTTTGTAAAGGATTCATTTCGCCTAAAAATGATTTCTATGTGATTGTTATTTGAGTTTCCTCTTTCGGAATCATTGAATAATGATTAATGAATTCTTCTTGGGTGACTGACTTGTAGAATTTCCTTTACTAAGCAACCTGCTTGCATTTTCCCATCGAATATATGAGAAGATTCATATCTCATTCTTGAAACTAGGAATATCTATTTTTTGATACGAAAGCCGAGGAAAGTCCTTTGAAATACTTCTATCTATCAGTTCAGCAATTTGCAAACATCAATCTTTTTTTCACTGAACTGCCGCTCGTTGACTTTTCATTATATGAATTGTTAGGCAATTCAAACCTCAAAGAAAGGAGACATTGCGGAGAAGGATGACTTCACACTCGCATTCTACATACATAAAAATGTTCTAATTCAAGATCTTGCAATTGCAAATGAGCTACCATAAAACCTGTTACGACCGCCATGGCGCTTGGGTGACATTCTATTTGCGGTGGCGGTCTATCAGAAGAGGATGGTCTGTTTTTCAATTAACTGCTTGTCAAGAACCTAAAAATGCATAGATGTTCGTTCATAGTCTACTACAGTCCGTTTCATAAAAAGTGGATCATCCTAAAATTTGACTAAATAAAACATAAGTATGATACAGAAAGCATTTTTCATGTTTTTTCATGTCTCTAATATATTTAAATGTCCTTATATAATCTGATAAGCTATGATACAGTAACGGTTCTTAAGAAGCTAATATTTTGTGACCTTACCCTTTTTGTCAATGACATTACCAATTCGTCTAGGCATTGATTCGATGATATCGTTGATTTTTGACTAATCTAACTTTCTCCACTCTCTTTTTAACAGTGACGTAAGTTGTGATACGCCATCTGTAGGTAGCAGTGAACGACGAACGTTACGTTTTAGAATACTCCATACATTTTCTATGGGATTCAGATCAGGAGAACGAGCTGGCCAAGATAATGTCCTAAGCCCTAATTGAGACTTGCATAAGTTGACTCTACTACTCCTGTGACACGTAGCATTGTCATCCATAAATAACCAAGTCGATGGATCACCAAGTTGATCTGTCATTTGGCTAATGTTCATTCGTAAAACATTCACATAGCGTTCAGAATTCATGGTTCCTTGCTGTATGTGAAGTTCAGAGCGGCCATTGGTCCAAATGCCAGCCCAAATCAGTAGAGTCGCATCACCTTGTACCCGGGGACGATGTAAATGTCTCGGAATTTCCTGATCAGATTTTATCCATAATCTCAATCGACCATCACTATCCTTCAGACGGACTGATGCCTCATCAGACCAGACAACCCGATCCCATTGATTTCGCCAGTGACAATGACTCATTGCCCATCTCAGACGTCTTTTTGCATGCTGATCTGATAATTCGATCTGAGAGGGCCTCTTACAGCTCTTGAAATTCGACTCAATAAGTCTTCTACGAATGGTGGACTTAGAAATAGACGAGACTAGTGCAGCCATCTCAGTTAACGAGAGACTTGAATCAACTTTAACAAATCTCAAAATTAGGCGGTCTCTACGTTTGGATGTTTTGCGTGGACGGCCAGAGCCCTCTTTACGACAGAGTCGAAAATCATCATTATGCCATCGACGCACATTTGTGTAAGGGACATTTAGTCGCTTGCTGGTAGCTCGCAAAGAAAACACTAGTTCTAGCAAGGCTGACACTTTGCCTTTTGTGAATGCGATCTCGTTATTGTTCATTTGTGCTTTGTATTGTTTTCAACCGGTAAGAGATAGATTTCTAGCTGAAAGCAATCAGGAGTACTGCCAACACCACCGCAACGAAGTCAGGAAGCTATGGAGCATGAAGTCCAGTTAATCACATGTAGCAGTTACATTCTTGTTGATGAATAATGGTGCTATACTGGCTCTGATTGACCGATTTTCTTTATTTTTGTTTTGCTTGATAGCTTTTGGCTTGTAGAACAACATATTACATAACAAAGGAAACAAATGTAATTTTATAAGAGTGAGGTATGATTTTGTGTAACATTGCTAAATGAAGATCAAATTATCTACTACTTTTTTATCTATAACAGGAAAACAACTCAATATTCATGCTTGAAATTTCCAACAATGATATTAGTAAGCACAACTGACATATCTTCCAATTTTCAGAGAAATTCGTTCAAGTTTGGCGGAGTTAGACAAAGTTGAAGTTAAGGCGATGTTTAAGGGTGATCCATTTTTTATGAAACAATCTATATTTACACAAAAATTTCGTTGAATACTTCACTAACAGTCGGCAAGTTCCCATCATGAAACTGTTTACAGGTATGACAAACATTCATGTGCATGTTCATTACCTGCCTTTGATAGATATAGCTCCTCAAATCTCTACAGATGTCACAAAGCATATTAACCGCAGGACGGTTTGAACCAGCGATGTTAGAGCCAAGAGACATTGGCATGCCCGATATTGAATCATTAAAATGCTGTGAAACGCCTCAGAATGTCAGTGCGCTATTATTAGGTGCTTAAATTGTGAATGCAGAGCCTCCTACATTCACAGAATTGGACAGGTCGTCTCATATTCTGTTTGACTAGAAAATAAACATTGGAACATGTAACGTTCCAATGTTGAAATGGCACAATCTGTTGACATAATGCCATAGCGATCGAACAATGAACAGCCAGTTCATCATGCAACACTCCAAATTGTGTGAAGTTTCAGTGATTGTTATTAACCGGATCACACAGCAAAGAGACACAGACGATATCAAGTTCTACAGAGAAGTCTGAGAAAGTTTTCTTGTGCGTCTGCTAACTTTTTTAATAATGATCGGAAGGATTGACATTATCGAGAAAACTTTAGCGCAAAAATCTGAATTCTTCGAATCTGAAGGAATCGTGGCGATTGGAGCATTTTGAAGGAATTCATACCAATCTGCAGACGTGACTATCTTTCCTATCTCTGCAAGGAACTCCACTTAGTGAGTTCCTGCATGTACCATCGTTTGAATCAGTTTGCACTTCTAGAAAAAGTGATACGGTTAAGCAATATAATTCTGTGCCTACGTTAGTCTGCCTTTTGAAAGGAGTTTGTTGAATGCTGTATAAATATCTGATCGCAGCAGATGCTCCACTTGGCATGTGATTAGACCATATAAATAAATTGCTCATCTGAAGTTGACTAGAATGGAAATTGACTCAATGTCGCAGCATATTTGGGGGAACTAAGTTGGGGCATGAATGACCAATGAAAAGCTTAGAATTACACATGTGACTGATTCTAGGCCAATGTAACAGCCGTTGACAAGTGTATCTAAGTGAAAATGCGTGTGATTTTTGTGCCACTATTGTGCATTGCATGAAGTTCGCTTCCATTCTAGATACGTTATTGTTGTCAATTTCTATGGGTTAGAGGGTGTGGGCCTACTTCCAAGGTCCTAGCTTCGGTTCGTTTGATGTGTACATTCAAATGAATTCAAGCATTTCTCTCACTTGAAAATAGAGTATGTTCATAATGTACTTCGTGTTCTCCTAAGAATGTAGAAGAGTTTAACTAATCTCGTAAAAAATACAGTCCGTTTCATAAAAAGTGGATCATCCTAAAATTTGACTAAATAAAACATAAGTATGATACAGAAAGCATTTTTCATGTTATTTCATGTCCCTAATATATTTAAATGTCCTTATATAATCTAATAAGCTATGATACAGTAACGGTTCTTAAGAAGCTAATATTTTGTGGCCCCACCCTTATTGTCAATGACATTACCAATTCGTCTAGGCATTGATTCGATGATATCGTTGATTTTTGACTAATCTAACTTTCTCCACTCTCTTTTTAACAGTGACGTAAGTTGTGATACGCCATCTGTAGGTAGCAGTGAACGACGAACGTTACGTTTTAGAATACTCCATACTTTTATGGAATTGGATTCAGGAGAGGAGAGCCAAGAGATAATCCTTCCTCCTAAGCCCCTTTGAGACTTGGCATAGTGACTACTCTACTCTCAGTGACGTTTTTGCGTGTGACGCCAGAGCCCTCTTTACGACAGAGTCGAAAATCATCATTATGCCATCGATGCACATTTGTGTAAGGGACATTTAGTCGCTTGCTTGTAGCTCGCAAAGAAAACCCATAGTTCTAGCAAGGCTGACACTTTGCCTTTTGTGAATGCGATCTCGTCATTGTTCATTTGTGCTTTGTATTGTTTTCAACCGGTAAGAGATAGATTTCTAGCTGAAAGCAATCAGGAGTGCTGCCAACACCACCGCAACGAAGTCAGGAAGCTATGGAACATGAGGTCAAGTTAATCACATGTAGCAGTTACATTCTTGTTGATGAATAATGGTACTATACTGGCTCTGATTGACCGATTTTCTTTATTTTTGTTTTGCTTGATAGCTTTTGGCTTGTAGAACAACATATTACATAACAAAGGAAACAAATGTAATTTTATAAGAGTGAGGTATGATTTTGTGTAACATTGCTAAATGAAGATCAAATTATCTACTACTTTTTTATCTATAACAGGAAAACAACTGCAATTCTCATATTTCATGCTTGAAATTTCCAATTAAGCATTAGTAAACAATCTTGATCATTTCCAAAATTCGGGAGAATTCGTTTCAAGTTGGCGGAGTTAGACAAAGTTGAAGTTAAGGCGATGTTTAAGGCTGATCCATTTTTTATGAAACAATCTGTATTTGCATAAAATGCAACAAGTGAAACACAATACTGCGTTTTGTGGTCAAGTCTGAACTTGAAGAAGTTTATCAGTATGATGACGACTGGCAGGTGACATACACGTACAGTACAAATGACATACATAGTGTCATTTCATTTCAATATCAAGACATAAGGCCTTTGAAACACTTGCATAAATGAAAAGTGTATCACTCAAAGCAAATATCATAAATTGACTTTTCTGTGTTCTTCTTAAGATAGATATTCTTAAAAATCATCTGAAGCACAATGCCAGAGTTTATCTATGCCATTTATACTGGAAGCTTATGGATATCATGCACTAAAAACTTGAATTTAATGTTTACATGTAAGTACAGAATTTTCTTGGCATGAAGAAATTAGCACACAAGTGCGGGAATTTCCAATTCCACGAACCTTCAAATTCAAACGCTTCTCGAAACTATGAATGTAAATAGATATGCAGACAGTAACAAAAGGAAGAAATCAATTTCAGGAACCCAAAAATCAAATCTCCGGATTACGGAAATCCGAAGAAGACTGAGAATCACGAACTGAACGCAGTATTGACACAATCGGCAAAGTTAATGAATCGAATACTGAACCTCAGCATCCACGAATAGAGTAAGCAATACACCCGACAATGATGATCAAATTGAAGGATTGAGTGATCAGTTGATTTTTTAATTTGGCTAACAATTGAAGCGTTCTTCATTAAAAATAAGTTTTGTCATTATAACTCATGATTCCAGTCAGTCGAAAATTAGCCTACATGAATTTCTGATCCGTCTACAATCTGTAATTGAAATTGTTAATCCATTAGTTAGCGAAAGCAGATAAATAAGTAAGAGAAAACGGAAAAATAATATTTAACTTTATAATAATAACTTGGTATATAGGTTAACTCAATTAATGAAATCATATGCATTTGCGTTACAATTTTGTAGTCAATCTTTAATTTAGTTAATAAGTTAGAGACGTACTTTAGTTAGCATTCAGCTTCTTTATTGTTCTGATATTTTTTACACTAAAGGCTTTCTGTGTTTAAACGTGCAATTTTTCAATCAAAACTTTCGTGACAGTCACCAATAAAGACACGTCTATGAGCAAATTTATGCATGAAAGAATCTATGTTCACGTTGCAACATTGTAAATAGAATAATTAAATATTGAGTTGCATCCTCAGTTGAAAAATGGGAACAGACCTGAATAGTTGCCATTTCATTCAATATCAGGAATCATCAGCAGGCCTAGTTCACATATCTGAGCATCGACACAACTCCCTATTTAAAGTTGCAGTCTTGCCCGTCCAAATTTTACTAACTTTTTACTTGCAAATCTATAACGTTGCAGCATGTTGGATAGATAACTGTTTAGAGAAACTATCCACACAATCATTGCTAGAGATCGATGGACGAGTAATTTAATGTGGCGTGATTACAATAAACCGCAAGTTGCCAATAAATCTGCCAGCACGATGCCATATGGACGCATTGATATTCATTCATTTCATGATACCTTTTCTATACTTGATTGAGCAACAGATTCCTATGCAACACCTGTAGGTGCATGTGCATATTAAGCGCTTTAAAATTGTTTGTGGTCACAGAACAGAAAAATGTCCTCAGACTTGCCGAGGCGCATCGTCTGCAGTTGCCAAATAATTTAGTGCCTCAAACTCCTCAAGTCTAAAATATCTTTCTACACTTTCAAGCTGCCGCCATTGATCTTTCGTATATAGTACAGTGCATGTAATCTGTAGATTGCAGCATTCATTAACTGGGAAACATAAACGTTTCAAAATTTCAAATATGCGGTAGGTCATTCTCTATGAAGATCGAGATGGACAAAAATTGAACAAGATAATGAGCGGAAGCATAGCGTCATGACACGATCAGATACATGTCAATTCAAATAGAAGCAAGCTGCCCTAAAATGAACCTGGTGTGGATAAAATTCAAGGCCGTTAGATGCATGCTTTGACGCGCTCGGAAAAATGCTGCAATAAAAAGTGCTCTAAATATAAACCGAATCGAAATATGCTAAAAATATTGATTTCGAGTCTTGCTAATGGCACACTAGCGATTATTATCCAAACACCGATGATTTTGATTATTTGGATCTTTATTTGAAATTCCACTGGGATGCGCGGGATATGAGTCGTCAAAGTGAGCACACTGATCATTCTGATTACAAGACTCATTTCGATTTATAAGTAAACTGGTTGGAAAATAATCCGATCTTGCTACGATTGCACTATACTCGTACAAGAAATCAGCAAGACAATTAATTAAAGAAGCAATTCCACCAAAAATTGGGTGCCATCAAGAAGACTTTATCGATAACAGTCTTTGGAATAACAGTAAATTCATTGTAGGGTATCAAAGAAACACGTGGCGGTAGTGGGCCAAAGGTGATAAGCGAACACATGAACGCTTTGAGTTTTAGCCGATTTCAAAGGAGAAGGCAGCTTCTATTGGAAAATTAAGCTTTAACCGACTGAAATGGACCAGACATCTTATTCACAGGTTAACACATAGCAATATCATAATTGTGAATTTTACTGTCTTGAATCATTCAAATACATAAGTTCATGCAGCTTCCCAGATGACTGCCACTTCCAGTAATAAGTTGCAAAAAAGTTGCAGTTTGAAAGTCACATTTTAATGCGCTCGGAACTAAATCGTACAAAATACCAATTTTATTGAATTTTGTGATTATAAGCGCGCTGTCTTCGCATCATCTAAATCAGCAGTTTCTAAATCACGGACATGCATGTATTTGATGGTTTTTGACGGGAGGTGCTTCATGATTGAAAGAAGATACAATTTCCTCCCTATGAAAATGAAATTCGTAAAATTATTTCATATGGTCACAGCTTCCTTTATGTGCCCTTTCTTTTGATGATTTGTTTGTCAAGAAAGAAGGTCTAAATTTGAAATGGACATTTTGCTGCTATGACTACTATTAGGATGACCGGAAAAGGTACTAGCAATCTGAAGCTGCTAGCTAACAAACGTTACCTAAATTGCCAATAGATGCTCGCCTCAAAGAAGCTTGCTTGCGAGACGGAAATCCAGATCTAAATGGCGAATACAGGTTGCTTTGTTGAAGATGATCTCGTCTTAGTGACGGAACATCGTGACGTGTCAGTGCACATTCAACGTTAATTTTCTGTACAATATTTGCCAGACATTGAGGCTGCGAGTGGCAACGTATGTCCCTTTGACCATTTTGACAAATATTTTTTACGGGTTCATCATAGGGCAAGCATTGTATTCTCTGTCTATCACTGATGTAGATAAAATGTACAAATTATTACATTAAGAAAGATTAACTGAACAAAGGCGGAGAGATTTTAAGTAATTATTGCACAATTTAATGCCCCTGGCATTCATGCGGTCGAATACATATAGGAAGCACTTGCGATTTTTAAATGCATTGACCGCGAGTTAGCGTTCTTTGGTCTAAATCATGATCGGACGTGAAAAGCCTATCCACACACATCTCTGGAGCAGTCAGCAATTTTGCAATGCATTGGAGCAGATGACAATTTTCAATTTCAAAATATGTAGCCTGCTTCGTGACTGATTCAGGAGACGAGGGGACTATGGTGGCTTTTTAAATAAGAAAATTTATTCATGCTTTATTTGCATTCATAACTAGTGGCTTTTAAAGTTTCATCTCTGGCGCGATACAATTAAAAATCTTATCCTAAAAAGTTCTTCAATGATGAGATATCCTTATTTCAGATTAAATTTAACATAATGGATGATCATAATGACTTTCATGTTTATGCTGATAGTCTGGGATGTCATGCTTCAGCTATGTTCAATTAAGGCGATAGCTTTCTCAGGCTTTTCCGCTTTGGATTTGAATAACTCACAAAAAGAATGTTGTCGCGAAGTATGGGCCAAAGATGATTTCAACGTTTAGTATTGAAGCATGGTGAATTTTCAAAATCATTGAATTCCTAAACTCTATGGAATATGAAATGTGAAAGGGAAAGCCGATAATGCAATTCTGAGGCATTTTTAAACTGAAAGTCAGTTGAAAAGATTAAAACATCAGTTGTACTGTCGTTTATTGGTCTAGCGTCCGGCGACCTACCTTCTTTGTCACTGTTTTTCGTCATTCAAGACGAACTGAGGAGAAATCCGAACCAAGCGTCTCAAACAATGATTCGTGAGTGTCATTCTATTTCTTTCCATACTGATGCCCTTCTTCGTTGCATAAAGTTTTCACAATAAACGCAACTTGAAGATAAAATTATCAAAATGTGAAATACAATGAAGGTGACAAGAAGACGTTACGCGATCAGACAGGAGAAAGAAATGCCAACTATTACTTCCCTCCATTGATGCACATTAGCGCACGTAAATAATACGTATATTCATACGTAAAATAACTTCTGATCACAATGAAGTCAAAAGTCTAAACCTGTGGAAAGTTAATCAAAAGAATCGGCAGACAAGATTGCTACCATCCATGGTTCGCGGCTTTGATTAACACTTGCACAGCGACAAATTTCATTTCAAAATGTGGACATTTTCCATTAACATGTATTGGTTCTCATCTACATGTGCAGGTCTCAAATTCTGAATCTCGAGAACTCGAGATTAGGAAAATCCAATTTCTTTCTCAAAATATATGTAGATTGAATAAAAGTTCGAGATTTCATTCCCTCAGCGTGACAAACAATGAAATTGATGTCGCAAAAATGTTCGACATTTGCTAATGATCGGATGGGTCGATTTTGATCATATTCTTTGATCTGATGACACCAGCCCAAACGTCAAAACTGCATCGTTAATAAAACAACTGAGTATGAATTGCTTTCATTTGACCGTTTATATTGTTGTAATGCGCCATCTCTCACTAATAGTCATGTGAAATTCAGCCAAAAAAGTGAAACTGTGGACTATCAAAGCATTGAAAGATAACAACACAAAAACTTTTTCTTTATTAGCTTTCGAAGTAATTTCTTAGATTTTGTAGCAAATAGCCTCCTTATCTTCATAGTAAAGCATACTTTAGTGAATACGAATACTGCTTTAACTACGAAGGCAATCATTATACTCCGTTGTCGATGCAGCATTTTATACGCTGCATTGTTGCATTTTTATATTCTCGTTCCCGCTTTTGTAGTTACAATTTTTAGTGAAGCTCTAATTATATTAAATATTCTTGTAATCGTACATGTAGTTCTTTACAGGGAATAGATCGGAACAGATCAGTGAAAATACAAGATGCATTTATGTCTGTGATCTACACGGTTCATAAAGATATTACACACATTTCCATCTACAGTGGCTGAATTGTATAAGCAAAATAAACGGTCAGTATTTAATGAAAAGCAAATGTTTAACTTAAGAATCGGTTGCTGAAGTTTCCCAATTTCGCAAAACGAATTTTTGAAAGTAAACTATCAATCCTGTGACGATCTAGGAACATAAGAACCATAAAATCCGTAACAAAAGTGTTGAGGAGAACCGCGATTTGTTAATGACAATCTAATCAATAAAAGCCTACTTTATCATAAACGTCGAAAAATTTGAATGACAGTTTTATTTCATCAGCCATTATCAATATACGCTTTCAAACTCTCAGCTGTCAAACCCAACTGAGTCAACTATCTCATACAATAATAGCCTCAGCTCGGAACTTGCATTGCCATTACAGAATATCGGCGAATTCGCATCATTCATCGAGTCAGTTAGTTTTTCGGGAATTCCTTCCATGAGATCTGCAATTTAGTAGAGTTGAATAGGCAGCTCCCTTTTCAAACTGACAATCAAATTGGATTTGCCTTGGTATTTTCTTTTCTTGCTTAATTTAGTTCATTCATGATTTTGATATGTGCCTCTTCATCAATATCGGCCACGTCAAAAGAGCAAATAACTTCATCAAGCGAAGTAAAACGATTCTGCCAGGAAATTCAATTAAAACTAATATACAGAGATCTTATCGTATTTTTTTCTTCCGATGTAGAAGAATATTTGTCAACAACTTCCGACTAATTCTATAGAATTGAGAGAAAGATTAATCTTTAGTTGACTTACCAAATAGAAAAAAATGTTCCTTTTTGTTTTTATTTGAATTCCGAGAAGACGCAGTGAAGACGATACGTTGCCAAAAAATAAATAATGGAATAACACAGATAATACGAACAGATGTACAGAAATTAATAGAACATGTAGTTTATCATCTCCAAAGGATCGGAAATGCAGTTTTGTGGTTGGGATCGAGAGTTTGATTAAAGAGTGAAGCTTCAAACTTGTCGATGGCACTGTTCTTCGTTTCTGTTGGATTACAGCAGCAATGCTCTGATTGGCTTTTGCGAAAAAGTGGTGGAAAGTGCGCATTCA
Organism: Prostheceraeus crozeri; assembly: GCA_907163375.1. Taxonomy (NCBI): domain Eukaryota; kingdom Metazoa; phylum Platyhelminthes; order Polycladida; family Euryleptidae; genus Prostheceraeus; species Prostheceraeus crozeri. The sequence continues at coordinate 91,033 of CAJQUW010007898.1, read as the reverse complement.
GATGTGATTATAATTGGCAGAGATGAAAAGATTCCTGGATTTACAAAGTTGTGAAAATTGTCATTCAGCGAAGAGGTTCATTTGTCATTTGAGACGAAAATGACAAAATTCATTTATCACTCAGTGTGAATCACGTACCAGAAGATATTAAAAGTGGTGTTTTCCCACGAACTGTTAGGGTCATTGAGTAACTTCAGATATATAATGTTGTTTATATTCACACAAATCAAAATTATGATGCGCTTCAAATCAACACCACTTGCTAATGAAAAAACAATAACTTCATGAGTTGATCTGAACAAGAATATGCATTTGAAGTGAACATTTCATGTGACATTGAGTGAATGATATGCTGAGCTTGAGTAGTTGTAATATAAACTTGAATAGACATATAAAGATGCAGTATATATAGAGAGTGGGAACCGGGCCCGGATTGAACCAATAGTTGTTCAGATGATTTTCCTTGACGTTCTTTAAAACTTTACATTTATTTCATATTGCACTTTATGCACAATCGAGCTTTTTAAATCGCCATCATTAAACATTGATAGTTAGGATTTTAGCTGCCCTGAAAGACACGCATAATAATCTCCGTAAATAGTGATTTTATCGATGAATTTGAAGACCGGTACGTTCTGTACACAGCAAGCTTTTCCACAGTGTTTTATTGTCGTGATAAGTTGAAGACAAGGTGGCAATTTCCTTTGCGAGCGCGAGTCACAATTCCACTTTGAAAAGCAAGCATGTCTCGTATATTTCGAATCATAGGCAAGTATTCGACCAATTAATGAATTAGAGCAGCCCAGCTTCAATCCACACCTGACATCGCACCCACATGGAGCCAAGACGAGCACAATGCCGTAATCAGTCTTAGATTAGCGAACGTTTCCGGAAAAGAGGTAGGTAATTCTGTCAATGAAACTATTGAAATAGCAACAGCAACCGACGACTACAGACTTCGTGCACAATTTATCAAGGTCATTATGACTGATGCGGATCCAGTCCTCCCGTCCGCGTGAAAAGGACGCCGGTCGTCCTGGTCCTTTAACCTATTTTACCCGGGCTACTTTGAGCTCGAAAACCCGGGGGATCATGCAACCACGCTTTGTCTTTGATATTCACACGGTTTGATCTCTCTCAAAAGTACGGTCACCTGCAATTGGCGTATGATCCTTCCGACGGTGACGTCACCTTCAAGCAACACGGTCAAAATTTCAATTCAAAATTTGATTTCTACTTTTTTGAAAATATTGGATATAAAGACAATATTGGAAGGATGTTTGATTACATTGGGATGATTAACCGGGTTTATAACACTCATATAAAGACTGTTGACAGCACATGTAGATCATAAATAGTCAATTATAGTATATAATTAATAATGAGCATAGAAAATACAGCAGCTGCACTTCCAGAGAAACATATGCATCAAATGTATTGTGAGGCATGATAATCTGTTCACTTTATGCTTGAAATCTACTTTTTGTGCCATAAAACTAGCATTATTACTTATAAATCTGTTGTGAATAGTGTCTATAGTATATTGCTATTATTTATATAACAACCACATAGATGCATTCGTGTATGAACATGTTAATTATTGCTTAGTTTGTGCTTTGTCGGATGGGTTACGCCAAATGAATTAATTTGAATTTGACCGTTTAATTAAGAAAGGAATTGATTTTCAGTAAGTACTTTTTTTAAAGGTCAATGTCTGCATTTTCTCATTGGCCAAATTTGACAAAATTTGAATAGTCTTTTGAATGGAAATGCTCAGAGGACAAAAGTTGCGAAAAATTAGAGTCGCAGCAATCATAGCTTTGAAACAATTTGAAAAAACATTGTACATGGCTAAATTGAAAATCTCGGACTTGATTTGGTTCCCATTCTGACGGCAGTATGACAACCAAGCAAATTGAAAAGTTAAGAATTGATTAAGCGCACTCCCATGGCTGCTAGAAATCGTCAGATGTGAATGACTATCCAAACTTTAACAGTAAACCTGAAATGTCATCATTAGGGCAATTTTTTATGATCTAAACATCGAAAAAATATGATTTAACAAAGCTTAAAATATAACCAAATATGACATAAAATCTCAAAACGTGACCAAATTATGACGTCTTGTAATTATGAAATTATTAGAAGTCTTTGAATTGTAAATTGGTAAGATTTGAAATTCTTGAAATGTAGCAAAAATTATGTTTCCATTTTCAGGCAAAACGTTAAATTTACGACAAATTCGAATTGTGTTCAAAGTGCCACAGTATACCCATTTACAGCTTGTTGTACAAACCAATAATGTAATCTACTACATTTGATGTTTAATAAGGTCTGTCTTTGCACAGAATCTTCTTCAACATGTAAAAGAACGATCTACTGAAGCAGTGGTTGGCTGACACAATTGGTTGTACACTTCTCAATTTTACGGCATTGTCGACTTTGGGAACACGCACGCACACACGCAGAAAGAGGGAGAGGGAAAGAGAGAGGTTTCTTAGTATTATCTATAGCAGGCCTTAAAAATAGCCAGAATATGAAAATGCAACTGCATAAGTTGCTAACAGCAAGCATTTGCAATTCTTAAAACTTTGTTGAAAAGCATGCAGAGGGTATAAAAAAAGTCTCTTATCTATGTGGGTGTAGATAAGAAGTGGTGACAACGGGATGGCCATGGGTACACCCTAATCAAGTGTCTTTGAGCACTATGCTTCAGCTAAACTCTGATCAGAGTTTGAATAGGATGGGTTTTGGCGGTTGGCATATTTGCAAATTTCTTGTTGAATTCATCTTAATTGGCAATTTTTTGCCAAATGACAACATGGCAACCGAGGACGTTCTACTTTTTTTGAACGTGATTTGAATTGTCAGACATTTCAGTAGATGTCAGATTCAATCCTGAATCCTGAAATCCTTCATTTCAGATTCAATCCTGAAATCGGTAGAAATAAACATTTTATGCGTATTCTGAACTGCTCTTGCATAATTAGTCAGTATTCCTGCAGAAACCTCACAGCCTTCTATCGCATTCACTTCAATCATTTTCACAGAAGTTCGTAGTTGCAATGCGATTTGCGACTTCCATAACATCAAGTAATTTAAGTAATTGGGGGATGCAAACTACCATGAAATATGCCACATGTCGATATTTTGATATTATTTCCCCCTCCTAGTCTAAATTGTGGAAAAGTATGTCAGAAAACCACTCTAATTTCTGCCTCGCAAAAAGACGGGCAAATAAATGTTTTTAGAACCGGAGAATTCGGAAAGCTTAGATATTTAAATCAGCTAAAACTTGGCGGAGATGTAGCTGCAAACTTAAGTCCCTTACAAGCCACAGGCCTCGATGAATCTCAACATTGCATCTTCAGTTAAAATCTCAGTTGGTATCTTGGGGATCAGTTGAAGTATCGAAATACACTTGGGGGAAGGAAAAGAGCTTGCATTTAGTATCGCAGCTAGAAGTGTTGTATTTCCTGGTGGCATTTGTAATCAACTGTGGAATAAACGAAACGGTCAGAAAAGTAGTGTGGCACCGGCCAGCCACTGTTGATCCCGGCCGCTTCCATCCATGATGACTGCAGCATCCAGACTTCTTATTTATCATATGATATATATACATATATAAAATAAAAAAATAAATGCCAAAAATAAAATGTTTTAGCATAATTTGTCTGATGAGATGGACAAGTATCCATCGAAAGCGCTAGCCAAAAAATTATTTAAATTTATTTCTCATTGACCTATTGGTTTACTTTATTGATTTATACCTATCTACTCTACCATTTACTTATTTTTATCGAATATACTGTATATATATATATATTCATCAAACATAAGAAAGTCTGCAAATCGGAATTCTCTCCATCTGATTCTGAGGAGATTTCTTGCTAGGTCAACCTATCTCCGTCAGAATTGAATCGACTTTCCTCCCTGGCAAACATAGCGCGTGTCGCCGGTTAAGTTATATGAGGCGTGATAGTGTCAAGAGATAATCGCATGTTGGTCCAATTTTTGAATCAATGAGATTGTGCGCCTCCTAGTATTGCTTTACCAATACGGAGGGAGATCAAGATCCGCAGGAATTTTATACTTCAGAATACACTTGAGTTGAATTAGCCGCTGACAGCAGCAGATGTCAAAAAATGTCATTATTCTACTGTAAATATGTAAAAATGAAAGCAACCGTTTTAGCAAATGCAGAAATCTGCATGTGAGTTTCTCAAATGACTATTTGTTCACTTTTTGCTTCAGTGCTATGACTGGACAAGCTTCTGAAAATAGAATATTAAATATTGAATTTCAACTTCAGTTGAAAAATGGGAACAGACCTGAATAGCTGCCATTTCATCCCATATCAGGAATCATCAGCAGGCCTAGCTCAAATCTCTCAACATCGACACAGCTCCCTATTAAAGTTGTAGCCACGCTTCTCACACTGCATTGCATTGTATATCGTCTTCAATGGCTTTGTTCAATTTTTAACTTTAAACGTGGTGAAATCCATGAGCTAAAAAGTTAAATAAAGTCAGGCAACAGAAAATATAAGAAAAGCACAGAATGAAGTAAATGGCAAATAATGTGAAAAACGCGTGTGCAATGCTAGTCAGTTTCACACTAAATACTTTGATTATGTATTCGCAGTCTGAAAAGGCATGGAAAATGTCAACAAGCAAAAAACAACCTGAGGGCAAGTATCGCGACATTTAGCTCTACACGAGTGAAATAATTGATAATGGAAAACACTGACAATGTATAAGTATTCAAAATGTGTCATGAAAAACACAACTAGAAAGTGATATCGGATTTCATGCCAGGTACACTTATCTCCCGAGAGGGAACGAATTTGTCTCCAATTATGACATGATGAATTAGTGATGGATTAATGACAGACCGCAGTCTTTAAGAAGAGTCAGCATCCGCAAACAGACAAGGATTGGATTTAGGTGAATTTGTTCTTCCATGCAAAAAAATAGCAAATGAAAGTACATTCTTCGAATTAGCGGTCTTTCAGATCACGAATAACAGCGAGATTGAATTCGGCCATGCCCTCTCTACGATAGAGGAGAACATTTAACATTTCTACCGAAGAATCCTTAACAAACTATGAGCGGTATATTGACGAGATCAATAAGTCATATACGTTTTTGAAAAACGTAAACCGTTTGAAATAGTTATGCGGAGTTTCGGATTCCCAGTAAATTCTAATTTATTAAAATTACTGCAAGACATATATCTAGGGTCAAAGATAAAGCCCCTTGTGCTTTAAAGGGTTAAATAACATGACAAAGGAGCTACTCTTTCAGTAAATTGTTTTGGTTGAAAGCTAAATCGCAAGTCATGCATAACGTGAGACTGACTTCCAACAGTACTTTCAAAATTTCAAGAGCGATTTTGTAATTGCTAGGAGAAACCCCCTAATGTCCGATAGACAATTTATTTCCATTTGGATGGACATTTCCACTTCGATGGACAATAATTCCATGGCAAAATATTTTCTTAGATTCCGGCACTTTTCCTGTTTCATTTTGTTTGTTTCCTCTTTTATCAGCCTATTCTTCGTGAACTTGAGCGAGAAAGTCGACAGGAAGCTCAGCAGGTACATGTTCATGGAAATTACAAGCAAATGGGAAAATGCCATATATTAGTAGCAGAAGCGTCGCGTGCTCCCTGACCATAGGCCTTCGCTCAGCATTAGAATGCTATTTCTATACCACACATTTTTTATGTTACAACATTAATTTTCATAAAAGATGAATTCTCAATTACAATTTCCCGAACAATTTTTAAGGTCAAGTGAATGTGTACATGAGAAGTTGATTGCTCATGTCGCTTAACCGCCTTACTCTAGGAGCTGAGATTACCATATCCCCTCTCTGTTCAGACCACATTTTCTCGAGAAAAAAGGAGGAAGGGCAACAGTTTCTCGCGTTTCTCTTGTTTGAAATATTGATGCATTTATATATGTGTCTCGTGTATCTCTTATTTCTTTGTAAATTCTTTCAATTTTTATATCAGGTGTTGGCCTGCCTTGCTTGATGATTGTCATCTTTTCAGTATATTCCCTTCGCACGAAAGGCGTGGTTATGAGCTCATCTACAGTACTAAACATAGCGTCGCATCAAGTACGTAAAGACAAATTACGGAATTCTACCGAATCTGGGTGTTCGAGTCAGATGCATTACTGTACACTCATTGGCGAACGCTCATCATCTGATCGCAGTCTTGACTGAACGTCAGTCAGACAGATGCTGTCCACAGCTATCACGAGAAGCTATCGAATTTAAATGAAATCTAATGAATGATGACACTTCTCATTTTTATAAATGTTGGCAAATTATTTTTGAGGATTCGCCGAAGGCCTCGCAGGTATGGAGAAGACGCCACCGATTAGTAGATATCTATATGTTTATAGGTAAAGCTTTATTTTCTCACTAGGTTAGGCATGCAGATACAAATAACTCATAGAGTGCAACATACTACAATTGCGAACTGAATAAACAAAAGTAGTTAACGCAAAGAGAAAAACAACTCAAAGTTTCGAAGTATAAGAGACCATAATATTGGTAGCAAAAGAGATAACACCGATGAAGAAGTGGACATTGAAAACAAACGAGAGATGAACTCACGCTTGGCTCAGCCAACCACACACCAAACAGTGGTGGACACCGACTCACAAAATGAGGAGAGAGGCCTAGTCGACAGATGGGAAGACTATATACCCGCGAGGTGTCACGCAAGACTAAAGAAACCATGATAAAAATAAAGCACAGCATTAACAGAAAATTCTATCTATCTCCAATTGCCAATTTCTAGTCAATTGCACTGAGTCATTATAGTCATAGGCCTTATTCAGACCGCCTGTACTCGTAGCTTCGAACTTACTACTAAATGATTCAAGCGAAGCGTTTCCTATCTATTTTCTTTTGAATAGTTAAAACGTGTAGGGCGGCAGATTTGTTATATATCTCACTTCCTCTCTCAACCTTTCTCTTTCTTTACATCATTGGTTCTTCCTTTCGGCGAGACGTCGCCCTACCGTCTACCCACAAATAACACTTTCATCAGAGTTACGTTACGTAGTGGAGAATAATAATCATTAACTATCACAGACAGACGAGTATGAATTCTCGTATAGAATTATCTGCAATGTAGTGTACATATAATAAGCAATATAGCAATATGATGTGCATATCATTGACGTATTCTGTGTTTCCATCTATTTATCTCTCACACACACACACACATTTCTAAGCTTGCGAGAATTTATGTTTTCTTCCTTTATTCTTCCATTTTCTTTCTCTCTCTGAATTTAAGAAATTCATTAGTTGCAACTAAATTATATAGAAGAAATAATTCATGTTCAAAGATGACTATAACTAGATTCAAAAGGAGACACTATAATTGCATCTCAAATTCAATCAATGTCAACTAACCTTTAAAGATTCTTCGTAAGTACTGAAATTGCGATCAATTTATTTGTTCTAAAATTCATCTAAATCGTTGAAGGAGGATTTCAGCTGGGGTGAGAAGACGCCCTGGTACTTAACCTCCCAAACTCTACAGATTGTCAAATTAAATATTGATGGTTTACTTTTTCAGGTATTTGGTTTGGAAGTTTGAGTTTCAAGAATAAATACATGCATGCCACCATAAATGATAATAGTTGATGTCGATCATGATGTCTCTATTAGGCGCCAGCTGAAATTTGCTGTTGCTGGTGACATCTGTTAAATAGCAGTAGTCGCAATATATTAAATAGATGATCAGCTTGTGCTCTCATGAATTTCCAATGACATATACATTCAAAATAGTTTTAGAACATCAAATCAAATCAAATAAAGGTAGTTTAAAGCAATTTAGTGTTCACCTTCCAAATATTTGCATGATTCAGACTGCGATTGACAAGAAATATGTAATCATGATACGCATTTATCCGTATTTTAAGTCTGAGCGACAACATCAAGGCAGCATCAATGAGTGCCTTAGGTGAAGAGATTGCTAGTTATATTCTCTGTGTCGTCAACATGTTGCTAGATTTAACTGAATGAATAGGTCACAATTCGTTGCATTTCACGAAACGGGATGCTTAACTGCCACGGCTGTTAACCTTCGTCCCTTTCATAGAGCAAGCATGTTAAGTAGAGTAACAACTCTGTATTAATTAAATCCCCAAAACATATATAGTTTCGATTTTATGAAATGAACTCGAGTTGAGACCCAGTTACAAATATGAGATGAGCACAGTTTTGCAGCTTTGAAGAAACTACCACGGAGTCATGTCACAGATCATGATAGTAATACAGAAGGAGCAATAGTACTTTACAAATCCTCCTGCATCTTCACAACCGTGGAGAGGTAATGTTTGTTAAATTGGCAATTCGAAGGGCTATTATTCCCTTAATGCTCAACCTTATTAAGAGGATTATTTTCTTAAGCACGGTCGTATCACAACACGGTGCTCCGAAAATCACTTTAACCTTAAAAATGGTCCATCAAATCTGAAGGTTACCACTAAGCCAAAATGCTACGTAGAATCCGAATTTTGCATTATAAAAATAATCTATGGACCTCATCAAAAAATATTTGCAATTTATTGATCGGAATGGATCTGATTGATTTTTAGTAGTGATTGATTTTTGTTAGAATGACGTTTAAAATTCATAAAGCGAGTTTTCTAGATTAAATTCCTACATGTGAAAACGATTTTAATACTTAAAAGTTCATTCAATGCCTCCTTTTAATGTTTTAGATGATTTATTGATCAGTATTGATCTTATTGATTGGTGGTGATTGATTTACGCTGGAATAGCAGTTCAGATTTATTAAACAACTTTTCCAAAGCAATTTTTTGCGTAGAAAGCGAATTAAACATGTCATGAGATGCACTGTTTGCATCTTATAGATGATTATTATACAATATACATTTAGTGATGTATTGTCTTCTACATGTATACATGATATAGGCCTAGTGTCATTCGAAAGGTAATTCATGTAGAGGTAACTGTATTTCTATAAATAAAGCAATTAAGACGATACATTGATTTGTATCGTTTTTGTAATTTTAAGACGATGCATGCAACGTATTTCAATTTTTGCATGTATTTTCTACACAAGATAGGCCTATTATTTGATGTGATCTTATTGAGAACGTACTTCATAACACAGACCTATTCATCTATCTATTCTAGGAACGCAAATTTAGAAAATAGGTATTTTTAATGTCATTCTATTTAAAAAATAATCGAAAGTGGTAACATGTGACATTACAAGAAAGATCTAATCATGATACTACGCATTTATCAGTGTTTTAAGTCTGAGCGACAACATCAAGGCAGTATCAATGAGTGCCTTAGGTTATTATAAGCACACACAGCGCGCTTCAAAAGATCACCAAAGCCAGGATGAGAAGATGAATTGACTTTGTAACCATTCCAATTGAGTGAAATATCGCAAATGAACTGCTTCATCGGACTGTTCAGAAAATTGACCCAAACCCTCATTGCGATGCTCGCAAAACTCAGGAACATGCCAAAAAAGGCGTGCACTTTCAGTGTTACATCAATGCTGAGCTTTACTGAATTTGTTGAAGCCATCAGTGTATGTTGGCTCCAATTCACGACCAAAGAACGAGACAATAACCTGAATGTTAACAGGATTATTAGTTCAAATGGATCAATATATATATAATATATATATATATATATAAGAAATGTGTGCCCCTCCGGTACTCGACTGTATTCTCCTGCCCCCAATTGTACACTCCTGCCCCACGGGACGAATGAAAATGTACGCTCTTTTGCGGAATATATATGTTGTGTGATGATATGTATGATATGATTGAATATATGACAGTCAGAGCCACTCCAAATGCCTGGTCCGACGATTGCTGTAGGCCCTCAATTTTGAAGTGCTATGGATGTCAGTGATAGAAAAATGCCAAAAAATAAACGACGGAATGTAGGCCGATTTATTTTCGTATTTTCGTATTCGAGTTGCGGATTAAAATTGATGAATATGATATGTAATATGTGCTGTGATGCAGAAAGATAGATCAGTCAGAGGACTCCAAAATGGTCCCGACGACGATTGGTCCCCCTGTGTCCCTCATGTGTACAAAAGTGCAGGTTCTGTACAATTCTCTGGGGGGCAGGGATTTTTTCTTTTCTATATATATTATAATATATATATATATATATATATATAATTATAATTAATTAAAAAAAAAATTAGGGAAAAAAAAAACCATCATCAATTTCTGGTACTCCGAGTTTCATGTGTTTAACATCAGCCGAATGAATTTCACAACGGAAAATTCGCAAAGCAATACCGGTTCTTTACCATTAATCACTGGACATCACACGATAAGATACTAAAGAGATACTAAAGAGAAGCAAGATAAAAAGCTATGAAAAAGTACTGAAAATGTACTGAAAATGCATTGCACATCACGTCATTTTGAAGTTCTGCAGTAGATATTTAGTCCTGTGTCTGCACTTAGAAACCAATTCGTTTCTGCTGTTGAGAAGAGTTCCATCCCTGCTTCTCAAAATAAAGTATTTTTCATGGGAGCACAAATCACACCTATATATATATATATATATATATATACAGCGTGTCCCAAGTCGCTAAAAGCTTTAATTACAGATAGTAGCTCTCCTTTTAAATTGATTAATCTGAAAGTTTAACAGTAGAAACATCATGGGGTTTTGTTAGATAGTAAGTTTGTCTTCATTCGACTTCTTAAAGGTATGTTATAGAATGCTATGCATTACAACAAATTTTAAGCTTTACAATCAATTATAAAGATGAGAACTAATTAGTGTTTCCTAGAATATCAAATTTTACACAAAAGTAGACCTCATGAATGATCAGTTGCAATCACAGTCGCGCAACGTGTCCACCATGATATTCTTGGATCAGTTGGAGCACCGTCCTCCTGGAACGTGATCGTCGAACATCTTCTGTGAATCTTCAAGATTGGAATCACGTGAATCACCAGCATGTCTAGGTATCTATCGCTGTCAATTGTACCGGATTCAAAGAAATATGGAGGAATCAAAAGTTAACCACTGAATCTGATCTAGACGCACAATTTGGGAGATCGAATTGTCTTTTCTGCATGATAGTGGGGATTGCTGGGACTACACACGTAGTATCTCTCGTAGTAGTTTCTCGTGTAGACCGTTCCATCAAGGCGATTACACGCTTCGTCCGTGCAAAGCACGTTCTCCAAATGGTCAAGCTGATTATTAATGAACCATTCAGCAAAATGTCCTCGCTTCTCGAAGTCATCTGGTTGTAAGTGATGGCGGATCGATATTTGGTACTTTTGATATTGAAGCTTCTTTCGCATAACTCGATGAACACCAGATCGATCGCCTCCAAATGATCCAAGAATATCATGGTGGACACGTTGCGCGACTGTGATTGCAACTGATCATTCATGAGCTCTACTTTTGTGTAAAATTTGATATTCTAGGAAACACTAATTAGTTCTCATCTTTATAATTGATTGTAAAGCTTAAAATTTGTTGTAATGCATAGCATTCTATAACATACCTTTAAGAAGTCGAATGAAGACAAACTTACTATCTAACAAAACCCCATGATGTTTCTACTGTTAAACTTTCAGATTAATCAATTTAAAAGGAGAGCTACTATCTGTAATTAAAGCTTTTAGCGACTTTTGGGAAACGCTGTATATGTGTTAACAGTTAGTTCCTACCTTTGAAAAGCATCGGAAAGCCTTCACGAATGGCAGACAGCTTAATGGACATATCGATTGAAGTAAGTCAATATTTGACAAGAGCTTCATATTGGAATTTCCTGAGAACGTTCCTCCGTTAGGCCTTCCTTTCAATATGAAGTCGTTCTGTTCATGCTGATCCGCCAGACCAAGTCTCTGTCAAAGTTTGAATAGGGTATTGACTACTCCAATCAACAAATGGCGGGGAATTACATCAATTATCTGTTTCGTGGAATCTTTACGCTTGACAATACTGGGGTGGACAACATTTTGAAAAAAATTGCCTTTATTCCTGTCTTGACAAGTGTCATAATACGATCAATACATTTCCTGCAATTATTGAAATGCACGACAGGAACCACATTCACTCAAATCGGTTTTCCTCTTCGTGCATCAACAACACGGAAATGTTGCACCAAGCGACATCAGTCCTAAAAAACAATTCGCACGTTCCATGTCAAAAGCGATTGTTAAATTTTCGTCGCTGAAATCCAAGTCATTCATTCGTGTGGATACCCAAAAGTTTTAGAATATTGGGATAATTTTCTTGCACATTTGGTGCGATAGCGACAATAAATATATGTCTTACTACAGCGTCTTTATATTTTCCTGTGTATTTTGCATCAGATACAGATATGCAAATCTTCATAAATCCAGCACCTTCATCGAGGTAAATAAATTTTGATGCTGTAGTCATACGCAATGTTTCTTTTCTCAAGAATGAATTTCACGAGATGTTGAACATCCTTGCAGACAGCAGCAGGTTAAGCTTAACATCTGTAACTATACCCTGTTCCATGACGCTAAAATCGATCATTTCCATTTCAAAAAATCATCAAAAAGATGGTCTGTAGCTCCTAGATGCTCCAGAAGATTCGATTCAATCAATCTATTTGTTGTTTTCCTCAATTCTTGACGCATCTTCTGCGTTTTACGATAGCTCAAAATCAGCTGTGATTGAATCGTAGAAATAGTAGTGCACGAAACTTTAGGTCGACAGTCTTCTGATCTGCGGCGAAACAACTTCAGAGGTCTACCACCCTTCGACGACGTCAAGAGCACATCGTCTTGAGACTGAGACTCATCAATATATGTATGCATAATCTGGCCAGGTAATTTCTTGTTTGCATCAACTGAATTCAATCTGCATAACATTTGAGAGCGTACCGGAACGATTGCAATTATGAGGTTTTCCTTTTCCTAAAACAGATAAGCACATACTACACACTTTCAAGCTAGAAGGTCTATTGGTGACTTGTCGTCGGAGGTCTTCCTGGAAACGGTTTTTTGCTCGGTAACTTGAAATTTGTGAATGTAGTGGACCGGGCAGTATTGCAAACCAGAAAATTGCAGACATCTGGTGGTGCATGTATTGAATTGAATCTTGCAATTTCACTGTGATCAAACAGATTCAGCCGGCGAAAAAATTTTCTTTTCATAATCGCATAACACCAGTCGGCATGTGCCGCACAAAACTTAGGATAGCCTATGTATGATCTTCTGAGTCAAATCCGTCAAATGCGAATTCGGTTATTAATCTGAAGAATCTGTGATTTATCTAGTCTCCTTTGCATTTGTGCATTTGGTGAAACAAGTAAGGCACACTCTCTACAGGTATTCATTGTGGCTATCCGGGTTCCTGGCATGGGCCATTACTTCTATTCATGAATAGAATGAAATGAAACAACTGTGATAATGCGAAGCAGCGCGATGAATAAGTACTGCTGTCTCGTCTTTTGACCAAGATCAATCTGTAAACAATAACCTGATCGCTAACTTAGCTGTGATCTGCATATTGGACATGATTGCAGTAATCGTTCTGCTATCTGCAGATGTAATGCGATTGATATGATCTAAAGATCAGGAAGCATGTAATTAGTCAGAATGTTTCAATTCAGTTTTGATCGCAAGTTCAGAATTTCATAGTTAATCAATCAATATCGATCAATCAGAAGATGATCCTCAGCAAACTGTTTTCAATATTTAATTAAGACGCATATGAACGCTTTGTGTGCCTACGTAAATAAATCAAGAAAATATATGAAGCTCAAGAGTAGAGTTGGCCTATACATGACAAATCAATCATTACAAATTGATCAGATTGATGATTATCAATAATCATCTACAAGATGCAAACAATGCATCTCATGACATATCTAGTGTTAATTTCGTTTTCTATGCAAAAAATTACTTTGGAAAAGTCACTTCATAAACCTGAACTGCTATCCCAGCATAAATCAATCATCACCAATCAATCAGATCGATACTGATCAATACATCAAAAACATTAAAGGAAGGTGTTGAATGAGCTTTTAAGTATTAAAATAGTTTTCTACCTAAGATTTTAATCTAGAAAACTCGCTTTATGAATTTCAAACGTCAACCTAACAAAAATCAATCACTACTAAAATCACTACTGAAAATCAATCAGATCGATTCCGATCAATAAATTGCAAATAATAATAAATTAATAATAATTGCATCTTTTGATGAGCTCGATAGATTATTTTTAAAGTGCCTAATTCGGATCCTATGCAGCATTTTGGCTTAGAAGTAACCTTCAGACTTAACGGACATTTTTTCAAGGTTAAAGTGATTTTCGGAGCACTGTGTTGTGCCTCCATTGAAAATTCGAAATATCAAAGACAATGATGTCACCCTCATCAAAGACAATGAGGGTGAGTAATAGCAAGCACGAGAAAAGTCATGATGTTGAGTAGATGAACACACGTACGTACATACATGACTAGATCAACATATGCAGAGTCCTACACAAAATTACACTATAAACAAGGAAACCGTTCATGCGCCTTTTCCAGTGAACCAATCTCTTGCTCGTTCAGTTCGTTCCTAGAGCGGAAGAGTCTTATATCGCATACTATTGGAAATGGCATACACTATGTAAATAGAATAATTAAATATTGAGCTGCATCCTCAGTTGAAAAATGGGAATAGACCTGAATAGCTGCCATTTCATTCAATATCAGGAATCAGGCTATCGGGAGATAAGTGTACTTGGCATCCGATGCCCTTTCTAGTTGTGTTTTCCATGACACATTTTGAATACGACATTGTCAGTGTTGCCAGACTTTATTTCAGACTTATTTCACCACGTTTAAAGTCAAAAATTGAACAAAGCCATTGAAGGCGATATACAATGTAATGCAGTGTGAGAAGCTTGGCTGCAACTTTAAATAGAGAGTTAAATTGAGAGATGTGAACTAGACCTGCTGATGATTCCTGAATATTTGATTATTCTATTTATCTTGTGTTTGCAAAAAGCAGCATTTATTAATTATTTCAGGAGCACTAACTTAGGCGATTTGTCAATAGTGTTTTTAAAGTGACATTCAATGAATGACCGCCGAAATTTCACTAGCTTGCTAATTGCAAATGCACACACTCTCAAACAGTAGGATGTCAGCCGACTTTTGGACAACAACCAGTGCGTGCGTGTTGTAGTATCACTTTGGTCACATATGATTGTCTAGCTGCATTCAATCAGGAATGCTGAGAAGGGGGCGGTTAAATCACCAGGTGAACCAATGTCCGTGCGCCTGCCATATCTTTAACAACATCAATCAATAATTAATCATCATTGAATAATCAATATTATCGCAAAAACTTGTGCGCAATACATTGAATTCTTCGAATCTGAAGGAATCGTGGCAATCGAAGTACTTTGATGGAATTAACAGCAATCCGCAAGCGACGCACGACATATTTCCTATCTCTGCAAGGTACTGGCATTAGGAATTCCTCTTCGCCCTCTTACTAAGCTCCAGCATATGCCATCGCTTCGAATTGGCATTCACTTCTATGAAACTGAAAGAATTGAACAATTTAATACGGTGGCTCGAATCCTATTACATGAAAGTTTATGAATGAATAAGATGAGTGAATTGTGAATAAGAGACAAGTGTTTCGATTTCATACAGCCATTTTGGCACTTAGGAGTATGGGTGAAAGTTTATGAGTGACTGGTTTGAAGCTATTATTATCGGCAGTGTCGGCTCGTTCATCTAGCAAATACGGTATAGTTCCGCAGCCAAATAAACCTGACAATCATAACCTCTGATGAACGAATAATCTAGCAATCATTAAGTCAAATAAGAAAAAGAGTCTTCAGCTATAGACGCAGCATCAATAGAATTGAGTATTTGTCATGTGAAAGTCGTGATGGTCATGCCCTTCTTTGACATTGACAAGTCGTCACACTTGAGAGATTAATTGTGAAAACCAATACTATGAAGTGATCAAATGGACAGTGTGGAAAGAGCCCTCAGCGCCCCATTGGTCAATCCTGATTCCGCTTTTTAATGAAAGATACAGAGGTAAAAAACTTTGATACATTGCGGGATGGGCAGCTTCTTCCTTCAAGTCTTGTAGTTTCAGCATTGATTCAAATATCTGAGAGGAGAACATTGCTCTAATCTGTTTGTAATCTAATCTAATTGCAAAGAATTCCCTTAAATTACTTTATATATGCTGACACCACTTGTACGTACATCTCTCTTGGACCCATTCATGCAAATCTTAAATTTTATCGATGGTCATATATACAATTAACAAAATCAAGTAGATAAAGCTGTGTAGCAAATGACCCAGAAAGCTTATCAACATTTTAATTAAGAAACACCGAAAAATTCATCTACAATATACCTCCTGAGCGAGGCAAGATACGAAGTCCAAAATTTTATATAGCTTATTTTCTACGTATTCCACAGTCATAGAGTAAGAATATTAGGTAGAGTAGCAACTCAGTATTAATAAAATTCCCTATGTGTATGCAGTTTCGATTTTATCAAATGAATTCCAGTTGAGACCCAGAACCAAATGTGAGATAAGCAATTTTTTATGGTTTTGGAGAGATCTGCACGGATTTGACCGATCATGATAGAAAAACAGAAGGAATAGTATTCTGCAGATACTCCTGTGTCATGAAATGACAACCTTGGATATGCAGTATGTTCATTAAATTAGCAATTCAATGAATGAGTACTTTGATATCCTCAGAAGTATTTTCCTTAATGTGATCATATCACAAACCAGTGTACTTACCACTGAAAGTTGGAAATATCGTAATCAAAGACAACGTTACAAATTAACTTTAAAAGATGTAGATGGTCCGCAATATTATTCAGATTCAATAAATGAAACCCTAACTTAGTGAATCATGAAATCATGCCGATTAAAATTGAATCAATGAAACTTGAAATTTCAGCAAAGAAGCACAATGAGAACTTTTCCATGCAGACTTGCATTATATTGCGGTTCATGAAATTTTCTTGATAATCAGCTCAATTTCCACTCAATTATGGCACCTGTCAGCAAATGTTCATTCCTTTTGATATGTAATAAGTTTCATGCTACTTACATAGTGGGTCCACGTCGCTAGTATATAGACACAGGAATAATTTGCAAAAACTTTGGCTTCTTAAAAACTAATCAAGCATTCTTTAGGCCGCAGTAACGCAATGTCCGCAAAAAATATATCTCCTGATATAAAATTTTCACTGCATACTGACATTATTTTTTGAGTCGACACTTTACCCACTACACTTACTCTGTGTCCACAACTTTCCATGAATTTTTGATAAAATCGGCTTAATTCTTCGGTCACAATTAGATTTTAAAAAACTTGAATGTTCAACAGATTAGTCGAATTCTGCCCTGTTTTTACTTTAATTGCCTTCAGGCGTCCTTATAAATCCTGAAGCTATTCGAATGTATAAAAGATAGTGCACTTCTTTCATTTTTTTATCTTTCTTTCTCTTTCTTTCATTTTTTTGAATTGACACGACAGCAGCAATAAATGATAACTCCTTTGAAAATTCTATTAAGACTTCGAAGTTTTGAATTCAAAAATTTAAAACATCAAGCACAAAAGATCTAATTCAATCGAAATCTAGAAGCAAAGTCAAAAGTAAAGTCACAGTAAAAGTACAAGTAAATTTCAATGCAAATAAATGCGTTATGATGGCTTTTTCGAGAGTGTATGATATTGTAATAAAAAGAGCAGACTTTTTCGTGTCCGATTTGAGCTAAAAGTTAACCTAAACGCCGCCACTGATTATTGGTAAGTTGTGGCCCAGTTTTTCAATCGTCTGTGCATTGTCCAGGATCGCGAGTTTATTTATAGCAATAGTAGAATGAAGAACAAACGAACACTCTCTGTTGCAAACTATGGTACTTTTCGAAGCAAGAAGCAATCAATCAATCAATCAGCAGTGCCGTGTAGAAGCTGACGTTGGCGACAATCGGGTGTTCTTCTCGTCTCTTGAACATTCTAGTGATGGTCGTGGCTCTCCTACCCGTCGCTCTCTCGAGCCACCCCATGAAGGACAATCGTTGACGTCCGCGCTCTCTCCTTCCTTCGATTTTGCCGGTTAGAGCAAGATCTTCGTATTTCTCCTTCCGAAGGACATGACCAAGGAACCGCATTTGCCTTGTAAGGATGGTCATCATCAGTTGCCTTGATGTATATGTGCGTTCGAGTGCGGCTTCGTTGCTAACTTTCTGTATCCAAGGGATGCGCAGCATCCGCCTGAGGAACCACATCTCCGCCGCTTCCAACCTTGCTTGCATCGTCTGATTTATGGACCATGCTTCACATCCATAGAGAAGTACCGACCACACGTAGCACCTTAGTAGTCGAACTCTCGTTGCCACGCCAATGTTACGTGAGGCAAGCACCCTCTCCATCTTCTTATATGCCGTCTTTACCATACCAATCCGCCGCTAGATATCTTCGTCACACCTTGCATCCGACGTGACGCTGCTGCCCAGGTACCGGAAGTGATACACTTTCTCCAAGACCACACCTTTTGCGAGGATATTGATGCGAGGAGTGCTACGCTTCTTTGAAAGCACCATTACAAAGGATTTCTTGCGACTAATGTCGAGTCCTTTCGCTTCACTATCGTTTGTCACTTTATCGACGATGGTCTGTAGTTTATCCTCAGTGTCAGCAAAAAGTTCCGTATCGTCTGCGTATCGCAAATTATTCATGTTCTCACCTCCAACTCTAACACCATCCATTTCTTTAACGTTTCTCATGATCATCTCTGTGTATAGCGAGAAGAGATGAGGGGACAGAACACAACCCTGTCAAACATCTCTTTCCACAGTAGTGCAATCGCTTAAAACTCCATCTATCTTCACTGCTGCCTGCTGATTCCAGTACAAGTTCGTTATTAATTGGATGGTCCTTCCCATCAACATCTAGAGATCTAAATAGGACCATCAAAGGCTCATGTAGTACTTTGTCGAAGGCCTTTACATAGTCTACGAAACAAACGAAAAGATCTCGTTGCACCTCGATACATCTTTCAGCCAACCTTCTTAGTACAAATATAGCATTTCGCTTGTCTTTATCTAGTGTAAAGCCATACTGTTCCTCTGCTATCTCGCTTTCTGTTCTCCCACGCAAACGTTTCAGAACAACTCGAAGGATTAACTTTGTTAGGTGGCTCATAAGGCTGATCGTACAGTGTTGGTCGCATTTTGTCACACCTAGCTTTTTCTGCAATGTAATGAAGACATGCTTACACATCTCTTGGGGGAAACGACCTTCTTCATAGATCTGATTGGACAAATGAGTGATCTTCTCGACACCGAATTCTTCCATCGCATCAAACATCTCTGCGACGATTCCGTCCGGTCCTTCTGCTCGTCCTTTAGACATGTTCCTTAGCGCACAATCGATCTCCTCTTTGAGAATTAGATTTCTGTTTGTATTGGGTTGTGGTGGAGCTTCACCTCGTTCCCCAGCAAACCACTCTCCGATGTACTCTTCGCAACGTTTCAGAATTTTATCGCGTTCCATGACGATATCGCCGTCCTTAGTTTCAATACAAATACAAGCTGCACTTTTCTTCTTCTTTGTTGCTTTCCTAATTCTGTCATGCATCAGTTGCGGATTTCTGCGCTCTAAGGTCTCAAGCTCTTGGCACTGCTCATTATAGAAACTCTCTTTTGCATCTTTGCACTTATTTCTAATATTTCTGTCAATTTTGCGATAGGCACTTGATCTCTCTTTGTTGCTTGGGTATCACTTGCTGAGCCACTGCATGAAAAGTTTGCTGGATTTCTTGAAGCTGATTGTCTGTAGTTTGCGTTTGGGGATGTTTCTCTAACCGTTGTTTCACTTCGTCCCGAAACTTTTCCGACTATTTTCGTTCTTTTGCAGTTGCCGCATGTCTAACCGCGGTGGCCGTTTGGGCATGTTTATCTTCTTCAGCTTTAGTCTCATTGTGGCGAACAGTAATACGTGATCAGTGTTGCAGTCAGCCCCCGGATACCCTTTTACCTGTAGAATGGAGTTGCGGAATGTAGCTCGAAGGAAAGCGCTCTATATAATGTTGAAGAAAATGACTTTCTGATGATTGTTCTTGTTGCTGTAAGGCTACCACTGCTACTGATGAAAGCATTTGAATTATTGGCATAAGCGGGGACAATTTGAAGGTAATGGATAAAGTCAAATCAATTGTTTAAAGCTGTGAACTTCAGTTGAATTATCGATGTAAATTCGATTTACGCAACCGGATACTATGATTGTCATCAATATCCACTCAATTCTCACGCCTTTATGCCACCAAATTCTTATGAAAGAATTGAATACTCAGATGTTGTGGTCGGGAATATAGGGTGTTCGTTTTAGTGTCCATTTGAACTTAATTTGTGTCATATATATTAATTGATCTTCATCCATGCATGTGCAATTTTAACAAAATAGTGACAGTTTGGAGCTTTAAAACATAAATTGAAATCAAAGCAAGAATTCATAATCATCCGTATAATTTTGAAAATCAGGTGAATTCATGCTATCGTAAATGTTAAACTAACAATCTTCGTGTTGATCATCACGTTTTAAAAATTATCTAACTTTTAAATTGAAATATAGGACTAACAAAATCATGTAAATTAAAAGCAACATACAGCTCAAAAGCCTCAGACACTGCATGTTTGTCATTGAATTTCATGGTTTTGAACAGATTTCACGCTTGGTAAAGTTCCAAAACATTTTCCTCTAGGTCTGATGCTTTCAATTCTATTTATATAAATTTTCTTCAACTTTGTATTCTTTCCTTTAACTCACTCGACGAAATTTAAACCAAGAGTTCGCCTTGATTCTTAAAAAGAAGTTTTGAGCGAATGATATTTGCGTCGTATAGAATGTATGCATCAATTGAGAAGACGCATGCCATTACAAAGAGTGGATTGGCAAATAAAAGCAATTTTTCAATCTGCATTATGATTGATATTTAGCATTTTACATTTTTATAAATTCAAGGTCATTTTTAACTAAGCTCGATTTTCTCCTGTGTTGAAAATATCAAGCCATCAAACTATTTCTAGATTATCATGACAATTGAAGAATATGACTATTTATGACATATTTATAGTTATTTACGATAATGAGGAGAGCTACAAGGATCGAACATGTAGACACTGCAACCACAGAATTAGATTGTTTAATCGTATCACTTTGCTAGAAGTGCAAACTGATTCACACAAATGGCACATGCAGGAACTTAATAAGTCGGCAAAAAGAAATTTTTAATACCTTGCAGAGATAGGAAAAATAGTCGTGCGTCGCTTGCGGATTGCTCTGAATTCCTTCAAAATGCTCCGATCACCAGGATTCCTTCAGATTTGAAGAATTCAGTTCATTGCGCAAAAGTCTTCTCGATAATGTTGGGCCCTCCGATCATTTTAAAAAAAGTTAGCAGGCGCATGAAAAAACGTTCACAAACTTCTCTGTAGAACTTGACATCGTCTGTCTCTTTGCTGTGTGATCCGGTTGATAACAGTCACTGAAACTCTGCACAATTTGGCGTGTTTAATGTTGAACTGGCTGCTCATTGTTCGATTTCTATGGTATTTAGTCACTGTGATTCATTTCTTTGTTGAATATTCAGCTTATAATGACGTAAGAACAAATGTGTCATCTATGAACTAAAGTGTATGATGAAATACCAAGACAAAGCCGATATCACTAGGAATGCCTAGAACAATAATCAAATCATTTTCAAGCATCTCTATCTGACTTAGTAATTTAACGAATGCATTGCAAAATCGATATGAACTGACTTGTGTTCATGAGATTTGATAAAATACAGTGTGAAGCTAGTCTCTGTTCACTTCATTGTTTGTTTGATGAAATTAAAAACGTACGGAGAGCCGGTCGATTATACTCATTATTCACAACAATATTTTTTGTCAATTTGATTTCAGGTGAGTTCCCTGCTATATATCCATACTGACTATATACAATTTCTCTGTTTATATGTTCATTTACATGTTTTTTGTTCCACATAAACTTATTAATGGTGTGATTGTCCAGTGGATAGCTATTAACCAAAAATCTATTCTAAATAAAACTAGACATTTCTACACATTGTCAAATATGAATAATTATAGACGGTAAGAAACTTTAATACTGAAAATCCTCTTCTTCCAGACACGCAACATTTTTGATTTACAGTATTTGGTAGAATTGCTATTTTATTACTATCATTTTGCTCTCATATATTGCATCACCATTTCAGACTGTGACATTCAACTTCATTTGTACATGTTTTATTATCGATCCCATCATCTTGTCATTTTCTAACGTTGTCCAGTTTTGGAAATAAAAGGCTTTGAATTTTGAATTTTATATAATAAATATAGTCTATATTGTATTATATAATATACATATAAATATAATGCATGATTTAATATACAAATAAAATATAATAAGTATTCTAATAATTTGTAAATGATAGATCGGCATTGTGATTTGAAAGGGTTTGAAATCTGCAAAAATTAATCTATCATAATCATAATTCATCATCATCTATAATAAAATCTATCAGTTCTATTCTTCACTTAAATGCAGCACACGACTTTGTTATGCTGTGATAATGTCAGTGAAATAAAAGGCAAGGATTCTCGCATTGTTCTAAATTCTCTTATTGAATAAAGCTTCAACAAAATGGTTTAGTAACACAGGCTGTGCTTCTATTGGAGCATTTCATCACATTTCACGCGATGGCGGTAATTTTAGTGCTTTGCCCTTTTCCAACTGCACCCAAGTGTCGGTCGCTTGGATAAGGCATCAAAGGAAACCATATTCATTAAGCTATTCCATCAAACACACAATTCTATTTGATTTCTGTATCCTTTGAACTTTGAGTGATTTTAATATTTCTAGTCAATATAATCCATAGCTAAATCCTTTAGTTAAATGAGTTTTTCTGTCTGGAAAAGCTACTCGCAAAAGTCGCAGATATTGATCGGTAGATCGACAAGGACTTCTAGTTTTGATTTTCTTGTGGTTATATATTTTTTCTTGTAGTTTATCTTTGATATGTACTATCTAAATTATTTCAATTTTTATCTTTCCTATTTTTACTGATTGTTGAATCTCCACAACATGAAGTCTTTAAAAATTCTATTTGCATTTTTTTTTAATTTTTCATTCAATTGATAGATCAAAACTGCAATCTATGAATGCTGCAACATTAATGTGCAAACTAACCAATTAAAATTTTTGATATCTTTGTTGGCATCCAGATGCAAATAATTAATCGGTAATCAAACTTGAAGACATTGTGAACTTTCATCACTCGACCTCCTAACAGTTCATTTGCATCACCATACGAAGCACCGACGAAAAGAATTGCGAGGTGTGAACAATTGGTGGTCATGTAGAAAATGGAGATGCATGGTATCGACATCTGATAGAAATTCCTTTCTAAATTTTCTTTCAAGCGCTTTTGTAAAAGAATGCAATTCTGTTACGAACAAGAAAATGAAACGGTAGGTTATACATAACGCTGCTTAGATCACAGAAATTTTATTATCTATTTTATCTTCAATCTCTATTTGAGACATATACCTGAAATTCAGTTGTCAACTCTATCGATGCAAGTAATCAGCGATTTCAATAAATATTTCAAAAATGCCAAAAGCAGATGATTTTGAAAACTGAAGATCAGCGAAAATAGACAATATAATTGCAGTTAGAACGTTTAACAACTAATTGTCGACAAATCGGTGTTCATTTCTTTCTAAATAATGATGAATACCAGTAATATTCAACCTTTCAACAAGCCTCCTAGGAGAGTGGCGGTTCTGAATGCAGGGTCGGCGACATAGCGTTGGATGACTTTAGCATCGGGGGCGAAGAAGGCCTTAGTTTCTGCTCACATGTTCGGATTACCCATAAAGTGTATACACAGTAGGTAGAGTGTCGACTCAATAAATGTCAGCATACAGTGAAGACTTTTATATCAAAAGATTCAGTTTTTCTGGAGATTTGTGTTGCAGTCCGAAAAATGTTTGATCACTTTATAAGGAGCTACATTTTTGCAAATTATTCCTATGTTTATATACTAGCGATTTGGTACCTAGATATATGTGTAAGTAGTGTGAAACCTATTGGTTATCAAAAGGAATGACCATTTTCTGACAAGTATCTTAACTAAGCCGAAATTAAGTTGATTATCAAGGAAATTTCATGAACCGCATTATACTGCAAGTCTTCATAAAAAAGCTGATGCTTTTATTGTGCTTCTTGGCTCAAATTTCAAGTTTATGATTCAATTTTAGCGGGCATAATTTTATAATTCACTAAATTGATGTTTCATTTCTTAATGACTCTAAATAGTAATGTGGACCCATTTACATCTTTTAAAGTTAATTATGATCATTGGCTTCGATTGTACAGTATATATTGTGCTCTGTCAGTGGCAGGTAGCTTGTGATATGATCACGCTTGAGAAAATACTCTTAGCAATATGGCTGAGCATCAAAGTGATATAGTCAACCATCGCATTGCTAATTTATTGCCTCTCCAAGGTTGTCATGACACGTAGGATTTGTAAAATACTATTCTTTATTCTGTATTGCTATTATGATATGTCAATTCCGCGTTAGTTTCTCCAAAACTGTTAAAATTTGCGTATCTCGCATTTGGTGCTGGATGAGTGGCAACTCGAGCTCATTAAATAAGATCGAAACTGTATCCACATTGGGGATTTAATTAATACCGAGTTGTTACTTTCCCTAATATACATGTACGTACTCTATGGCAGGGGTGCACAGCCTTTTACATTTTTCGGCCGCCATTTCGAAGGCCGAAAGAATCTTGGCCGCACTTAATGTGTGCAAACAACTAGACCTTTTTATGTTCCACCACTCAAATTAGCTTTCCCTGGTTAATGACGCAGTGAAAATCGCATAGAGGCCTACTTCGCAAAGGAGTTAGCAAGTTAACCCATATACGACCGACGGTCATTTTTGACCCGAAAAGATTTTAAGCTAAAGGTGTTATTAGCACTTGAAAAACTGAAAGCATGTTTTTTCCAACCGAAGGAGAAACCACTTTACTAAGCTACTGTAAGAATTCATAAAGGAATCACGAGCCAAGCAAAATTCATTCATTCATTTTATCACAGAGCTGGTCTATTCTGGGCATTCACTCGTATATAGGTCGACGCATTTCTAGAACCTCGTATGTAAGTCTTCCTACCTTGCGTTATTATTGAAGTTATAAAGTACGTGTCTTATTATTACTAATCATACAGTTCTTTCGCAACCCAAAACGTGAGCTTCAGATTTAATGATAAATGTGAAATAAAAACACATTTGCCATTTTAACACATTTTATCTATGAAAATACACAAAATTTTAATAGGTAGAAATACAATATCTTTCGATTCTATCCATTGTTTTACACAACCACACAACACTACAGCTGCAGAAAATGATCTAGCAGGCATCCTTATTCAGGTCATGGACTTGAAGCTAACGCGCGCGAACAATTCAAGCAAACTACAATTGTCCCTTTTGTTTCTTTTAGCTGATGACTCTAGCCATGAATGAGCATGAATGTAACTTCCCTAAAACAGTCTATTCATGAGTTATCGAATTGCTTGAACGCCTTCATCGCGCCTGCGGGCGCGCATTTTTCCAAGCAGCATGGGCACATGTGTGTTCGACAGTTGCAAGGTGACTAGTATGCTACTATACTGACGATTTTTTTCGATTGCCTTGAACTCCAGAAATATTTGCAATTTTCTTTTTCATTTACTTCTTATTGTCACGGCCGCACTTTGCCTCTTCTACGGCCGCATGCGCACCCCTGCTCTTTGGGATTACCCAAGTATTTGGTGCGCGGAGCTCAACCTAGAGATATCCAAAGCCCATGCCGCTCTGCTAATGGCTGCAATAAAAACACATACACCTCTGTGAAATAAATGTGCGAACGAGTAGCATATTATCTATATTCAAATTGCAAATTACTTGTGGTTCTCGCTTCAGTCAACCTTGTACTATCAAAGATATTTGTTCTCCACAACTTACTCTCACATGTGACCACGTGTGTTTAAGACCGAATTTGAGATGTTACTTGAAGTGGCATCGCAAAAAACTCCAGAAGTGCAGCTGAGCACAGGGTCGCAACAGGGGATTGCTTATCTTCATTGCTTGTGTACTTTTGCAGAAATGTGAAAAATATTGAAGGAGTTTGAAAAAGAATTATTGAACTTATATGAAAATAACTGATGATATGACGTGTAGTACGTTGTTGTGCGATGCAGTTGGAAGGCTTGAGAATTGATAGAATTTCATCGAAATTTTGGTGCTCTATAGTACGATCTTAACGAAAAAGGAGACTTCAAGAAAAGTGGCAATCTTTCTTACGGATCCAATTATGGGAAGAAACTTCCGCATGCTTTTCAAGTCCCTGTTCTGATTGGATTCTGATTCCTTGGTTTGATAAGATTCCGTTTTGTCTCCACCAGTAGTATACAAAGTACATGTATGTAAAAGAATTTGGAAATTGCGCATTAAGTCTACTCTATGCGCTATGAATAGGTCAAATCGTACTTGAATTACCGTCAATCGTGCTTGATTTGGGCAAATCGTTACACTATGAATTAGAATGGAAGTGATGACTTCGAAGAGACATCATCCCAATACAAAAAATACGTCGGTTCGAAGTCGAAAACGAACTCGCTCCGAGCGAGGAACAGAATCTCCGCATGGTCGATGGTCGGTACGACGTCGGAAACCGAAACCTTATTATAAAAAGACAACCTAGACCTCTTGCTATTTAGCAAATAGGGTGTCTATGGAATTATATGAAAAAGTCATTTGATCAAGAATTGATTATTATATATTTTCCTTTCCATACATGTCACTTTTCTGAAGCTTGCTTGAGTATTCAATGTCATCACGATCATATCCGCACGTCTTCATG
This sequence comes from Prostheceraeus crozeri, assembly GCA_907163375.1. Lineage (NCBI taxonomy): Eukaryota > Metazoa > Platyhelminthes > Polycladida > Euryleptidae > Prostheceraeus > Prostheceraeus crozeri. Next base: position 64,031 of record CAJQUW010007898.1, on the reverse strand, counting down.
TCTTCAATGTCTATGCTACAATTACCGTAACTCAATCAAAAAACCATTTTTATTAAAATTTCTTCATGAATTTAAAGAAATGAGGTCAGTTAACATGTCAAAGGTCAAAAACAATTTCCCGACCTTTTCCCAACTACCATACCTAGTTCCGACGTCTTTCCGGTGAATCTTTTTGTAGTCGATTTTAGTCTTTTTGTATACTAGATAGACGCTATCGAAGAAAAGTTACCTGCATGCATGTACATATAACTTACACTGTACCAGTGACATGTGCGAAAGAGTGATTTTGACATTGAAATAAACCCTATACATACGAGCGCGTAGCATGCAATCACTTGTAGGCGCTATATATATTTTTCAATTATAGGTAGGCCTATGTGCAACATGAAAATATGGCTTCAGGTGGCGGACCACCCTCAGCCCCGTAGCAGCAACGTTTGTACACGTATGTCATAAATATTATAGATGAATCCTCCTTATGAAGTCTATCGAGACGATGATTACTTCAGTCAGAGTCCTAAAGATTGACTGAACCCCACCATCACATCCCCGGTTTTTATATTCTTGCTGTCTAATATTCATTTCGTTGTTTTCTCTATGAATTTCATGATGCTTTTATATATTACTTATGAATTTCACAAGTATCAACTTAAGATACATATTCTCTCATTTTTATTTCAAGTTGTTAGTAGATAATATGAACTGTATTAATCTAAAATCCATATTCATGTAATTAGTCTATATGTGTATCTTTAAACAAAAAAATATTGAAACTTGATATATTCCTCATGTTTCAGATCAGGTCAATCATTGATAGTCACAGTTTAAAATGCTAATAAGTAATTCAAATCGACAATTGAAGAATGAGACACGTGAGACAAAGTGACCAACGCAGAAGAGAATAAAATAGCACGAGAAAGCAATGAAAGTAGCGGAAGCAGATCATTCACAATCATAGACTCATAGATATGCGAGCATAGTGGAGTGGACTGATCACAGAATTGCTGTTCATCAATCATCGATGGATATCATTGTGGACAGTGGCGGCTCGTGCAGTCCTGCTCATGTGGGGCGCAATACAAACGTCTTCATCTTAGCCCATCATTTACTACGGTCTCTGCTATATTTCATGTACGCCTATGTAAATGCCTGTTTATGATGATAAGCCTCACTGCAAATATGCCACTGTGATCCTTCATAATGACATTATTTTCGGAAGCCTACTTAAAAACAAAATCATCGCTCGAACACTTCCAAGTTAAATAAGGAAAGAAAAAATTTGAATTTGATAACAGAAACCGGCATCAAATGTAGAAACGACTTCATTTATCATTTTCATTTATTCAAAGATAAATCAATTCATTAAAAGATATGCAATCTGATTCATTTTCAGTCGACACAGTGAGACACAGTTATGATTGAAAGTGCTTCACCAGTCCAAGGCTTGTATACACGCATCAGAATAACATAAGTTTGACCAGAATCTGACTTCCCAACGCACGCGCGGCGTTACCTAATCAGAATGTACGAAAGCGAGCCAGAGGGACTTTTTGAGAGCGCCCCATCCATGCATTGTTTACGCGTGCGAAGCTGCTAAAAATCTTCGATGTATGCAGATGTATGATCAGCAAAATATGTATGAATCAAGGCGCACAGACTGTGCGCCCCATCCGGTAGAAGAGAGGGAGAGTGACGTCTGAATGAGTCACTGAACCACGCTTTGAATGTGTTTAGCAGTACAGGTTGAACCATTGATAGTTCAATTCAGTCTATCAGATCAGTTGCGTTTCAGCGCAATGTTCTGTGTAATTTTCTTTGATGTAAATAATTTTTAATGGAGGGCTGCGCCCCAGGCGTCCATATGGACGGGCCGCCACTGATTGTGGACATTCATTTGTAAAAATAAATTACCATTATGTGCATACAATAAGACTTTGGATGGACTTACCTTGGCAATTTTATGATATGATTGCCATTGGCATCGTGCAACTCGAGAGCACATTTTTCGTCATGTTTTACAAACTTGTAAACTGTTTACATGAAGGCTATGAGTTTCTGCCGGGAACGGGACCGAAAATTAGTCTTTCACAGTATGATGCACACCGTATGGTTGCTGCGAAACTGCATGTCTGTCGAGCTTACACCTGTTCCTCCTCTATAAAGTGAAAAGAGCTTGTCAGAAGTGTCGGACGGATTATCACGCTCTTAACCGTGTGAATTTTGTATTTCTTGTCTAGGCCATTGATGAATATTATTCTTTGATTTTTTTGCTGTCATTCATCTCCTTGTCACAATTGTCTGCGACTCCACAGCTATCACTGCATTTCCATACACTTGATTATTTCACTGTACTACTCACGTGATTATTTCCGATTCCCATAGTCTAGCTTCATTGACGTGCACACAGATGCAGTGTGCTTTGTCTAACAATTAAGGATTGCAATGCTGGGTTCCCGAATTCCGGTATCCAGTGGGTTTTTGCAAATCCCGAAATCTTACTTAATTTTGAAGAAATTAAGGTTAATATAAGTTATTAAGAAATATTATCTTAGTTACAATTTTAGTGGCAATTTTTTGATATTTTAATGATTTGTAAGTGGAAGCTGAATGGATTTTCAAATACTTTTCGATATATTTCTTCGAAAAAGTAATTACTAATACAGTTGAGTCAATATATTTGAATGTTTAAGTATTGATATGGATTATATAATCCTTATGCGCGTAGCCGTAGATTTGTTTAACCATCGTCACGAAGACTAGGAAGATTTCAGAAGATAGTAGCAGTCGCACAATTTTTTCTTCTTGGCCTGATAAATGCTTACTTCGATTGTCCCACAAAATACACATTCTAGATGTCCATGCAGAATGTCACTAGTAAGGGACAGGAACAATGAATAAAATCTGTAGTTGCTCTGTAGTGATGCTACCTATAGCCTACGTGATAATAGACTCCATAATTCAGATATTGGTCAACAATGCTGTAATAGGTAATAATTTGGAGAGCTTGATTCCTCTGTTTTCATATTTTCGAGGGAATGACAAGCGTAGATGTTTCCTTCTGTTCAACTTCATTTATATTACTTCATGTAGTAGATAGTAGATTAATGTATCGTAGATTAACAAATTCCTACTGGTTCAAATACTCAGTTCAGTTATTTGTGGGAATACAATTCAACATTCTGCGATAACCAGAAAAGATGTAAAAATAGTGGCAAAAGTGTTGCGAACGTTGAGCAGCCATAATAAGCTAGCTGCTATGTAGGCCCCTTTAAACTTGTAAGCGATTCACAAAGCTCAATTACCTACGCTAATTCGTTACTGGCGGTCATAGATTATGCGATGTAGAAAGCGCGTCATAATGGGGACCATTAAAAAGCAATTTTCTTCCGATAATATGAAGTGATTTAATTTATTTACTTCGAAATTCCGAGATTATAATTTTTCGGGATCGCGAAATCGTGGGAAAAGTCCAGATTCATCTCTGTAGTTGTCTGATGTCTCTGCTGTTGAGTGAGCTGTAGCTTGGTGTATGTCAAGTTAGATTTGTATCTAGTTCTCTCTCCTATTGGCCTATACCATCCCTATTCGATATATTTGCTGAACGCGTGCGTTTATCTTCAGAAACATAGAAAATGCTACAATAGTGTAGTGGCAGTGTGCTGAACTCAACTCCCCGCTCTTAACTCTTAAGAGTGTATAAACTCTTATTTCCCGCTCTGAGTTCAAGTTAAGCTCTTATTTTATTGTTATCTGGTTGTCCTTATATCCTCTTTCAATGATGTCCAAAGTTAATATAGAAACCCAAAATGTTAAACACTTCTCTGATTTCCAAGCCGCTCGCTCTTTGTGTTGGTGTGGATTGTATGTCCAATTTCTTCTTTGTCTTTCTCCAGTTTTGCCTCTGCTATTAACAATCATCGCGGTCTTTACCGCAGCAAGACATGCTACCAGTGGCGTCTTCTCCGTACCTGCGAGGCCTTCGGCGCATCCTCTAAAATTATTTTCCAACAATTATAAAAATGAAAAGTGTCATCATTCATTTAAATTCGATAGCTTCTCGTGATAGCTGTGCACAGCTTTCCGTCTCAAAATCAAACGCTAAACCTCAGAGTGAACAGTTTTGCAGCACGTGCTTGAATCACAGCTGTTTTCTTCGGACAATTAGACATACAAGCTAGTCGTGTGTTCAGACGGAGCATTGATGTTCAGACATAGCGAAAGAGAGTTGTGTGCGTGTGAGGCAGCAAGTGCACGCGCCCGCGCCAATATTGGCTTTCCCGACATGATGCTTTGCCTTCTCCAATTTTTGCAATGAAATTCTACGCAATTCTTGATCGAGGCGCGGTACCTAAATATAGTAAGGGAAGCGCAACCCAATTGTTTCTGGATTCGCTTTATGTCAGAGAGGCCACTACGTCAACAGTAGCAGATAACTGACGTTCAGACAAGACTGCGATCAAATGATGAGCGTTCGCCAATGAATGCAGAGCAATGCATCTGACTCGAACACCCAGATTCGGTAGAATTCCATAATCTTTTTACGTGATTGATGTGACGCTATGTTTAGTGCTGCAGATGAGATCATAACCACGCCTTTCGTCCGAAGGGAATATATTGAAGAGATGACAGTCGTCAAGCAAGGTAGGCCAACACCGGATGCAAAATTGAAAGTACTCACAGAGAAAAAATAAGAAGTACACAAAACATTTTAATGCATCAAAATTTCAAACATGTGAGTGGCTGACCAATAAACACAAGAAACTGTTGGCCTTGCCTCCTTTTTGCTCGAGAAAATGTGTTCTGGACAGAGAGGGGATATAGTAATCTCAGCTCCTTGAGTAAGGCGGTTAAGCGGCATGAGCAATCACCTCTGATGTGCACATTCACTTGGCCTTAAAAAATGTTCAAGAAATTGTTATATTCCAATGCCGAGTGAAGGCCTATGGTCAGGGAGCACGCGACGCCACTGCATGCTTCATATCTTCAAATAGAGAGGCGGTGAAAGCCGAGTTACCGTCGAAATACACAACCGAAAAATTATACAGGAACTGTCTTTTTAACTTCTCCTTTGTAATTGATCAATAACTAAACCTATTTTCATGACATTTGAACGCTAATTTAAGCATGCAAAAAGTATACTGAAATGCAAATCAGACAAATTTCATTTTGGACCGCATTCTACACCGTATTCTAGGCGCAGAAAAACTGAGTCAGCACAGTCATCCGCAGCCGGATAGATTATACATGCAAATTACATCTTGAAAGGGAGAAGGATTCAAAAGATATTATGAAAAATATAAGCTGTGTATTTGTAAATAATTTAATAATTCGGTGAATCTTAAGCAACATGTAATACACAAGAAGAGTCACGCCACCTCGCTACCCGTATTTGACTTTAAATAATGGAACGTAGGCCGAATAGAGCACCCTAACAAAATTTTGTTTCCGTGCCAGTGTCCATGCCAAAAAATATGGTTCTATAAGGCTAACTTTTTTCCCTTTATCAAAGAAAATATATGAAATCTCATTTCTATACCGAAAGCTTCAATCTGCTTCTAATTGGACTGACATGTGTTTTACTTGACCCTGTCGGACAAGAAGAGGAACCGAGTAGAGTTCGGAAGACGCGCAGATTTGCTGCAGCCATAGGGTGTGCATCATTCTGTGAAAGTCTCACTTTTGGCCTTGTTCTCTACAAAAAATCGTTCTGGCTTCGAGACAATGGTGCGCAAACAACAATCTTCAGTGATTTCATGTTGTGACCAAACCTGAACTCGATTTCACCTGAACAAACGCTGAGCAAAACATTTCCACAAGGGAATGATGTAATGAGAACATGTGAAAATCTTTGTTCCATTTCAATTCGCAATAAAATGAATAGACTTGACGGCACATCATAAATTGGAAAGGAAAGTTGTGAGATATTTTAAACCTGAGTTAAAACTGCGGAATAAGTTTTAGACTTCCATCATACAGAGTGCTGACTACAGCAGGCGATGACTCTCTTTTCTATCAAGATTTACAATTTCATGGTCAGGTTCTCTGAAGTGAATAGAGCACACTCTACCGGCAGTCATTTGATACAAAGTTAAACTTGCATGTACAATGCAGGGATGCGGAGTCCTATCATTTTGATAGGACTCCGACTCCGACTCCGGGTGGCAAGCATATAAGCTTATTGAAAATAACGGATCGTAGTGATTCATTGTAATATAAGGAGGCGATGCGGAAAAAAAACGGCTTAGAATATCGTCGATGTTGTATATTCCTCTTTTTTCTCTTTACACAAGCGCTTTCGAGGGCGCACAGCGCCTCATCTTCAGGTAAAGTGACAACGAGTGTGCGGCCTCCCAGACCTCCCAATCACATCGATTTCCTCTGCCTTATGTGTCAGGTGTGTCTGACAAGCTGGCCAACATCTTGAGCGAAGTTGGAGTTCAGGTGTCAATGAAGCCTTCTTGCTCTCTCAGATCCCTCCTGGTACACAAAAGACCTACCCCTCCAAAGACCTTGGGCGCAGTCTACAACATCAAGTGCTCTGATTGCTCCTGGAACTATGTTGGTGAAACAGGGAGATGTATTCAAGATCGTCAGAAAGAGCACAAACGATCAGTGCGTAATATGGACATTGACCGATCAGAGATCGCCAAACATGTATGGGAGAGTGGCCACGGAGTGGATTTGGAAGGCATGTCTGTTCTCGAGAAAGAGCCTCAGTGGAGACGGAGAATCATAAAGGAAGCCATTTGGTCCAAGAAGCTGGAGAGTGGAAACCGTGTGAAGCATGACACTGGCAATGCTTGGGGATATTAACTTTTGACTTTCATTGCCTTGTTTTTTGCTTCTCTCCAGATTATTTTGTCCCTTCTTGTACATACCCCTGTATTTGTCTTGCTAGTAGTATTACATGACTTCTTTCTTGCAGATGAGTAACTCGTCTGTTGTCTCTGACCTTTGTCGTTGTGCCATTCAGGTGTTGTACTGGTGATTACTTTTCAACTGTGTCTGATGCATGCCTTAACATATCGTTGTCACTTTACCTGAAGATGAGGCGCTGTGCGCCCTCGAAAGCGCTTGTGTAAAGAGAAAAAAAAGGAATATACAACATCGACGATATTCTAAGCCAGTTTTTTTTCCTGATCGCCTCCTCATATTACAACATATAAGCTTAGTTTTTTGAAAAATTAACTGGTAGCCTACATCACAGATCATTATAGGCTTACCTGAATCGATATTTAATGATCATTGATGTATCAATTATCAATCATTTTCGATGAAAGTTGATCAAATGTCGCTTTAAGTTGGATGCACACGACTCGGCTCCTCCCATCTTCTTGATGTGTGCTTCACACGGTTTTTCTCCAGTTTCTATCACACACGAAAATCCCCATCCTTTTCCAAAAAATATGAGTACACTTTCGATTTTAATATGCGCTTTAGAGGATCCATCACTCACGATTAACGTAAAGGTAAGAAGTAATGATCTCAAACAAACCAGTATTTCATTTTTGTCTCTGATGTGACCTTTGGCGCGTAGGTGTGATCGAGGCTAGGAAGGCTTGTCTTCTCTACTAAATCACCGAGTGAAAAGACAATCCTTATTTCACTATCACGGTTCATTCCCTCAACTATTACAAGCTTTGCATGCATCAGTGTCTCTGTACTTTTGTTTGACGGAGAAAGTTGACATTAAGACAGTGACAGCTATGCACGAGAATAAATGATTTGCTTGTATTATATTATTTTGGGTCTAGTTATAGCCCGGAGTGCGGAGTCCTATCATTTGCTGGGACTCCGACTCCAGCAAAAATGATAGGACTCCGACTCCACATCCCTGGTACAATGTACATGTCATATATACCTCGCAGCCACAGTAGAGAATGCAGTGGATTCGATTTCGAGGCTGAATCCAATCCAATGACTCGAAGACAAAATCAAAATCTGATTCTAATCCGAAGAGAGGAAGATGAAAACGAACGAATCCGACAGCATATCTTCAAAATTCAAATCCTATCCGATCCAACATTCACATAATCCGACAAATCCGAATGAATTTTTTCATCATACACACAGGCTGCACCATGCATTTGGCATCCTACTTCTGATTAAATGCTAATATTTTGCATGTTTATAACTGAATGATTTATAACTCATTCTTTGTATATTTTTTACGTTTTTCTTTCAACAGAGCACAGACATAATGTACATGGTCGTACAAAAAGTAAATTTACCTACTATTTCATGTTTTATATCGACAGAAGTTTGAAATACACACCTCATAAGTCTTACAAATATTAATGTAGACGGGCAAGCTAGACCCTTGTTGGCAGTTCTTGCGCTACGCAGCGTGCTGTGCTGTAATTCATTCCCCGTCCAACCTACAGCTGACCAACTGTTGTTTAGGTTGAAGGTATTTACAGCCAACAGGTATTAGGTAATTTGATCGGGAGCGCGCTACTCGTGTATCCTGGAACATAGCAAATACGATACCAACTTTTTTTCAGAATAGTGGTAGCTGGGATTTTTAGAAATTATCAAATATCAAATGTTTACTTCCGAGTATTCGTTGCGTGACCAGATGTGAATTCCACGATGTCGAATTAATTCGGATTTTCCTAAAAATGCTGCTCCGATCCGATGCCACTGCTCAAACTTAAAGCCCGAATCCGAGGAGATGAAGATGAGTCCGAACGAATAGTATCCGACATGGAATTTGCATTGGATTCGCACACCTCTGAGCCACGTTTGCTGTCAGCAGGGAATTTGTAAAATGTTATGTCAGGTTGTCGATCTTTTTATGTCGAACACGTCGTCGAACAACAAATAGGCTTATCTGCCCTGCACAGAAAACGGAGATAGGAATTACTGGTGATGGGTTATGGTTAATACAAAATGCGTAAATGAATTACCATTATCCATCAGGTCAGAGTGTCATATAAAAAATTCACAACTTATGGGTTACTTCAAATTTTTCGGCATTAAAGTTAGATCTAATTTAAACCCAGTACTTACTTGGGTTCACTCAGATTTGAAAACTGGTCCGCGGATCGAGCGGTTCACGCCGGGGTTAGTATTGATATAGTTGTAGTGATACATTTTCAAAATGAATATAAATCGAACAGTGCATCGAAATAACAATAAATACAGGAAAAACGCAGATTAAAATAAATCATAGGGTCCGCCAAAAAATATGATATTGTGCGTCCTTTTACAAACGCGCTATAATTGATGTGACAGCTTCTTACTTAAGTATACCACAGAAAGCTGGGCAGGCGTGAACGCACATATCTCGTGTACATTGAATGCACCTCTTTTGCAGAAACGTGGGCCTTAAAATTCTGAGGGCATGGAGGCGTGAGCTAGCTTTCGACATAATGGAGTTGACATGGGAAGAAAAACCCAAATTGCGGTTGATAGTGACTCCTAAAATCTCAAGTTTGTCAACGACTTTGATGTTGTCGATGTCATTAATTGAGCTTGATTGAGTACACAGGAGTATGTTTGTTTTATCATGATTCGGTTTCAAGCCATGCTTCCATATTTTGCAATTCATCCATGATAAGGTGATTGACATTGCTGTCGCGCTTCAGGGGAACGGCAAAGTAAATATCATCGGCATATTTAACTGTTATTGTTTGTACGGAATGATGCAAGTATCATTGGTGAAGACACAAAATAGAAAAGGGCCCAAGATGGACCCTTGAACAACGCTTGAAGTTGTATCATACGGCTTGCTTACGTGATCACCGATGCGGACAACATTATAGCGATTGTGGTAGTGACTCTGTAAACATTCAGTCAAATCTTCTAGAAATCCCACCGACGCTAATCTATCTGTTCAGCACCAAATCATGAGGAATTCAGTCAAAAGCCTACCTGTGATAAAAAGGTTACCCTTGTGACCAGTGGTGATTATATGCTCCTTCGAAAGGATTCCACTGTCATTCACAAAGTGAAGACGAGTTCACTCAATGATTTAAAAAAAGCAATGACGCCTTGCTGTTTTTTCTTTTTTGTCCAACCTACTAAATGAGTCAACGCCATTGGTAGCTTTAATAGACATAAAAGGATAACCCTGAGCTGCAATTTTTTATGCACAAAAGCTAAATTTGACACATCAACGAGCGACATTTGTTTTCATAGGATTTAGCATCTCCTTGGTCAGTCTATACGTTTTGAATTTTATTGTGTCTGCTTCCATTTTCTTGTCATGCTAGCGCTTCTTCTAGAAAGTTTTTTAAAAAATTTAAGGAATCTTTAGTTGCTATCCGCTGTCGCATCTGTCCCTACACTAGGTGACATGCCACGCGTGAAAAATTACGGAACACCCCCAAACATCCGTGGTTAAGGACATTCTATTCTTCTACCCGCGTACATACGCGCTGCACTAAGAGTCAGAAATCACTTGATCTGATGCTGTTAAAACATGGGAAATGTTTATGAATACGCGCGGGCGAGCGTTTATAGTTTGCGCGTCGTCTACGGTTGTCTGCGCTGCCGCTTGAACCACTAAGATGAACCGCTAAGCATGTTCTGTCTTCCCTGAGCATGAAATTGAGGTCCTATCACATTGTTTAGCCTCTGATACATGCAGACTCATGAGACGCAAAGTCTATATAACAGGACTGCCAACTATACTTACATATATAACTTATATTGCAGCAATATCCCGCATAGCCACGGATGTTTGGGGTCATGTGTAATCACGCGTGGTTCACGCGGGAATTGCGCGTGATTGAGCGTGGCATGTCACCTAGTGTAAACAAGCAATCATCCCGCTTCTATTGTGTAGCCTAAAACTTCTCCCAGAGATGTTTTATTTATTATTTATGATTTTTTAAGTCCATCTCTATCTCTGTAGATTTCAGCTGTCATTTTCATGGAAAGTGGGCCATTATGCTTGGACTATTCAAGTGGATGATTTCAACAATGGTACCGGTCTATTACAGATTGAAATACGTCTACAGAAGGCGTCTGCATCTCAAGGACTGGCAATTGATTGACATTGAGAAATGAAAGACCGCCTCAATGTACCTACTAAAATCTGATGTGATTCGTTCTTTACCAACATAGCGAGTTCCATATTATTGTTCACTGCCATGCTCACACGAGTGAGTTACGCTCGCCTGATTTTAGGAGTTAGGACTAATGAATATTAATACCAAAAGAGAAATTTGATTCTAGCTTGATGTGTCAAACGTACAGCACAGCTTACATTAAATTAATATTCATATTCATTCCCCATTGAAATGATCCCAATTTCCAAAAATGACACACAACAGTTGAAACTAAGATTGCTATGATATCTAAACTTTCCTCATTAGTTTTTGTGATCAAAAGTTGGATCAAATGTCTTAAGAAGCCGCTATAGTGAAAAATTACTTCGACAACTTTCTGCACTGTACAGATCCATGCAGCTTGTTAGGAAAGCTAACAACTTTTGAAAAAGTAAACATTTTCGAAAAATGCGCCGAAAATAAGTCATCAATTTTTGTATGACAACTTAAATTATAATACTCTTCCTTGGTAAACCATCATAAAAAGCTCCTTGGTAATCAACTTAGTTTCCTTTTGATATGAAGATTCATGCCTTATAACACTGTTTTGACAACTTTTTGAAGTACATATAAATGAACACATAATGTAGGTTACATGAATACTTCATAGTTTGATTAAAATTGTGCATGATATTTGATTACAGACTTTCTTGGGATTCCGAATTGCAATATTTCGTGCGCGATGTTTTGAAGGTGGTTCTCACAGAATTAGCAAGCGGTGTGTTTCTTGCATCGCAATTCTTACAGAAGCTTACAGATCATTTTCATTGATCTTGCGTGCATAAATACGCATAGACCTTAACATATTTTCTGTACCATACTTGCATGTGTCCTTCTTCTTAACCATGGACACTTCATTTTCCATTTTCTGAGAAATTTTGTTCACTTAATTAACCACACTCTGCAGTTGAAACATTTTCGATAGTGGGGACATGATTGCCATGCTCACACACTTCTGAATAATTGATGGGACGTAGTGTCATGTTTCAGACGTTCAAATTATCAAACTAAAAACTTTGTCCTGCAACGATATTTGTACTTTTCACGGGGCTCAGTTCATCTCAAGAGAAGTAGTATAATTATTGTCTGCAGGCAGCATTGTCTGTAAATGGTTAACATAGAGTACCTCTTCTTGTAATTCGCTTCTCCTTCCTGTATGATTTGAAAGACAGCTTTTCATTTCAATTGCTTGATGATATGAGAAATCCGTTTGTAGTGAATTTATTCTCAGATAAGCAAAAGCAAAACCATGATCGTGCATTGTAAAAGATACAACTTAGATTGATGACTTCCTCGATGGCCATGATTTATTCTAAATTTCAAACTTGTGGTTGTTCGTCGATTTTTTTGGAAAATTGTCTTGCTTTCAAAACTATTAGGAGTAGTTTATTCTTGATAGTCCTGACAGTCTATACAAAATGTATGTCAGCCTGCCACATATTCCAGTGGTTTCAAGAATGTGCTGATCTTGTATAGAAAAAATCGCTTGCAAAAAAATCTGGGAAAATGCAATTAGTGGAGCATTTCAACTTCTCCAGTTGAAGTCACTTGATTTTTGATCCACCCATAAGCGATTATTTCACTTTCTCTACTAGATGAATCCCTTCTCCGAGCAGTTAATTAACTAATTAGCCTATTAATAGGACAGGTTAAAATACAGATCTGTCGATTGCCTATTAAATTAATTTTGAACTATTTATTAGTTTTTTCGAGATAACTTTCTTGAAACAAAATATGCCGATGTAATTGATGAACACATTTTTCTATTCAAACTATCATATGAGCAGCCTGCGTTCCGCGGGAAAATTTGTGCCCCGTTAAGCCACTTAAGGTGACACACTTGTGATAAATGAAAGTGGTCCGCCGAAAAATATATTAGATATCAATCATTCAAGAAATACATGAGTTTGGTCCGGAGTGTGAGTCTGTGGTTTTGAGACCTTTTTGTTGGTCAAAAGGCTGTGTCTTTTGACACCAAAAACTGAATAATGCAAAGTTAAATGAAAAAATGTGAGTCCTGCAGGTGCATAATGATAAGGAAGTTATTGCTGAGCCCTAACTCATTAACTCTTAACAGGCCGACGTCAAAAACAACTTAAAAATACCTACCTATGGTCAAAACGACCATTGATAAAAAACATAATTTTTGGCAAAGAAGTATTTTTTCATACTCCCTATAACATTCATCATTAAACATGAAAGTGTCTCAGGATATGACGGAAAAGATCATATCCTTCTAGATATCAATTAAAATCAATGTACCGTACAGTGGAAGCCATATATGTTGTCCCTGTGTAGGCCTAATTTGGTTGGTTTCAATTTTTTCACAATTTGTAGTTCTTTCACGCTTGACGATACTGAAATGTCTCAGGGATCTGCATGTGGATATGTTCCAGCAACGAAATGTTTCTATCAAATTAAGGCATCTCATAATGGCTTCGTGCAATTCCGGAGACGATTAGTACATCAATGGGGCGAAGCGATGATTGGGAGACCGATTCAAAAGATATGTGAATAAATGATGTGTCGATGGTCAGATGTTCAGCACATCATCGATTACAAAGACCTTCTTTTTGCTAAGTTCATATCCACAAGTATAATCCAGACAGGCACTCAATGCATATTGTCAAGAGTGAGAGATCCACAGAAGAGAAAAAAGTGACGATGCTTTGTTCATCAATCAAGTTTTATACATGCATGCACTGGGAACCATTTTTAAAATAACTTTCCAAATATTTCGCTTTTTTGATTATTTGATCTTTTTATAGTTTTTTCTAAAAATGGCTCGCTCAACCGCTTGCTCACGACAAAAAAATCACCGCTCGCTCGCTCAATTTTCGCTCACGGAATATTTCTTTCGCTCGCTCATCCGCTCATCAAAAACTTGAAAAAATACCGCTCGCTCGCTCGCTCAGCTCGCTCAAAAACACTGCTTGTCACCCATTGAACAAGTCTGGGACAAGCTTGGGCGGCGAGTGAGAGACCGCTATTCACTTCCACCAGCGTCCCTGAAGATTCTCTCTGAAAGACTGACAGAGCAGTGGCTTCTCCTTGAAACATCCTTCATTCAGAAACTTTGTGAATCCATGCCATCTCGGATTACTGAATGTATTGGAGCTAGAGGGGGGGCACACGCGCTATTAAAGTTGAATCTGCTACATGCGTTGTTTTTCTGTGCTAGCGACTTGGTGGAGATTGTGACTAAATTATCAAGGTATCATACATACATGTATATATACCAGTCAAAAATGAAAGAAGTTAAGGAAGTAAATGTTTCAAAAATTTTGTCAGTGAGTATATTTCGAGTAGGCCATCGCGATGATGGTTGCTACGTTTTCAAAACATCATCTTAAGCTTAGTTGTCACCATGGAAAGTATAGGTATAGAGTGTCGACTCAAGAATATCTGTAATAGATAGTGAAGATTTTGCTTGAAAAGATTCTGTTTTTTTAGGAGACTACGTTCCTGCGGTCCAAGAAATTATTTGAACAGTTTTCAAAAAGCTTATTTTTTGCAAATCATTCCTGTGTTTCGATGCCGACTGATGTGTTCTTTACAGTGACATTGCTAGTATACCTATTGACGTCAATGATAGATACAGTGTCAAAGTGCATTGTCAGTTAGCTTCCATGTTTACATGCAAACACAGTGATATCGATTGATGGTTTTGGATGTGCAAAGTTGATACATAGCCTTAAAAATGCCAAACTTGCAAATTTGCGATTTTGAAGTTTGCAAACTTGAAAATCCCAAAAAGTAACTGATTTTCTTATAACTCTGCTGACCTCATTTCTTCATCTTTCGTTACCGTTTCTGCACCATCAGAGAAAGCAGAACGTCGTTCTCTATCGCAGCAATATTTTTAATTTTTGATGCTGTAAGTCAGGAGCGAGCTTAGAAAAATAGTACCCGTTTTTATCAATTAGGACCCACCAAACAGGGAAGCAGACATTTTTGAAAATCCGAGTGACTGAGAGAAAGTTTCGGGCATGTGCTACAATTGTACCAAAGAGAGACGTCAAACTATTGCTAGAGTCTATGAAAAAATCGCTTTAGAAAAAAGTAAAAAGTCTTGTACGAGGACTTTTTTGAACAGTGCATACTGATGTGAAGCCACTATATAGATAAGTAGTATGAAACATGTTTGATGTCAAAATGAATGATATTTGCTAACAATCATCTCTAATAATCGGAACTTAAGCTGATTATCAAGTAAATTTCGTGAACCCCGTTGCATTGCAAGTCTTCATCGAAAAGTTGAGATCATATTGTGATTCTTGGCTGAGATTTCAAGTTTTTAATTCAATTTACAGCAGCACAATTTCATGATTCACAATTTCATTTCTTGAATCTGAGTGGACCCATGTTTACATCTTTTAAAGTTAATTCTGATCCTTGTATTTGATTATGACAGTTTTCTCTTTCAATGGCAGGTAGTTAAGGATCACGCATAAGAAAATACTCTTAAGGCTGAGCAATATTTAATAGTAACCCATCGAATTGCAAATTTAACAAACTATCTCTCGAAGGTTGACATGACGCGGAGTATTTGTAAAACACTTCTTCTGCATTGCTGTCATGATCAGTCAAATCCGTGCATCTCTCTCTCAAAAAGTGTAGAAATTTGCATAACTCACATATGGTCGTGGGTCTCAACTCGAGTTCATCTAATAAAATCGAAACTGCATACGCATTGGGGATTTAATGAATATCGAGTTGCTACTCTACCTACAGTTACTCTACGGTTGTTACAACCATCAAGTTGGTAGCAAATCTTACTCATTCTGACTGGTTAAAGAGGCTTTTAAATAATATCATCGACGTGATGGACTTATCAAGCCTGTCAAGTAAATGGCTTAGATTCTAATTCATAGAGCATCGTCTGAGTTTACCAGGACTTCAGCAACGCTTGATTCGACAAATCAAGGAATTCATAGGTCATCAGGATTAATAATCGAGCTCTGATAATCAGAGGCATCGTCATGATGTGCACGCTAGATTTGTCGTAAGGGAGGATCTGTGCCAAAATGGGAGCAGATCGAGCAACGGATAATACTAATATGCTATATTTCGAAATGACAGACGCATAACGATTACAAATAATCAAAGGAGAAGATAAGAAGTCAATGAGAAGCTACATCACTTCAGATGGATGGAATGCAAGCTTCCGTGCACATCAATGATGTGAGTTAAGACCTTCATTTTAACCCTATTCATACCGGACTGTGAAGCGCGTAGGACTGAATCGGTCTCCCCTTAACTTCCGTACCAATGTTTCAAATCACATGAAATTCATAGTACAACATATTTACAGTGGCGTGCGGTGCTACTTATCGATAGGCATGCGATGCGCAGAATCAGAATTTGATATTTTCAAAATGCCCATGCATTCAAAGTAAGACATTGTCCTTGCGCGTTATGGCATTTATCATTTTCGATATCGAAAAGGGCGTTAGCAGATAGCGTGAATATTCACAAAATTATCTAAACTTGAAATACATCCTCCTTGACTTTTTAACGAAGTCATCAAATTACATTAGAATAGAAAAAAGCCTTCTTGGAAGGTTGCACGTGAAGTTTTCTCAATGGACATTCAGACCTGGGTTTCAAAACCACTATGGAAAAATCGTCGTATCGACGAATGTATGCCTTTTCGTCTTTCAGCGCTTCGGTCTTCATTTGAACTTCATTTGAAGTTCGGGCATTGGCCGCTCAGCTTCAACAACATTTTTCGGCAAATATTCTGCCAGATCTGTAAACAAATTGATAGCATGCAATGTCCAAGACAGTTCTATATTGTTCATCAGACAACGCTTTGTTCTTTTCTGGTGATGGATGCCCAATATACAACATCAGACCGTCTCATGCAATGCATACACATGCACAAAAATCAGTCTGATGAGATCTGGTCTATCTGTATCATATTCCCCAAAGTGAGCGATGCGACAATTTCGCCAAATGCAGCCACTATTTCATTTCACAGGCTTTTGTATGGGAGCTGTGCGAGAAGGCAGCGTGCACAAACTGTGAGTTAGTCAATGCAAACAGATAGCGCCAGTGAATGCGGCGATGCCTCACCGCGCTGTTAAAGCTCATTAGACGTAATTTTCCTAAATAAAATGGCTTTCCATTGGATTTTATGCGATATTCAGAGCCCAAATTATCCTCAATCTTGACAAGGATAAAAATGGTTGATTTACAGAATTTAAGCGAGGCATTCGCCGCACGCACCGCATCTATTGACCGCACGCCACTGCATATTTATGGTCTAAGCTTTCTTATCGCGATGCTCATTTACTCCAACTGATTCATCTCCATGTTGCAAAAAGCAAGCAATTCAAGATTTAAAATCACCAATTTCGGCAGATTTTTTTCAAAGTTGAAATTTTACCGAACTTAATGATTTCAGTGAAAAATTTGAAAATACGCTAAACTTTAGGTCGCAAAATTGTTTTACGAGGATCACATCAAAAAATCGGGAGACCGAATCGTCCCTCTCCGGTTTGGATAATTATTAAGTCGTTGAAAATCTTCTAACTGTAACATTTTTGAGTTTATTTTGTTTACATCCTTTTTCTGATAGCCTCCTTAAGTTAGAATAATCAGGTTTTAAAATGTCTTCAGGTTTATCTTTATTTTTTATATTTAAAAAAAATCAGGTTTATTTTTATTTTTGTTACCTTGACGCACTTTGCTACGTTGAATTCTTGATAGTTATTGATCTTTAACAGCTCATTCGAACAATATACCAGAAGCATTATCAAGTGAAAAGGAATACAACATTTAATGGTGTCCAACATCCAAAATAATGAGTAGTAATCAGTTGGAGTGATAAATCTTGGGTGATCATGCCGACTACACTCTGCTGCACCCTTCTTTCTATTCCTCGCCACGGTGAATGTCATTGCAAAGACATCTCTTTCAACTGTGATTTATATACTGTACTTACGTGTAATTCTTCTTTCTTCACTTGAGATCAACATGTTGGACAAAGAATTGTTGGAGGTCAATAAATAATAGTTAGACAATTTAAAGATTGATTTTTCCAACTCGTTTCAAAAACCATTAATCAAGGTGTCAAAGTATATATTCTAACATTTTAAACAGCTTTCGTAACAGTACTGTCTCAATTATACAGCTACGATGATTTCTTTGTAGATAAAATATAAAGTGCTGAGAGTTGATTACAACTAAGATATTGAAAATCGAACCATGCATTTCAACTGTTCCATACAGTTGAAATACTTTGAGTTCAATTTAGGATATAATTATAATTCAATTTAGAATAGAATAGAATAGAAAATATGTTTATTCTCCATAGACAACAAGCAGAGTATGTACATTCGAATAGGCATGCAAGGGTAATACAACAATAATGGAGAAAGGGACCAGAGGACCCACAAGAAGGGGTATATGACTGGCCCGCACATAATTATATACATGTTTGTTCACAAACCAGAAAGAAATTGTTCAAACACTAGAGAGCATGCGTGCTGCTGCGTAGCTACTCATAAAACTCAGAGAATTTGTTCTGCGAACGCATCTGATGCTTAGTTTTGGATAACGTCGTATCTATCGTATGGTACGTCGTTGGATATCTATCGTGCGTAAGAGTGGTCAGGTTTCTAAAATGAGTCCATATTTTTTATTAGATACGACTTTATATTCTTTTTGAATTCTCTAATTGATTTTGAGCTTTTTATTTCATTGGGGAGCAAATTCCATGTAAATGGTATTTGAAAAGTGCTCATTTTTCTTGTTTTAATGATTTCTTACAAAACGGCAATTTGAAGCTATCGGATCGTCTAGTCGATGATTCTACATAGTTTTGATAGATCGATGGCAACGTGTTCTTTGTGTACTTAATTTTGTATGCTAGCACTAAAAGTTCATATTGATACATACTCGCAATATTCATATATTGCTCCCTCTCATAGAAATGAAGTTCAAGTGATTGCTTTTCTTTTCGATGGATTATCTTAATCAAAGTTTTATGTATTCTTTGCAAACAACGATTTGAATTTTTGTTTCCACTACCATATACTATTAGGCAATGTTTTATCAGAGAGAGACAAAGTTGTTCGTGCATCATGCGAAGGACATCTAGTGATAGAATATCTCTTAGCTCATAGAAAATCGGAATGAATTTTTTTAATTTGTTGACAACAGTCGCAATATGTTCATCGAATTTGACATTATTGTCGAACTTTATTCCTAGTATTTTTGTATGTTCAACTTTCTTCAAGTTGGTGCCCTCAATATGTATATTTTCGGACATTTCACAATCACTTTTGTGGCTCATGGGATTGAAGATGATGTATTCACATTTATCTATATTTAGTGTTAGTTTATTACTTTCCATCCACTTCAGGATGCTATTCAGTGAAAGTTGAGTTTTCTCTATTGCATCATTTAGAGTTTTGTCATTTACAACTAGGCTATGTCATCCGCAAAGAGACTGAGTTCGCCATGGTGGCTAATGTTTTTTATGTCATTTATATAAACCAAAAATAATAGAGGCCCCAACGCTGAGCCTTGTGGAACACCAGACTTAGCGGTAAGCTCCTTCGATTTGACGTAGTTGATAAAAACAATGTGAGGTCTATTTTTTAGATATGATTGAAGCCATTCGTGCAAGAAGCCGCGGATACCTATTTTGTTCAACTTTTTCAACAATAACTCAGTGTTGACCGCATTGAAGGCTTTACTTATGTCCAGATTTAGTCCTACGCTGTATTCATTCTTAGCTTTTGCCTTGTATATCTTGTCTGACATTTTCAAGAGAGCTAGACTGGTAGAATGATTTTTCCTAAATCCAAATTGGTTTTCATATAACAACACCTTCTTATTTAAAAAGTGAAATATCCTCCTATGAATCAATTTTTCGAAAACTTTTGTTATATAACTCAGTAGACATATTGGTCGATAGTTGGATGGCGACTTCTTATCTCCTTTTTTGAAGATGGGTATAATAATTGATTTCTTTAGACAGCTAGGGTAGATGCCCGATTTAACTGATTCGTTCAATAGTTCACATAGATATGAGAAAACATTTTTGGAACATTGTTTGAAAATTCTCAGGGGAAGTTCATCATTTGTCGATTTAATATTGTGTACTTCGTTCATTACTTCGATCAATTCGGTATGTGTGATGTCTTCAAACACAAGTGAAGTGGTCCTTTCGTGGCAGTAGTCATCCTTGTTGGAATTGCTGCTGCTATTTTTTAGTTTCTCAGTAACATTTACAAAGTGCTCGTTTAGTGCATTAGCCATATCAAAATGGTCATGCACAATACCGGTATTTGTCTGTAATTCAGTAATGAAGCTATTATCTGTCTTAGAGCTGCCTCTTACGTGGTTTATGCGTTTCCATAGTTCTTTGGTGTCATTTTTAATAGCTGAAAATATGTTACTATAATGCTTCCTTTTGGCCGATCTAGCCATGTATTTGAATCTATTTGCAAAAGTTTTGTAATTTGTTTCATCCTCCTGAAGTCTAGTAGTTTTCCATTTCCTGTATAATTGAGTTTTCTTTCTGTGGAGTTTCTTTAAGTCATCTGAGAACCAATCCTTCTCTCTAAACATTTTTCTAGAGATTTGCTTTAGTGGAAAAATTGTGACGTGTAGGTTTATTAGCTCATCTTGAAAGTTACTCATTTGATCTGATATTGAAGTGGAACGTCCTGGTGCGTTAATAAATAAATCTTCCGTTTTTTCTTTAAATAGTCTAATGCCTTTTTCAGTGTAGGATCTAATAAATGGTCGATCTCTAACTGTGTATTTCGTGTTTTGCGAGTTCTTTTCTATTATGAGATACTGACTATATGGTCCGTTACATCGGAAAGGAAGTTACCTGTATATATTCTATTTTTCTTGTCATATATTGCTCGGTTGTGTATGAACATCTGGTCGATCACTGTTTTTGTGTCGCTTGTTTCTCGAGTTGCTGTACGTATTAATGGCGAGAAATTGAAGCTTATCATTTGATCATAAAATTTACTAGCTGATTTGTCTAACTGCATCTTTATGTTCTTATTAAAATCACCGGCGAATATTACTCTTTCAGGTCTACGCAAGCGCTTTAGATTATTCCCAATACTTTCAGAAAAGTTTGTTATGTCCAATGATGGGCTACGGTAAATGCAGATGATGCAGTTTTCAGGATGCATTTCAGTTTTATAAAATATAACCACAAATCATCGCAGTTACATATTTTTCCAGATTCAACTCGTGTCATTTCAATGGTCGACATTTTGATGTAGGCCGCTACGCCCCCACTTTTATTGTGAGACGATAACAAGTAGTTAAATTTGTAGCCTGGCAGTATATTAGTAAACATCTGAATGTTGGTCTGCCATATTTCGGAGAGCAAAATAACATCTATGTCTGTTTCCAGATTTGATAGTAGCACCGCTAATTCCCGATAATTGCGATTTAGGGAGCAATTAGGATATTGTAGATTAGATAGCGATTAGGATATTGCACTTGCAATTAGATCTTTTATTGTCTTATGCGTAAGGTTATTCATTATGCAACTTTCCAGGAAGTAAGTAAAATATTGCTCTTTCAAGTTTATTACGATTTTTTGCGAAGTAAAATTCCTCGATGCGCTTCGTCTCCATGATCAGTCTAAAGGCTCTTCACTTTCAATCAATTTTACTTCGCAAAAAAATCAAAATCGTCCTTAATTTAAATGAGCGATATTTTTCATGCCGCGTGGCAGTTTACACAACATTTGCAGTTAACTTACTCTATCTTCGCATGCAGTCTACTGTACTATTTACGTGCGGTGTACAGGCTACAAACAAGCTTACTACGATATGCAGTAAGAAATAAGCATAGTGCTTATGGAAAGTGGTCGCAAGAGTGTGGGAGTCTGGAAAGATATCCAAATGTTGGACATTGGTAGATGGCTCGACTGGGGAGTTGAAGTTTGCAAACTCTCATGGAACGATTGGTGGAACATGGGCTACTGGCAGTGAAGCGGAAGCATCAATGGACATATGATGTGTTCCATGCCCCTGCTACTCTGACACTTTGAGGAATACAGACCGACCCACAGTGTTATCTGTGTGACATGCCAATCCTCGTCGTGCCCTCTCTGGCTATCATGTGGCACTATAGAGAGCATGCTTTGCCATGCAAGCGAAAGTGGAAGAAGTCTCTCTCCCCCCACCTTTGTGAAGTTATCGGAACCACCCAAAGGAACCACTACTATCTTCAAATTTGAATTTCTCTTTAGCGACTGCGAATTTTTGGAATCTGATCAGGGGCTGAAATTGATAAAGTAGAAGTTGTTTCGAACAGAATCTCGCTGTACTAAATAATGATTCCGCTCGGCGGTTCCGCCAAATTTACACAAGTCTCCCCTACAGGCAAGTAAGAACAGGAATTGACGTTGGTGGTAAAACCGAGAGACGAAAGACTCATCGTGCGATCTGTACCGCAGAAGTAGGAAGTGATCCACTTGAGTGGATAGACATCTGCCAGATGAATTATCCCTATCTGACCAACGACCTCATCTAGTGTTGATCGACGCGATAGGGAAGAAAATGATTATGGGCGAAATAACTGTCCCCTGGGAAGAGAGCTTTAGGGATGCCCATGAAGAGAAACTGCGAAATATAAAGAACTGGCCAAAGGGATTCAGAAGCAAGGGTGAAAATATGAGCTCATGCCTTCTGAGAGTGGGATGCCGCCATTTCGTTGCTCCATCGGTGAGGAAATTTCTTATTAAAGCAGGTGCTTGAGTCTAAACACCACCATGAAGAAGTTGAGTGCAAAAGTGGAAGAAGGTAGGACCTGGTCGCAACGAGCTGCTGCGGACCGACCATCTTGACAGATACTGAACTTAGTGGGCCGAAATCTCAGTGACGGCTGGCGCCAATGTGTCAGGTTTTTGGTGCAGCATTTTCTGCTTCACATAATTCAGCAATTTCGTTTATCAAGCGATTCTTGTTATAGAAGACTTCCAACACTCAGTAATTAATTACTACTGAGTTGATTACTCAGTACTCAGTCACTCATAAGTCATGTATTTTATCTTTAGGTACTTTAGGAATTATCTATTATTTTGTCACGATTTCATTTAAGTTCACTTTCAATTGTCAACGCATTACATGGTTACATGGCACCTTGCGAATTTTCTCCAAGTTTTGCGCCAAGAATTGTATATACTGATTCATGTGATCAGCATGTAAGATTAAGTTTAGATTATTGCCCATTTCTATACATGTAAAAAGAATTCTGTGGTTATGTACATCAAAATATATTGTTTCAACTAATTTTCTGCAATAGCTACCTGCTTAATACATTGATATGATGGTCTACATTATTTCATTGTGGTTCAAATTTCAATTAAAATGAAATGATGAATTTCCCTTTAACGCCAAAAAAAGGTGTTTATTCATGGAATTAGCTTAGAACATGAAAAAAGTTTGTAGAATAAAGGAGGGCGTTATCGAGAAATGAGCGAACGAGCGGCATTTTTCAATGATTTTGAGCGGTGAGCGAGCGAAAGGGCGAATATGAGCAAATGAGCGAGCGAAAGCGGAATTTCGATCCGCTCAAAAACACTGGTGACAAGTCAGGTGAGCGTGCAGGCCAGTCAAGGGTTTGAATGTTCAATCTCCTAACAGTGGCAATGACAGCCGAGGAGCGATGTGGTCTTGCGTTGTCTTGGAAGACGAGATCCTCCACCCTGGCCACTGGGGCAACAACAGGAAGCACAATTTCATTGAGATACCTCTCTCCAGTCAACGTGCCTTTGATGATGGCTGCTGTCGTTCGTCCGCCATGCCAAATGCCACCCCACAGCATAACACTTCCACCACCATATCTGTCGTGTTCTTTAAAACAGCATGGGGCAAAGCGTTCACCTGGAAGTCGATGCACTCTGACACGACCGTCATTGAAATCCAGAGTGAATCTCGATTCATCGGTCCACAAGACTTTTTGCCAGTGATGGTCATTCCATGAGCGATGGGCATCACACCAGGCAACTCGTCTTCTGCGGTGCTCAAAACTCAATGGAATTAGGACAGCCGGTCGTCGCGATTGAATTCCAGCTTCTCGCAATCTTCGGTAAACCGTTCGAACGCTACAGTCTATATTTGAGGCACTCTTCCAGTGTACGACTAGCTTTGGGACTGACACAAATCTATTCCTCTTTGCAGCTAAAACTAGACGTGCGTCTGTCCTTCCTGCAGACTTTCCTTCCCTTCTTCTTTTTAACATCTCCTTCTGCTTTCCATCGACACCACCACCTCCAAACAACGACTCTCGATAGTTGCAGCTCTTCGGCAACACTCGCACAACTTCTACCACAACGAATTATTCCAATAGCCATACCTCTGGTAAATTGATCGTGTGCCATTTTATTTTACAGAAGCTGGATTTCAGTTCACGTTTATGTTCAATTTGTAAAAGCAGTTGTGACAGTTGCATCGATATCAAAATTTGAAATTTAACCACCACAGATCTTTCTCCATTCTCTAATGTGTTGAATGGTAATACATAGAAAGCAAGATATTGCATCATACCTGAGAAAAAAATGAAACAAACTTCAATTCAAGCCAATGATATAGTTTGTTTCATTAATTATGTCAATGAGTATATTTTAGTGCAGTTTTGTTCTGCAACATCAACTGCAGCTTTATATAAGGTGGGTGAGGTGAATAAGGCCCACCTAACAGACTTAGAGCTCTACAGTCTTGAATTTTTTATTAAATACTATGAATTTATATTCAAATTATCTATTTCTGGTGCAGTTGACATGTGTGAGAAGTTCATGTCGATAATTGTAAAACTTCTGGTGCACGAGCAAAAAGATGAAAAATCACCGAGTAGGCCTTATTATCAACACGTGTAGGAAATAAGGCCCACTTTTGTTTTTATTTAATGTCATCATTTTACGTAGCTTATAAGTCATTTCTAACATTTGACTATATACAATGGATTATATTCACCTGTACGCAAATAGGTATAATGAGGTTGTATATAATATGTTCTCATAATTCAGAGTTAGGACTTAAGTTATATGCACCTATGCTAAAAGAAAAACCAAGATTGCTCATTAAAATGCATCGACTTTTATTGAAAAACAAAAGATATTTTTAACACGATGAAAAATTAATTACTGATGGTAAAACCTTGTATTTAGTAGCCATAATCTCTCTATTATGTTATCAATCATAAACACAGACTTTAGGCCTACACATTGGAGCAGTCAGGACAAACAAATGGGAATTCATCTTCGTCACTTCCATGACTTAAACCAACACAATCTTTGTGTACTCAGTCAGTCATCACATGCTATACACTGTCTCATAGGCCTTTCTAACTTTTCATCTTCCTAACAAATTTTGCATACCACGATTCATTGCCAGCTTGCTCATCTTTTCTACAACTAAGCTTGGGCCTACTGTTTTGCTTCTTGGATAAACAGGTGTTTGCTTGAAGCGCTTTTTATTCGCAAAAAGTTCTTTTGTAAGCAGTTGTGCTTTGTATGTAAGACTACGCTTACGTTTACGTGGATCTGACTTTTGTTGGATTTTCAGAGTGCTGATTATACTGTGATAGGCCTGGGCCTTATTAACAGCATTCTGTATGGGCCATTGGCTACATTGACATCGTTTTATAATCAGTATTTTTCGTACTTTCCTCGAACTCAAAAATCAAAAATCAATGTCAAGAGCTCATCTACACCAATAATTAGTGTCATGAAATCCTTGAACAAATGAAGAGCAAATATCAGATCAAAGAAGAAATTTGAATACTATTTTTTGAGATGCTGTAAAATCCGATCCACTGGACCAAAATCGATAAAACTTCTGACACTTATTTAAAATAAGATATATTTTCATTTCTTTTTTGATGCGCTTAAATTCGTTAAGCAGTTTCCGAGATCTATCAAGTGGGCCTTATTACCAGCTGTATGGGCCTTATTCACTTCACCCACCTTAGATTCATTGAACGAACGCTGCAAATTGTTATTTTAGCTTCCTAAGTAGTAAGTAAAACTCCACTTCTGGATAGCGCAAGATGGCCGCCATCGAAAAAAGTCGCTGACGTCCCCCCTCCCCCCTCTGGAACGGCAGAGTGTCGTGGTGTGCCGGCCAGGTGGGTCCAGGTTCGCTGACGTCCACCCCCTCTGAAACGACAGTGTCGTGGTGGACTTGGGCGACCGCCAGGTTTTGTCTTGAGGCTATAGTGTGTGATGTTTTTCGTGAAATCTGATGAATGTTGTGTTGAAAATGGGATGTTTCGAGTGGAAGCAGTGCTCGGATGTGAAAACGGAGGCCAGATTCGGATTCAGCGTGAAATTCTGCATCGGTATGGTGAATTTGAAAGCAATCGGAGAGAAAAAATTTTCGCTGACGTCCCCCCCCCCCCCCGGCACCGACCTTCCAACTTTGCTTCTAGTGGACGGATTTTGTCGTGCCATAGCTCGTTTGAAAGCTAAGAGTGAGACAAAGTCACTGAAAGAAACGGCTTGTTCATATCTGTCTTCGTTTAGATGTGAGACGCCATTTAAGATTTTGGGAGATTGTCGAAAAAACGACAGAGTTAGAATTTGGGACGTTTTGGGCTGTAGCTTCAAAACGAAGCATCGGATGGGAAAACGGATTTCAGATTTGGAATCAGCGTCAAATTCTCTATCAACATGGTGAGTTTCAAGTCAATGGGAGAGAAAAATTTTCGCTGACCTCCCCCCCTCGGGAGAGCTAGCTTCGATCTTGGCTTCCAGTGGACGGATTTTGTCGTGCAATAGCTCGTTTGAAAGCTAAGAGTGAGACAAACTCACTGAAAGAAACGGCTTGTTCATATCTGTCTTCGTTTAGATGTGAGACGCCATTTAAGATTTTGGGAGATTGGCGAAAAACGACAGAGTTAGAATTTTGGACGTTTTGGGCTGTAGCTTCAAAACGAAGCATCGGATGGGAAAACGGATTTCAGATTTGGAATCAGCGTCAAATTCTCTATCAACATGGTGAGTTTCAAGTCAATCGGAGAGAAAAAATTTTCGCTGACGTCCCCCCCCCCGGCACCGACCTTCCAACTTTGCTTCTAGTGGACGGATTTTGTCGTGCCATAGCTCGTTTGAAAGCTAAGAGTGAGACAAATTCACTGAAAGAAACGGCTTGTTCATATCTGCCTTCGTTTAGATGTGAGACGCCATTTAAGATTTTGGGAGATTGTCGAAAAACGACAAGAGTTAGAATTTTGGACGTTTTGGGCTGTAGCGTCAAAACGAAGCATCGGATGGGAAAACGGATTTCAGATTTGGAATCAGCGTCAAATTCTCTATCAACATGGTGAGTTTCAAGTCAATCGGAGAGAAAAAATTTTTCTTCACGAATTTTTTTCGAAAAAACGACTGATTTAGAATTTTTGCGATGGCTGTGGGCTGTAGAGCCAAAACGAAGCATCGGATGGGAAAACGGAGGCCAGATTCGGATTCAGCGTCAAATTCTACATGGAAATGGTGTATTTCCAGCTCAATCGGAGCACTAGAAGCGGAGATAGACGGGTTTTTAGTGTTTGGATGATGGGTATTACGTCATCAGCTGATCGCCACACACTATATAAGCTGGGAACCGACAGAGACTTGTCATTCAGACGAGAGATTGCCAACGGTAAGTCGTCTCTCTGAGCTCCGATGATAGATTCGGACATTCCAAATTCCGGGTTTCTGTAAGAAACCGACTTAGAAAATTTCATTGCTGATATCAGCTAAGGCGTCAGACTTAGAGGTTAGCCAGGAGATGGCCTTCGTCTCCATGCCATAAAAGACTCCAAAACTCTAAAGGCTTGTAACTTTCCTTCTACAAGTCCGTTTGACTTGATTCAAAAAAGGTTCGGTCGCTATTGACCTGCCCTAAGTGATAGATTACTTATAAAATTTCATAAGTAGTGTTTAAAAGTTGAAAAATATAAATTCACTAGTTTTGGAGGTTTTCTGGGGTTTTCGACCCTGCTGAAGTCAATGAAAGCATTTTTAATGATGTCTGAGCCAGTCTTCTCATGCTATAAGCGGCTTTTCACTGAAAGCGAGCAAGACGCGGAGAGTTTGCTGTAATATTCCACTGACAGGGTGTTCCTTCGGGACGGCGGACGATGCCGTAGTGATAAGTGTGGCAAGGGAGTGTGTCATAGTTTAGACCGAAACCGCTTGGGCAACTCATGTCTCATGTTGGGCATTTGACACAGTTCTCAACGTAGCACTTTGAACGCCAATCGGTTGAGTCTTAGCTATCTTGTCATGGGTGGCCTCTAAACATCTCCATTGCAAAACGCTGGTGAATCAAGCTCTCTACGGCTTGCTATCAAGCTGCTCAAAGTCTGTCAAACCTCTTGCCAACTCTACAGGTTTTCATGTCTGGCGATCAAGTCATGGACGGTGCAAGTCACGGAGATTTTCGGTGTGATACTTCCTTTCGACGGGCGTTCCTGTAAAGGGCGGCGGTGAAACCCGTAGCTATGTATACCGCAAGGGACATTCGGCAATGGTCAATCTTGTTAAACCTCTCTGCGTCATGTTTGCAAGTGATTGCCTCTGTCTCCACGTAGTATGCATTCGCGCCAGGGCGACATTTAGCCAACTGTCGAAGGTTCTCTTATAAACTTTCCATTGCATACGCTATGAGAACCTTGAGTTCTACCTGTCTCTATCAATGAGACGAATTGATGAATGGAATGAAATGGGAGGACACTCATGCGCCACACGCAACATAACACACTTCTCTCTTCCGTAGTCTAACAAGCTCTTTACACATGGATCGCAGTCGATTGCTATCCCAGAATCATGTAAGCTATCTTAATTTTATTTAACACTATTTCATCTACCATCATCACCCATATGAAATGTTATAAGATTTACAAGTTAAACTAAGCGTGCTACTATTTCCAAATGAAAAAGTATACATGGTTAAATCATCCACTGAAGCCCCATTCAAGTAAGTCAATATGAAAGCAAAGATAATACGAAATAAAAATTTATTATGGCATGTATTTCAAAAGGTCTTCATCGTCAATATCGTCCCAGAGTCTAGCTTCACACAGATCACAAAAACAGTTCACTTGCTTCAATCGTTCTTCTACCGCGAGCCTCACTTTGTCGATGTACTCCCATTCCGCCATAGTTCGTGGCTGGGAGTTAGGGGTGTACCATTCCCATAATTGATGGAGGAATTTGGTGCTGGTGATCTCCATCACATCATCAGTATCGTACTGCAGATACTTCCATCGTATGCCTGTTAGGTCGGGACACTCCTTCTCACATACACTCTCCTCTTCGTCATCCGCTGGTAATGACAACTTTCTAATGTTGTCGAGTCGGTATAATTTCTCCACCTTCCCCTTCGTTGGAGCGTTTGGTGCAACGAGCGCCTTTGGCGATAAGCATGGAGAAGAGAACTCCAATTTTTTGTTCGATGTTTTTGGAGGGCTTGTCATATTGACTGTGAATAATGACTTTGAAATGTTTTCTAATTCTTAAGTATAAACAAGCAACCAATCAGAATGAACAGCCAATGAATGATGAATATGAAAGTATATATGCAAAGTGACATTCGTGTCATTTCACTCTGTCTTTGAGACGTGTAAGTAAAGTGTTTTCTAGCGAATTCTATATTTGAGGCGTACAAGTGAGCTGCTCTCTCGTGAATTCCAAATTTGAGACGTATTATTTGAGTGAAGTCTCTATCTTGTTGAAGTATCAACCCTAAACTTGATTTCGTTGAAATGGTAAGTTGAAAATTTCTTCACTCATCTCCCTCAAACGTGTGGCTAATAGCATCTTCCTCAATTTCAGGCATCAACTTCATCACCAACGCCCTCCCTTCTCGAGGAAAGTTTAGAGTTGTTGAGTCAAGGTAGGTTGTAACAATACACTGAGACTTGAACAGAGATGATAGAATGATTTCTCTTTCAGGTGATGTGAGTTCCAGCTCAGGACTCTCGCGACAAGGCAACGAGTAGGAATGTGCCGACTGCGGACATATGTTTACAAGGAAGCACAGTCTCCTTCGACACATCAACCAACGTGTGTGTCAACGCAAAGCGGCGTCAATCTCCGGAGGTGAAGTTGATTCTGACGATGACATCTCCTTTCCTTGCGATTTGTGCCCTCTTTCTTTTGATAGTCACTTTCAGCGATCTTCGCAAAGACTTCAACGCACGCATGCAAATGATCACTACACCAACGGTACCTCTACCATCTCCCTCATTAATGTTTCACATAATAATTTAGTACGCGACTACTGCATGGAGTCCAATACTCAAATAGTAGATTTTCCTGAGTGGCTCCTTCAAAATTCTAACATTATCGAAGCGCTCTTCAACAATTTAGACAATTTTAGAATGAAGGCGCTCATCTACCTTAAACTAAAATATATTAAAATAGATTTTCAAACGGGTCAAGTGACGGAGAGAATACAGTTTCATGTTCCTTCCTCTTCCGCAACCGAAGTTGTAGACTGCGAGTCTTGGCTAAATTTTGACATTCAATGTTTAAAATCAAATGTAGATAAATTCAATCAACGCGACAGCGCTCTCATTTTAGATGGTGTGGACTCAGCCATATTCAAAATTTCCCTATTAGAAAGTCATGCAGCTCGAGGCACATTTAAACTACCAAAAACGTTGTATAATAAGAAAGCTGTCATCAATGTCGATTGTAAATCACAGTGTTTCAAATATGCAGTCCTATCCATCCTTCACTATAATGATATCAACGCGAATCGAAATCATACCTATAGCTATAGACAGTGGGAGGATGAACTACACTTTGAAGGTTGTGATAGTGACAACATGAAATTCAAAGATGTAGAAACGTTCGAAAAACATAATAAGATTAAAATTGTCGTTCACGTGTGGGAGAAGGGGTTGAAGGGTGCCCGCTATAATTCACGTTCAACTTGTTATGAACGTGTAGTCAACCTCTTATTAGTAAAACAAGATGATAGCGAGGAATGGCACTACTGTGGTATTCCCAAAATCTCTCGCTTGTACGCTCACTTGGGGCACTCTAAAAGAGGTGAACATTTTGTATGCGACCGCTGCATCCGCTCCTTTTGGAGTAAAGATAAATTTGAAACTCACTATGAATGGTGCAAGTGAGGTAAATTACAAATGGAACGCATGCCCAAAGATAAAATATTTTCACATAGGGATAATGGTGACGAATTAAGTCCCCTGCGTGTCATTTACGCAGACATAGAATGCTACATTGATGATATCATCCACAAGCCAGCAGCCATATCCTGCTATGAAGTATGGCATGACCATTTTAGAAATAGGCAAAACAAAATGCATACTTGGCAAGGTGAAGATTGTATTTCAAAATTTCTAGAATTTCTCGATAAAGCTGCTAAATTTCAACAATCATATGATTCCCAATTGCAGCGTAAGTCACTACATATGTCAGATGAAGACAAACAAAAATTTGAAAGTTGCACATCGTGCCCTAAATGTCATAAAACGTTTGATGACGATACAATTAAGAAAGTGCGTGATCATGATCACATCACTGGTAAATTTAGAAACGCACTCTGCTCCAAATGTAACTTTTCACTTAGGTTGAGACGTCGTGTACTACCCGTCATTTTTCATAACTTTAAGGGCTATGACAGTCATATGCTCATAAAAGGAGGGTTGAGCCAGATAGAATCGTGGCAGTTTAATGTAATAGCGCAAACGAGAGAAAAATTCATGGCAATGACAGCAAAAGTACCAGTAGATAAAACTAAAGAAAATAAGACAGTCTTCTTCGAAATAAAATTTTTAGATTCATTCCAATTCATGTCAGCGTCACTAGCTTCTCTCGTTCGTAATCTCAAGTTTCTTCCCCATAGTCAAACTTTGAAGAAACACTATCCAAACTTAACAGATGAAATAATCACTCGCAAAGGAGTCTTCCCCTATGCGTATTTTAGCTCTATGTCTAAACTAAATGAAACAACCCGTCCTTCCATTGACAAATTCCAAAACGATTTGACGGGTCAAGATTGTCCAGTAGAGGACTATGAACATGCTCAAGAGGCATGGTTAAAATTTGATTGTAAAACGTTTGGCGATTATATGATCGCTTACTTAGAATTAGATGTCATTTTGCTGGCTGATGTCTTTCAGGAATTTCGACGAGTGGCATTAGAAGAAGACAAATTAGATCCTGTCCACTTTGTCAGTCTACCAGCCATGTCCTTTAAATCAGCCTTTAAAATGACTGGTGAGACCATCCATCTCTTACAAGACCCGCAGATGTATAACATATTTGAGCGCGAAATACGCGGTGGTCTTACATTTGTGAATAAACATCACATAAAATGTAAAACAGTAGGTAATGATCATATCCACCTAAAGTACTATGACCAAAATAATTTATATGGCAGTTCACTGTCTAAACCACTACCTCATTCCGAGTTTAGTTGGTTAAATCAAAATGAGCTTGAGTATTACTCCAACCCTTCAAACATACTGAATATTCCAGATGAAGGTGATTGGGGATATTATTTTGAAGTGGATTTGATTTATCAAAATAGTATTAAAAATAAAATTGCTGATTTCCCACTCGCACCTGAATCTGGTGAAGTGGCTGAAGATATGTTTTCACCATTCATGTCACAATTTCATAATAACTTAACAGAGTGTGGACAGCCAAGGTACAAACCATGCCGCAAACTTTTGCTCACCCAATATGATAAGAAAAATTATCTCGTACATTTCTGCATACTAAAATTCTATTTAGAAATGGGCATGCTTCTAAAGTCAGTTCACCGCATTATCAAATTTAGACAGAAAGCCTTCCTCAAACCCTACATAGATAGTAACAGTCAAAAACGTGCACTCGCCCAAAATAATTTTGAAAAGGATTTTTATAAATATAAGAATAACAGTCTTTTCGGAAAGACCATGGAGGATGTTAGAAAACGTATGAACTACAAACTAGTCGTTGATGAACAAAAATATCACAAATTGACCTCATCACCTCTTTTCATTGATACAGACATCATCGATGAGGATCTTGTAGGTGTTAAAATGATAAAATCTGAAGTTGAGTTGTGCAAACCCATCTATATTGGGCAAGCCGTTTTAGATTATTCCAAGCATGAAATGTATCAACTCTTCAACAAAATATTAAAACCATGCCCTCTCGTAAAAGAGGTTCGCTTGCTGGGTGGTGATATAGATAGTTTCTTTTTAGGAATTACCACTCAAAAAGATTTAAATTTTAATGAAGTAGGTAAGTCATTAGAAAAATATTTCGACACATCTAACTACAATCCCACTCATCCACTCTATTCCATACAGAATAAAGCCAAACTTGGTTGTTTTAAGGATGAAACAGCAGGAAAGGAAATAGATGAAATGATTCTCCTCCGTCCTAAAATGTATTCCATGAAATTAAAAGAATGTGCAGATAGTATTAAGCGTGCTAAAGGTATATCAAAATCTATTGTTCACAAAATGAAACATCGGTCCTATAAGAAGGCCTATAAAAATAAAACTATAACGTTTGTCAATATGACAATCTTAAAATCTCAAGTTCATACTGTGAAAACGCACACGTTCAAGAAACGAGCGCTTTCAGCATGGGAAGATAAGAGGTGTTGGATAGGACATAACACATCTCTTCCACATGGACATCCTGACACAAACATACCTCCACCCAAAAGAATAAAACTCACGTTACCACATTCAGGAGATGTATTGACATAATCAACTTTAACTCAGTATTTTGATGTTGCTTTTTGTAGATATACATGGTTGTTTTATGTATCGCATGAGATCGTTTCTTCCTTGTGAATATATGCCTACAGTCAGCTCATTCCCCCTATATCTGTGAAAAGACTTTTTCACATACATATTTTTATTTCAATAAACATATCACAATGACTCCACTTCGTTTTCCGAAACACTAAAGTTACGAGGGATTTAGTATCTTTCACATGGACGCACTCTTGTAAACCATTGGTAATTTTGATAGTGATAGAGGGTATAGTTTGTTTGACGACGGGATGATAGAAATAGATTCAAACATCTTCTCGACTATTCCATATGAAGCGTCTTTATCATGAATGAAATCACGTAAAATGTATTCTTTTTTCTCACCAACAGAAATAGGTAGAATCAAATCACTTTGAATGTAAAGGTGCTGTTCATGTTTATCAAGTGTCATTGGTGTTTCTATACCAATCGTATGCGCAGCAGTAAGCACAGTTTGTAGCATTGAAAAACCAAAGAGTTTTTCAAATTTTTACTCAATTGACATTGAATGTCATCACCCAGTTTCACAACAACGCGTTGATTTTCAATTGAAAACAAAATGTGGTGTGTCTTTACATCATATTTACTTTTCATCACATGCTTCAACTTCTGTTGTATATAAGGATTTACTACATGAATGAAGCTTTCAACTGTATGATATAGACGCGGCATTATATTGATAGCAACTTTAGATTCTTCATAAGACTGGTAAATTTTCTTGATGCGATCGCCATAGATGTCCACCCATCATTCATCATTAACTGAATCAGCTTTAGTGTGATATTCATGAGAAGCATACACCATACACGCGGGGAGTCAATATCATTTCTTCCAAATCATTCACATTCTGAATATTCCTATCATAGCAAATACTAGAAACGCCAACCTCCCATTCACCTTCTAAATGCAGTGGGCGATTTAATTCTACTCGATAGTCTGATGGTTTATTTTTGGGAAATTTATTCATAGAAGCATTACTGGGTAAGTAAATTAGAAACGAATCCTTATTTTCACTTTCAATATCATTCACATTGGAAACATTTATTTCCACACTTTTGCACTAATTCTTCATTCGAAAATGGAGTGTGATACTTGTTACAGCATCTTTATGAAAAGGAATCAACGCACCAGCATCGTCATAAATGGCAATATCAATTTGTGGCATATTGTTTGATTTCAAGTTTGTATAATGCACCTTCTGAAAAGTATGCTCAGATAGAGTACTATTGCTTTTTGGTTGGTAGGGTATCATTGCTGAAGTGGAGCTTCAACATCTCCCACACGTACATCTTCACCAATATTGGAATATATCTGAAAATAGTTAATACGACGCGATAGCGACATGTCTGCGCTAGCTTTGGTTACAGTACCACTTTTAAAGATATTTTGATCAAAACCCAAAATGTCCATTAGAGTTTTATCCATAATTAGTTCAATACCTTTTCCACTTATAGTGAGAGACGAAGTACCTTCTTTTTCAGAAAATGAAATATGTTGCTCATTAATCACTTCATTCAAATAATCTACAACCAATTTAACCGAAGTAATAATGCGAGGCATCAACACTCTTGTTTCATGTAAGATACCACCTAAAGGCTCTACACACTTTCTGTATAAAGATACGGTCCATTCTGTATCAAATTGATTTGACCTTTCACATGGTAAATGTTGCATATCAAATTTTCCATGAACAGCTGCAGAATGATGTCGTAAGAACTGATGAAAATCTTTTGAACAAACTAATACTAGATTATCATCATTTAATTTACTTATTGCAATATGATTAGATGATTTGATATAAGTCAATGTTGCCACTTGTTTACCATCAACTCGAAGGAGATAATTAAATTTCTTCAATAATGTTTCAGGAGTCATGTTTGTCTTTCTTGGCTTAATCACAATCTTCTTCACCAACGTCTTCTCATTTTTTGGAATAAGATCTACATAATAAGCTTCCTCTCGATATATTAACTGTTTATGACCACTTATGTGGTAATTAACGTTAAAATTATCATAGCTTGTTAAGGCGCTAGCGAGGTAACCTAAATCATTTCTTAAACTTGGACTTAAACCAACAATCCAATCTTTCTCAACTACATGATGTACATAATTATGATCATCATTGTGCGGAGTAAATTGGACAATATGTTTACACGCTTTATTCAGGAAATCATATATAAACTTTTTACATGATAAGAGATCTTTCTTTGGCCACTGTGGAATGTATACTCGGCAGCCCTTTTCACATTGGTAAGCAGCTGTACCTCTCATATTAATAGTCATCACCTCATGATCAAAAGTATAGACACAGTTGCTATAAACAAGTTGAGTGACACCCACTTCCCAATTTCCATTTAGCTGTTGTGTATGATCAATGGGAGTAGAAAAGAGTGCAGCTCGATTACTAGCAAATCTGTTTGTAGCCGCATTGCTAAGCAAAATATGATAAAACGACATTTTTATATTGCTGATCTGCGACTTTGCCTAACATCATGAAGACTTGGATTTTGGACTCTCTACAATATATCAGAGTTGATCGTGATGGAAACGTACATTTCAAAAATTCTCATGGTCATACATCAAGAGGTATTACATTAACATGGCGACAATTTGTCAACCTCAATGATATCATCAGGGATTTGGAATATTTTGAAACATTAAGATTCATCTCCTTGGGTGATCAAGTTTGGCTTCAACATTACAGAAATGAAATTCAAATCTGCCATTCTCATTCCGCAAACTGTTTCTCATTTCGCAAATACAATTGGGAGAAGTATAGAAGATACATACATCGCTCCATCATGACATTTATTCGTCGTGAGTTCATCGCCCTACTATGCAAATCTTAATCAGACATGACTACCACGCACCATGAGTTGGAAATTAGATTCCCTACAACGTATTGAAACGGATCATGATCGAAACGTCTATTTCAAAGATTCAACTGGAAATGTGAGAAGAGAGTTTGCTTTATCTTATCGTCATTTTCAATCTCTACATCATATCATGAAGGATTTGAAATACTTCTATATGAAAAGACATTCACGTATTGGAAATCGCATCTGGTTGCGCGTCAACAATCGGCGAATTCAACTCTATCATTCCCAACTTCATACTAACTTCACATTTCATCAAGGTAGTTGGGAAAAGTATAAAAGGAAGGTACATCGCTCAATTTACTCATTCTTTCATCATAAAGCGTCATCGCTACACCATCGTCAACATTCTCCGTCGCTTCAGCCTCTACACCAAAATCGATCTCATAACATTACACCAACACCTTCCAAACAGCAAGTATTACCCGGACCGACCTCAAATGTTAGTGGTGAAGATGAAC
The DNA here is from genome assembly GCA_907163375.1 of Prostheceraeus crozeri. Classification (NCBI taxonomy): domain Eukaryota; kingdom Metazoa; phylum Platyhelminthes; order Polycladida; family Euryleptidae; genus Prostheceraeus; species Prostheceraeus crozeri. The sequence goes on along the minus strand of CAJQUW010007898.1, from coordinate 26,870 downwards.
AATTCACGGAATCTTCAACTCTTCCCAAATGGGACTGTACAGATTCTCTGCGCCCTTTCTCATTCATCGGCGCAGTCAATGCGCTTAGAGCTACAAAGACTACTACGTCGGATGTGGAAGAGGGAGAGGTGTGTGATGTCGAATCTGACTGTGGACAATATGGTGATCTCTACTCAATTGAGTGAAAGTGTTTCATTTTTGAAGATTCGTACCAGCAGTTACAATTTGTGTTATGAACCCGAACTTTTTCCTGCAGCTCTCATTAGTTGTTGGTTACCTGTGCATGTGGCAATCTTTCATAATAGTAAAGTGATCATTACTGGACTAAAATCTCATGTACAAGCAAATGTGATCCTAGACTATCTCATCGAGTATGTACGTACCCAGCGGATTGTAAAATAAAAAACAATTTTTCCAACATGTTTTTATTTCAAATCATGACAGAACTTACAAATCATTTTTTCATTAGAGGATGGATTGCATGAAAAGTTTTGAATAACAGATACAAATCGAGATACATGTAAACGTTTTAAGATGAAGTACAGTACAAAAGCACCACACGTTGATGAAAGTGGATGTTGTAGTATGCGTTCATTTCGCTGATATTGACGCGTATGTTTTCTCATCCACTGCTGTGTTGGTATATTTGGAGGTTGAGCAAGAGAGTCAAATAGTTCACCACGTCGGTCTTCTCCAATAAAGATCGCTTTCCAATGCTCACCGCCTAAATTCTGCGAATGAGTGTTTAGCACAATAAAGATGGGATAGTGATTTACTGCAGGTGGTAAGGTATCGAGTGAATAGACATTATCGAAAGCTTTCAACGTCGCTTCGTCTGCATTACGCTGCACTTTAGTCTTAATATCGTCAGCAGTCAACCAACTCATTAACGATTATACTGAAGAATCACGTCACGATACTTTGTAATTTCAATATTTGAATCGAAGACTGCATAAATTAATACATTGATCGTCTCAGGTAGTGTTCTTTTGAACGTCAAATCCAAGCGAATATTATGAGGCATGTTCGCTTGACGATAGGGTGCACTAATATCGCTGTCAGCAGTCAAATCAAATGCATAAATAGTATATCCACTCTTAAACTCTTTCATAGTGAGTCCGTTGGTGTCATCCGTATTGTAAAAGCCAAAGACATCCATAAAATCAACATAACTGCGCATAAATTGATCCGCAGCAAAATCTGGTTTGTAGGGTGGGCCAGGATGACTCACACCATTTACACGTAAAGCAATTTCACTTAACTGATTGTGTTTAAAATTGAAAGGATTCTTCTTTATATTACCATTAAATGCATCATTTTCAACCATTGCCACCATGAGGAGCTTCGGTGCTTCCGATGGAAAGAGGCCATCTTTCATGAAACTCTTTTGATCTTTAGGAATTGTAAAGGTGAGAAGCTTTGTATGCTGAACGGGGTAAATGGCTTTTTGGCGGTTAAGACCTTCAGCATGTCTTCTAATGACACTTGCATTCGGTACTACTCGACGAATGTAAAGTGCAATATCTTCCACATGAATTCTAAAATTGTCAACTTTACCAAATGCATTCAGCGCAAATTCAGGCTTATTCAATGTCAGCTTGAGTCGCATGCTGGTTTTACAGAGTAAAAACTTTGACTGTCTAAAGAAGTCTAAATTCAGCGGACCATATAGCTGACATACTCTACTATCTTTAATCATAGCAGATCGCTTTACAAAGCCACTGTTTGTTTTAACATCAAATTTTCCTGCTTCATCTCTATACCATCCCATGGCTTCCATATGACTTTTTTGTGCTGCTGGATGAAACTGTGATACATGATTGAAATATGATTTATAGGGATAATCGCTTTGACCACCTTCCACCTGCTGCTCTCCAATCGTTAGAGAAACATCGCGAAGTAATGTAGTCAATGGTAAATTGTTCAGTCCAACTTTATGTGTATCGTCAATAGCAGTTCCATCTGCTTGCTGAATTCTAAACCTCAAATCAAGCATCGCATAACTCAAATCTATGTAGTCATCACTACCACCAGGAATAACAAATTCAATGGGGCCAGCATTCTCAGCTGTTCGAGGATGATAATCTACAATACTTGAACTAAGAATATCTGTCTGTATGGCTTGTTGATCAAACAAACAAAAACCGGAAGTTTTACACTCCATGATTAGAAGTTATAGCAGCGTCGTCGTTTAGCGCCTGATGAATGATTAGAGCCTCTGCGACGTTTGCGTGAATGCCTTTTGACTGAAGATCGCACCTTACCAGCTCCGCGATGTTTCCTCCTTCCTTTATTCATTCGTTTAGGTGATTTCTTTCCTTGAGTAACACCAGCAAAGGTCTGCTTCAATGTTTTTAAACCACGTTCCTTCCGACGATTCAACAAACTGCTCTTAAAACTTCTACCTTTGGAAAGATCACTAGCAACATCACCAGCAAAGCCAACGGCATTACTTAAAACATTTCGTTTTAAAGATCTTCCGACATTGGATATGAGAGGTGCTACAACAGATTTCAGTGCACCAAGTATGCTACCTCCACGTTGGCGGCGAGCGCCGATGTAAATTTGTCCTCCACCACTTACATAGGAGGGTCGTGAATAAAATGAGGCAGTTGGATTCATAGCTCAAACCCTAAACATTGTTAGTTACAACTTTGCATGAATCACTGTCGATCACTTAGATGAAAGATGTCGGCACGACGCATCCAAGAGTTCATACTTGAAGGATAACCAGTCCATTTAACAAGACACCATTCTTCACATTGCCGTTTTTTACATCGAATGATTTTCTCTACCAAATATGTTTCACTTTCAGTGACTACCTCAATCTCATCGCGGTAAAAGCTACCCTCAATTTCTTCATTATCGTAATCTTTCAACTTGTAGGTGGTGGGAGAGTCTTTTTGATTAATCCTTGATACTGTAAATACCTCCTCTGTCCAATTCGGAAGGTACCCTTTGGCAAAAACACTTTTCACTTTTGAGATACGAACTTTATCACCAATTTTCACATCACTTTTCACATGAGTGCGTTTACGTTGGAATGATTCGCGCACTTTATCTACATTGTCAGCATTTACATCTACTGGTCTGAGTCCAATAGAACGATGGATAGAGTGATTGTAGGCATGGAGTGTATCTTGTAGAACCTTTGTCCAATTTTGTGTCAAGTTGGCAGTAAAATGTCGCCACAAGCGATTTTTTAATGTGCGATTAAAACGTTCAACGAGTGCAGCTTTATAAGCACTCTTTACACTAAACAACTCAATGTCATGCCTCTCAAATAATCTTCTCACATGCTGATTTTCAAACCCTTTTCCTTGATCACTCTGAATTCTTTTTGGAATGCGACCTTCTCGAAAAATTGTTTGGAATGCTTTTGCTACTCCTTTCCCTTCTTTAGTTTTTAAAGGTTGAGCCCACGCATAACGCGAGAAAATATCAATGACGGTTAAAATAAAATTATTGCCCGAGTTATGTTTTGAAATGGAGGCAACATCACACAAATCTGCTTGCCACTGTTCATCGATGTCATGAACAATATAATGGCGGGTGCGGTACTTCTTTTTCGCTTGTTTGTGGAGTGTATAGGTAGCCTGACCCTTTAACCATCGTTTCACTTGTGATTGTGGAAGACCACTCGCTTTTGATAATTTCTTGATAGATGCAAATCCTGCGGGATGTTTTACATCATAATAGATTGACTTCAAACGTTCAGTCGATGACGACTGACTCTTTTTCCTCCTTCTCATCTCTTTGTTTTCTTGCCTTTCTACATTTACAACAACTGCAGCATTTAGCTTTAGCGGTTTTGCGATCGTGTTCACATTGCTTAGGGGTTTCATTGTGAGAGCTGGCGCAGCAAGTGCAAGTGATAACGACATTCACATCTGGCGGCTCATTACATGGCAAGCAACACATCTGCTTCATATTAATAGTCTGAGAACATGTATTTCCTGGGAGGAGCTGTTTTAAGTTTTCCTTTTACTAGTTTTAGTGGCGATGTAGATCTACGTCGAGTTCTTCCTCTTGTTTGCTTAGTGAGTGTGGGAGGGGATGTAGCAGGTGACGTCTTAAACCAATTTGTTGGCATTTTCATCGTCTGAAGCATTGGAGCAGTAGCCACTGTTGAATCAAGTTCTTTCAATGTCTCATTATTCAAAGCAAACTTTGGTACATTATGCTTTTTCAATAGTTTAAGAAAGTATGACCAAACAGGTGGAACATAGCCCTGACGGCGCTTTCTACGTGTCGCATACTGAATCAAGTCTTCATAACGTGAAGCATCAATCACTTTATTTTCATCTGTAATGATTTCTCCTCTATCATTTACATTGAGATGGGGTTCAATACTGTTGAAAAGAGATATGGCATGTGCGCGAGATGCTAAAGGTGTAGCAGTCGATACAGAGTCACGCATCTTATTCTTCAAGTTTTTCAATTGCTCAACAGTTTCCGATTGTAATAATACAGCACGATGTGGATCTTTGATGTGAACATTTTGCAGATAATCTATTTCTTTCCTATACATTTGATTTGCAAGAGGTTGCTTTACTTGCTGCATGGCAGTCAATTGTACATATTCATCCTGAGGAATAACAATCATGCGAGAATAAGAACTCATAGTTTGTAGATAATCATGGGAGTTTTCAAAATATCACTTCGAAATCTAAATTCTTCCGGACACTCTTGCGTAAAGTCAATGAATAAGTAACCGTGTGGTTTTTCAGTAGCTGCTTGAAAAATTTCAATTAAGGCTTTTGATCCTCTGGGTGCAACTTGTCGCGCTAAAATTTCAAATTGACTTTTATCTCGCGGATTCTTGAAAATAGCATAATAGTGTGTATTCAGGTTTCGTGTACGAGCTTCTTTTCCATCAGAAAACAAATTTTGTGTCATATAGATGATAAAGCACCTTTTATGATGTGCTGCGCGAGTGAACATATCTGTAACATCTTTTGAATTCTTACTTTCTTTTAATAGATCATCCAATACGACAACATCATTAGACTGAAGTTTATCTACTGCAATAATTCCTTCATGTCGAATAAAGTTGCGACTTTGCAATTCCTGAAACAGCGACGGTTGATAAATACCATAACACCAAATCACTCGATTGATAGGTTCCTTAAACAACTCCCTTCTTTTATCCAATAAATTCAGCGTGAAAACAGTTTTACCTGCATGAGATGGACCTGATACAGTCAGAACTTTATCGCATTGAAGTCTGAAATCCATTTTAATACTTTGAGATTCAACATTTGCATAATTAACGCTTACAGCCAAAGATATTATCCAATAGGCTACCCACGATAGGAGCTAGCATCGGAAGTATTGCTGAAAGGAAACCGCCCTTTTGTGTTAGAGTTTTCCTCTTTCTTTGAAGGGTGACTTTAGGATTGGAGATGAAACGCAATTTCGTAGCATATCGCTTAAGTAACTTTCGTTGTTTTGGTGCTAATTTCTTCGTCCTCAACTTTCTGACATGAGAAATAATTTCACAAATGAATTTATCGTTAGCATGTCGTATAGCATTGTATCGCTGATTTGCTTTCATTCGTCGGAGAGCTTGAATGGCTGAAGAAAACTTTGAAGACTTTTGACTTTTACGTTTCGTCATTTTACGTTTCGCCATTTTCCGTGTTAGTCTTTGCTAAAACCTAACTTTACCACATTTGCATAGGTACTAACTATTGCGACATAAGTGACACTCGAAATGAGCAATATCACAGTGGCTACATTTGCAAAGTTGAATGCAATTACGTATGAAACAGCGTTGACAAAAAGCATGCTTACATCTCTTGAAGATGCGCTTTTCATTTCCATCCTTTCGCTTACATACATCACAACACATAGTTTCACCGTTACTGATGTCTGTAGCTAGTCTTTTTGAAGATATGAATTTGCTAGCCTTTTCTAAATAATAGACGCATGTACAGAAGGAATATACTTCGAGAGTGAGCAGACATAGCTCGAAAACCAGTTGTGCTACAATCAAGTACCACTGCATTTTCAATTATTCTTTATCGAAAGTTGAATGTGAATATCTGAAATCGCTTCAATCACTAGACTGCTGCCATGATGGTTAAATGCGTTAAGACGTTCAGCAATTTTTATCATATGTCTTTTAAAAAATTCTTCGGGGTGATCTACCACTTCCATTGAATAAGAAGCAAAATGGAAAGAGCGACTTTCCACCTCTTCCTTTCCAAAATGACTAAACTTAATTTTCGCAACTAATCGCGCCATGACAATGCTGTCAGAGAATGTATTCATTAACTCTAGAAATAGAGTGCTAGCATCATCGACCACTGCTTCGATGTCGGTCTCATCTTTATGAAAATTTAAAACATAATCTTGAACAGCTCCTTTTAAACTTTGCCTATGAAAATGTAATGTTCCGCAGTCGTTTGCGAAAGACATGATCGCCCTTTATCTAACCCATCCATTGCATGAAAACAACTCTTCTCATAGTAACATTTATTGAATAACGGTAACAAGCATGCATTATAAATCAATGGTTTGAAAGAGATAAAATAGATACAGCTGGTAACTATCATACAGCGAGCAATGATAACCATACAGGACTTTGGCAGTGTTGAGGTAAGGAGGAAAGAAGCATTGGTTATTAACGTAGCTACTACAACGAACAGACAAAATAGGAACACACAAATCCTTAAAACGTTTCGTGACTTCATGGTAGTGTTGATTCACTCTACTATCCCAAGGCGGGAGCAAAATATCATCAATGATTAGATTGGGAAATACTTTCCTCTCCTTACCAGGATTATTACAAAAGATGCGCATAACATTGAAAGCAGCTAACCATCGTTTAAAGTCAATAAGAAGAGCACTCTCACAAGAAAAGCCATAGTCTTGCAAATATTTCAGATTAAGTCCATGAATGTGTTTTCTCGCCCATTGATCAACATTGGGATCGCAGTTGGCATGTTGATGATAGACACTAACAATCTGATATGTCCAATTGTTCATAGCAATAGCACTGAGCTCCGGTACAGGTTCACCCTCACAATCCACAAAAGTGATGATAGAAGCCTAAAACGGAAATTTACACATCTAAGGAAACGTTCTATAACATATTACAAAATGAAGAATTACATCGATGCTTTTCACGACAAAATACACAAATGATATGATGGCAACGAAGAAGTAAAATGTATCTAATAAGACAACGTCTACGACACTCAAAGCACATAAGCGAATTGTCATAGGGTAGAGTTAGGAAAGGACTAGTAATTCTCCTTCTTTGATTTGCGTTTTGAGGCAGCATTCTTCTCCGACTTGCGCTTCGTACCACTGCTGTTAAGGATTTGATCAATTATGTCGTCCACGTTGGGTGGTTTTGGAATATATAGGATGGATTCCATATGCATGGAGAGAGAGGCTATTTTATTATCCTTGTGTCGACCATAATATAGGCCATTCACTTTGAAAAGGATATCCCAAGTACCTTCTCCGAGCTCATCACATCTGATGGGTATTGATTGATCTCCCTCCTTCTTATAGTAAGTACACCAATGTGATACCGGTAGGCAAATGTGATTACCATCCCAAATCTTTCTATAGGGAGTATCCTTGTCATCTCTCGCCTTCCACTCTTGAGCAAGAGGAGTAGGAATGTCCATATTTAATGTCACGTACTCCTCAATAATATCAAGTTGGCGGCGAATGTACGGACTCACGGGGATCAGTATGTAGTCCCATACTGATTGCGCATTATCTTGACATCCGTGGAAGGGAGCATTCCCGTTCGGAGTACTACGCTATGATCGTCATAACGCAAGACTTGTTTAAATTTACGCTGTAGCGGTGTAGGATTATGTACCTTGGTTGTTTCTTCCACTGGCCTCAGTTGTAGATGATCTGATCGTAGCGAACCTTGTAACGTTTGACCACCATTTTGTCCTACTAGTGCAGCAGATGGAGTAGATGCCTGAAAATGAAAAAGATTGTATTAAGTTTACGTTCAAGGGAGGAGAGGGAGGAAGTAGCGACTTACCATTTTAGTTGGATAATAGAATAGAGAGAGAGAAAATGTGCGTCCGTCACTCGTGTGATTCAATGATGGAATGATTCTCACTGTGGAAGGCTCGCTATTTATATAGAAATGCTTGATTCTCATTGGATGACGATCCTCATTGGACAATAACATCAAGCTGATTCCAAATCTGGCCTCCGTTTACTAATCCTAGCCTTCATTCGCCCGCTGGAGCTGTTTCTTGGGAAATTCTAACTCTGTCGTTTTTCGTCAATCTCCCAAAATCTTAAATGGCGTCTCACATCTAAACGAAGACAGATATGAACAAGCCGTTTCTTTCAGTGAATTTGTCTCACTCTTAGCTTTCAAACGAGCTATTGCACGACAAAATCCGTCCACTGGAAGCCGAGATCGAAGCTACGAGTAGCTCCACCGAGGGGGGAGGTCAGCGAAAATTTTTTCTCTCCGATTGACTTGAAACTCACCATGTTGATAGAGAATTTGACGCTGATTCCAAATCTGAAATCCGTTTTCCCATCCGATGCTTCGTTTTGAAGCTACAGCCCAAAACGTCCAAAATTCTAACTCTGTCGTTTTTCGCCAATCTCCCAAAATCTTAAATGGCATCTCACATCTAAACGAAGACAGATATGAACAAGCCGTTTCTTTCAGTGAATTTGTCTCACTCTTAGCTTTCAAACGAGCTATTGCACGACAAAATCCGTCCACTGGAAGCCAAGATCGAAGCTAGCTCTCCCGAGGGGGGGGGAGGTCAGCGAAAATTTTTTCTCTCCGATTGACTTGAAACTCACCATGTTGATAGAGAATTTGACGCTGATTCCAAATCTGAAATCCGTTTTCCCATCCGATGCTTCGTTTTGAAGCTACAGCCCAAAACGTCCAAAATTCTAACTCTGTCGTTTTTTCGAAAAATGTTGAAAATTTTTTCTCTCCGATTGACTTGAAACTCACCATGTTGATAGAGAATTTGACGCTGATTCCAAATCTGAAATCCGTTTTCCCATCCGATGCTTCGTTTTGAAGCTACAGCCCAAAACGTCCAAAATTCTAACTCTGTCGTTTTTTCGAAAAATGTTGAAAATTTTTTCTCTCCGATTGACTTGAAACTCACCATGTTGATAGAGAATTTGACGCTGATTCCAAATCTGAAATCCGTTATCCCATCCGATGCTTCGTTTTGAAGCTACAGCCCAAAACGTCCAAAATTCTAACTCTGTCGTTTTTCGCCAATCTCCCAAAATCTTAAATGGCGTCTCACATCTAAACGAAGACAGATATGAACAAGCCGTTTCTTTCAGTGAATTTGTCTCACTCTTAGCTTTCAAACGAGCTATGGCACGACAAAATCCGTCCACTAGAAGCAAAGTTGGAAGGTCGGTGCCGGGGGGGGGGGGGACGTCAGCGAAATTTTTTCTCTCCGATTGCTTTCAAATTCACCATACCGATGCAGAATTTCACGCTGAATCCGAATCTGGCCTCCGTCACACACACTACACACACACACTATCGCCTCAAGACAAAACCTGGCGGTCGCCCAAGTCCACCACGACACTGTCGTTTCAGAGGGGGGGACGTCAGCGAACCTGGACCCACCTGGCCGGCACACCACGACACTCTGTCGTTCCAGAGGGGGGAGGGGGAGGGGGAGGGGGGACGTCAGCGACTTTTTTCGATGGCGGCCATCTTGCGCTATCCAGAAGTGGAGTTTTACTTACTACTTTCCTATAACCGTCAATTCGTTTCGTCGGGCATAGTGTACAGAAAAAATGCCTCTAAGTTCTAACAAGCGGAGATAGAAGATCATGTGCGTGTCAGTCACAATTCGAACGTTGTTATATTGACTGAAAGAGCCGAATAACTTCTTAACTATTGACATATTCTTGTTTTGTGTACGATCTGATATGCAAGAAGAGTTATCTGAGGAAATGCCTAAAGTGTTTAGCTCAGATAAAGCAATATCAAAGAAATTGTAAGCCTAAGTATTAGATTATGATCGTTTTATTAACCACCGGCCTGTTAATAAAGGTTAACGAAATTCTGACTTCTACACCCAACCAGAACCAACACACCTCATACATCCGAAGACAGTGAAAAAAACATTTGCCTAAATCTGTGCACCGAAGTTCAGCTCCGTCGACATATTTCGATCGCATCATATGTTCTCCCGACTTTCTTAATTTGAACTTTTTTTAAGCGATTTTATGTTTTCAGATAGGTCCTACAACCAAACGTCGAAGGCATATATGGAGCCAGAATATTCCATTTATGAGGAAAGACGTAATGCTAGGCCTATTAAGTTTTTAAGAGAAATTTGTATGAAACAAAGGCAGGAATATTTTTTTCCTCTGAATTCACCTCCAATTTGTAATGAAAAACACATGAAAAACATCATATTTTTTTTTGAAAAGCGCTTCTTATCAACTTTACAAAAAAGATAAACATAGAACAATGTGTAGAAAACAACAACAATCGTCACAAAATACAATATCGAGGTTAAGTCATTACTGAACAAAATAAAAGCAATCTCAATTGTCAACATGATATGGAATGATTTTGAATGAAGCATATAACGGCCCTTCTAACTACACAAAATATTGGCATTATATCGTAGTACTACTTGATGGAGCTTTATCAGTAGACTAAAGAGGTATTCATTTCAAAGCGAAAGTATCAAATACCGGTGAAATCGGCAGATACTCTTGAAAACCAGAGAACATCAATGCCGCAGCTTTCTCCATGAGTTCAACATTGCATCTTAGAATTCCTCAGGTTCTTGTTTTTAATCCTCCTAGTAGAGTCATGATATAGACTTCATTACACATTCGATTTGCCTCAACTTATCGTCAGATCATTCTGGCTTTGATCTCTGCAGTCAGCGGCTTTATCACATCATTTGCAGCTTATTGAAATTTGTCGGATTTTGCAACGCATGCGTCTTACGTTGTAACTGCATGATACCTTATGAGATAACATGCAGAAAGATATGCTACATATCGTATATTTACACAGCGTAACCTCTGAATACATCCATCTCACTAATACTGTTAATAGATAGCGCATTTTACATTAATTGATTGAACTAACTTCCTATGTCAATTAATTGATGAACTAAAATTCCTACTGCAATAAATTGCTCGATCATAAAGAAAATTCTGTTTGATATGATTGGAAATTATGGAATATTTTTTAAAATGTCGGAATTGTTCTTTAACTAGGTCTACATCATTCAGATAATACTGCATGATTTTATGCCTCTGTAGTATTGACTGCAAGAAGGATTTAGTCGACATAGCACTCGATCATGTAGAAGTTGCCATTGAGAATTCTGATGTCTGGACATATTTGATTTACGTTCTAAGTAATCCACTGCATCCACGGATGCCTGCATAATCTGCATCCGACAAAAGGTTGTGGTCCATACTGCTCAATAACTGTTACAGCAAATAATCAATATTCAGCAATTATCAGCTACACGGTGTCAAATGTCTGTTCAGCTACTGCCCACGATTCTTTGTCACCAACGTAAGGTAAGAAATCAACATTGATTATCAAAAATCAATTTCTAGTCCAGCAATTCTGATTTCAATTCATTGTCTGATAACAGCAATTCAATTGCAGTCAATATTCGATAATTTCTATTTACAACGTACACTAATTCCGACAATGACATGATCGCTTTATATTTTTGGAGCACGGCAAGTCACTTTCAAATGCAGAGTTTCAATTGCCACACATGTATCCCGAAAGGATTGCTATGTCATTGCCAAGCATTGACAGGTGCAGTTAATCGATTCCACTCGATTAATCGTACGACGGCATCAATCGCACTATTTTCTTCCAAATGGGCTTTCAATGAAATTGGCTTGATGAGGAAAAAATACAGCTATTTTCCCATTCACTCTTTCAACGTTTGAAATAATTGAACTGAATAGAAATTTGACACCGACGTAGATACATGTCTACCTATGCGTGGGTGCTCGTACGCATGATTATGCATGAGGGGATGAGACAAGATTTGTGAATTGCCGAGTAAATCTCTATCAGACTCCCGTGGGAATTCTAACACATCACAGGAATGTATTATTTTACACAATGGCATCAATCATCTGTGCAAATTATGCATATTGCAAGTATAAGTAGGTCCTTGTCATATATCTATTGTCATATGGTGTATAAATATGCTGACGACTTCACTATACTGCATTTTGTTGACAGGTCACAGAATGATAATTTGCAGATGGAATGGAACGAACTTGAATTGTGGTCTGAAACTGCGATGTTGCCTCTAAATACAGCTAAGTGTAAGGTTCTCGACATTGTCACAAATAAGAACATCAATTTAGGCCCAATTCTAACTTCCGATGGTAAAGCTATAGAAACAGTTGAACGGCTTGCCCTTCTTGGCCTGACATTTTCCAATACCTTGACTTGGAATCATCATGTGTACAACATAGTGAAAGCTGCTTCTCGGAGGTTTATATCATTATAAATCTGAAACGTTCCGGTTGTCCGACGTATATAATTCAAAAAGTGTATGTTTCGTGCATACAAAGTTTACTGTCATATGCATATCCCAGCTTTTGCAATTTAACTAAATATCTTTTTCGAGAGTTGATGTCTGTTGAACGCCGTGTGTACAGAATAGTTGGCTTACCGCATGACTCCTCGAATTCTCCGTTGTTGAATGCCACAACTAAATTATGTACAAATCTATTTCATAACATTTGCATGTCTCAGGATCATTCTCTCAGACGTATGTTTGAGGAACGTCCAATTCGTTCTAGACTCAAGATACCTTTAAGGAAACCTTTTACTCGCACTAGGCGTCTCCGAGATTCATTTGTAAAGTTTTGTCCTTAACACTGCTTTCATATACATGTACGTATTACTATTCCTCCTATCATTTCTCATTTGTCATGTACTTCCTTTCTATGTAATGTGCTCATTGATTTATTGAGACAATAAAGATTTATCTATTCTATTCTATTCTATCTCTGCTTTGAAAGTATGTGAATTCATTGGTGAAAATATTGATGCCTGATTTACACTTCATATGCACACAATGAACTTAACACGGTAACAATTGTACTCTCAAATAGCCTACACTACATAAATGTAATCTTGCTAATATTTTGTCAATGTTATACGTCTGAAAGATTGAATTATTTGATGCATCATTATGCCTATCACAAGATTGACGGAGGAACCGGCAGATGCCTACAGCCAAGCTCGATAAAAGATGGCTAACAAAGACCAAAAGAATCAAATTTGAGAAATACAAGTGATAGCAGACACTTCGAATTCATTGTAGAAATTGTACTGCTTCAGTAATTTTACATTTTTAGGTTTTAATTCCCAATAAAAGATTCTTATGACTTTTTATGCATTGTTTACGACTTCCTGCGTGCTTTGATTCATAATCCTGCATTCCCAAGCATTAACAAAAAGAGTATCACATTAATTAATAGGGTAGCCATAATTTTAATGTCTAAATAGACTAAGTGTCTAATTCTCGATCTTAATGAAACTTATCAGATTCACAATGAAGTCAATGGTATTGAAATTATAAAACAGTGCAAGCTAGATTAGCTGTAAACTTCTAATCACTGAATTTGAAAAAAGTTCAAAATATTCAGAATCGCCTAATTTCTATCTCGCCTTCTATATTCCTATCTTCTAAATCAAATCGCGTCCGACACTGTTTTCAAGCGAAATTATTTTTTGACATATTAGCTTGAAAGACTCTTTGCTAGTTTCATAAGAGGCCGCAGTCGTGAGGTCTCATGATGCATGCATGCCACTCGCGATACTTACATTAGAAACATAAGTTGGTGTCAAGTTAGAACTTGGCAGTTAGGAGGACCAAATGACAGCCAAGACAATGGAAAGCACATATTCGACAACGGAATGGTTATGGATCGTGGAAAACACGCATCATCATGAGTAGAGCATTATCAATGTCCAAGTCGCTTCCACAAATGCAGACAAATTAGTAGCACCGATGATTGAAATTATTAGAATCTCGCGATTCTCCCTTTGTTTGAAACATGTATACGTCTGAGAGAATAATACAACACAGAGCTTGAGACTAAGTTGTATCAGAGTTGATAACAGGGGGCCTTGGAACAGGCGAATCAGCTTCAATTCTCATGCACAGATGCTCAAGCTGGCTAAGACAAGAGGAAAAATCGGGCCTGTCGTCTGGATTTGATTGACTACATGCTAAGTTAATATCGAGGAATGTTTTAGGACAGTCAGATGGCACCAATTTTGAATAGGCTTCAATGTCCAATGATAAATTCTTCATCAGACGAGGCAAGAAGGTTGGGTCTGTATCGACACCAGCGATCAGCTCGCACAGTATCAAACCGAAGGAATAAACATCAGCGGAAAAACCGTAGGTTCCATGTGCAAGCATTTCAGGAGCCATCCAATACGGGTTACCGACCTGCAAAGAAGAAATTCATGAGAAATTTTAACAATTCAATTTTGTAATATTCAATTCATTTAGATATTCAGTCAGCAGCTGCAATTGGCAACAAAGGGCTGCCGTCATCTATTGCATATCTAAGGAGAATGACAACTATCGAGTCATTAAAAGACACCAACACTCCTAATTCCCCGGACGCATTCGCCTGACATGCAAATCGAACAATCCAAAGCCCAACTTTGTCACTCGGCCAAGTTGATGGCAAGAAGGGAAGTTAGAGGTCATCCCTAAGTTATATCGACAGCTTATTGCACTATTATAATTACTATTATATTTGTCAATTGTTATTGACAGAAGCATTCATTCTACAGGGAAACAACATCAAAGCATATCATTCGACTACAATACACGGCATAGATTGACAACAAAGGTCAGTCGACTGTTGGAAAAAGTCATTCTCTTCAGATATTCAGCAGTTAAAACATTTAAAACAAAAATGATCAAGGAATGTAATTACTGCGGGAACACTGTTGTGACATGGAGTGGTGAGAATCAAAATATTCCTAATCAAACATTCTTTCATCACCGATTATCCAAACCAGACCCCAAATTTTCTATTCAAACAGGGGAACTGCGCAATTACATGCAAGAATATGTCGATAATGCCTTGTAGGTCCTAAGTAATGATGCATTTTTTGCCCTCGAAATTCGATAAAATCTATATTATTTTCAAGATAAATTCAAATCTTCAATTGCAGACAAGAGATGAACTCTCATTCTTTATGATATACGATGGCATGTGCACCAGGTTTCGACTTGTGCAGAAGGAGGATAAATTTCTATGTAGATATCAAACATCTATATAGAGCCTCTATATATATTTCCTGCATGTAAAAATTATTCAAGCATGCTTTAGATCTGATCGACAGAATTATATTTACCCTACGGCTTTCCTAGACAGATGACCACAGGAGGCGAACATCATGACAACTTTTGAATGTTTTAGACAGCCAGCAAGGAAAGTACTCGAACTACAGAATTATATTGTTTACGTTTGTCACTTCGCTAGAAATGCAAACTGATTCAAAACGGTGTCACATGCAGGAACCTGATAAGTGGGCAAAAAGAAATTTTCAATGCCTTGCAGAGATAGGAAAAATAGTCGTGCGTCGCTTGCGGATTGCTGTGAATTCCTTCAAAATGCTCCGATCGCCGCGATTCCTTCAGATTTGAAGATTTCAAATCATTGTGCAAAAGTTTTCTTGATAATGTTGACCCTTCCGATCACTTTAAAAAAGTTTGCAGGCGCACGAAAAACGTTCACAAACTTCTCTGTAGAACTTGATATCGTCTTGCGTCTCTCTGCTGTGTGATCCGGTTGATAACAGTCACTGAAACTTCGTACAATTTGGCGTGTTTAATGTTGAACTGGCTGCATATTGTTCGATTGCTATGGTATTATGTCAGCAGATTGTGCCATTTCATTAGCGTTGCATGTTCCAATGTTTCCCTTCTAGTCAAACAGAAGAGACGCCTTGTCTAATTATCTGACTCCAACAATTAGAGTCTGTATACAAAACAAGTGCTGTATTTTTTCATATAGAATTTTTGAATGGACTTTTGACTGCGATTGTGCATTTTAAATATAAATTTTACTGATTGCGCAAACAAGATAATTCGAAAAATCTTCCTCTTTGAATTTGAGATAGAATTTGAAATTAGACAATTCACAGATAGAGCAAATTCAGTAAATAGAATGATTCATGAGATATAATAGAACTGACACTATTGGCCTTATAGTCACAGTCAGTGACCATGGTCAGGTTAAAAAACTACAAAAATCAGTTATTGAAGTCAAAGTGAAAGTAAAGTCAACCGAGTTAAATATTTTCAAGGCTGACCCAGAAAGTGAAGAAAGTGATTGCTGCTTCATCAGAGTTGCCGTGAAAATGAGAATTCCCATATGTGAGCTTTGTGCGGGAATCCTGATGCTTAGAAATAAAAGCTAAAGTCAATCACAGGCAATGTATTGAGGACACAGGAAACATTTAAATGTAATCGTTGGTTCATCACAGCATTACATCAACTAGAAATGGCATCAGCTGAAGTTTACTGACTCATATGACACTGTTGAAGGAGCATCCTGGAAAACTTAGAAGTTTACTTGCTTAGTGATGTTATGCGGATCGAAAGAGGAGTATAAAATGCCAGCAACTATACTCAAGGTTAGAGAAACTACGAAAAACGTTGTGTAGTTTACTGCGTATCTGTGTTTCCAATAGATACTGGTGCATTAAGCTGGTTGCAGCATTATGTTTTTCTATTTCCCAATTTTGATTACTTTGGCACTTAGCAACCATATTTTATCGAACAAAGCTGCAGGTATCTATTTTCAAAAACGTTGACTTTTCTACATATGTTGAAGTTCTAGCTTGCACCTTTCCTGGAATCCAAAGCTATCACCCTGAAAATGGAAGGGTAGATGTATTCTGCTAGTGTACGTAGCACGATGATGTGCGGGAGTGAGATATTGGCCGTGAAAAGTCATCAGATCATAAAGATTCAAAGAACAGAAAAGGCAATGGTGAGAAGAATATGCGGTGTGAGGCTGGCTGATGGACACTGGAGTGAAGACCTAAGAAAAAAGATGAGTATGGAATGTATTTCTAATGTTCTGTGAAGAAGAAGACTGCGGTAGTATGGCTACATTCTGAGGAGATATGAGAGTGACTAGAAGAAAAGATTTTTCCAGTTGGAGGTCGGTGGAAAACATGGTCGTAAGTCGTCTCCGAAGATCTTCACGCTCTGGACCTGAATCCAGCAATGATCTCAGGAGTAGAGGTGCGCCAACAGAAAGCAACAACTGTCTGACCCCGTGCAACGTGGAAAGGAATAAAAAACGGGGAAGGAAGTAAGCAAGAAATTGGCACTATATTTGTCCACTCTAGACACTATCCTTATACTCTTCAAGACAGCCAACTAAATAGGTTAATTCACATAGATTTTCATTGGAAGTTTGTTTATCTAGACAGCTTGACTGGTGAAGAGACAGGACACTTTTATTGGTTCACAAGTGCGATGAACGCGTTATAGTTATACAGCTACGACATTCCAAAACACAGCATGAGGGCGAAAGCGAGTTCTGTGCCCATAGAAATAGGTTCTTCTTCTGAAGTTGACTAGAATGGAAATTGACTGAAGGGCAAGGCACATCTGAGGGAACTAAGTTGCGGTATGGATCACCAATGAAAAGCTTGGAATTGCACAATATACATATGACTGCTTCTAACCCAATGATTCAGCCGTCGGCAGGTGTATCTACGTGAAAATTTATGCGATTTTTAAGCCACTATTGTATGAAGCCTTACTTTCGTTCTAGAGGCTTTACTGTTATCAATTTCTATGGTTATGTCTTCGAATGTAGGATAGATGGAAACCATAGCATCGATAGTATCGCTTTCATTTTATCTCCTGATCTTCGGGATTCACGTCTTGGGTGTCCTTACCCAAGATATCGACCGCAAGATCTCAAGTGACCTTACTCTTTGAAGCAAACTTCAATATTTTGCAAATATTCTTCATATCTGCAATAAGTACTTAATATTGCAATTGTACTTAATAAGCACAATAATAACTTCAATATTGTCGGTAATTCGATCATTGAACGATCTCATTTCCACAATTCGTTGTAAACTGCATCGCCTAAGCGATCTGTCTGAATTCTGTGGCATTACCACTGATTTCAACAACGTTCATGTAATCAAACTGCCAGATAGCAGGTCATTTATCAAATGTGTCAACAGATGAACTTACAACTGTGTGCTTCCGGCGATGCTCCTGATTCTTGTGTCCGCTATGTGAGTTGTTTGAATGATGATCATTGCAGTGCTCGAGTACGATTTTCGCCAATCCAAAATCTGCCACCACCACAGAATCGTTCTGAAACAAAAAAAACGTAGAGGTAGTCAATTTTTTCAGAAGTAGTCACAAGAAATTTAAAGAAATTAAGTTGAGGTGATCCTATAGAGAAGTATAATATAATCGCTTTCTGTGCACAATCGCATTATGTGAACAAACAGAGCAGAGATTTGTAAAGAAATTATGGGCACTACTGCAGTTTAGTGCACCCTCTTTTACCCCTACTGTAGTTTAGTGCACCCTAAAATGCATGTGAGAACAACATGATTTAATCAACAGAATGAATGCCGTTCGTTCTTCCCTATAGTTATAAATGAGTGTCTTTGTGTCTTCGTGTGTCTTCGTCTTCGTCTTCGCACATTACACCGAGCGCGCGCTTCGGTGTAATGTGCGTAGTCATCGTTTGCGGGAGAATGCGCCGTTGTTTTAGGGTGCACTAAACTGCAGTAGGCGCGTTTCCGTCTCTTTCATAGAGGGTGCACTAAACTGCAGTAGGCGCGTTTCCGTCTCTTTCATAGAGGGTGCACTAAACTGCAGTAGTGCCGAAATTATGTATAAAAAGATGCCGGATGATTTGAAATAATATCGTCTATAACAGTCAGTCGAACGAGCAGGCATCACATAAATTTAGCTACTGTTGCAATCATAATTTCATTTTGCATTACCACGGCCGGTAAGGCGATAATCAAATTTGAATTTAATGGAGTTAAAACTTTAACGGATCCCATATCTTAAAGATATCCACGTTTCTAATGAAGAAATGCATATTTGATGAGGTGCTAGGGTTTTCTGATTATTTTCATTTGCATTTGGTAGGAACTTCAGCCATGGTCCTGCCTTATTTCGCGAAAAAATATCCAGTTTTTTGCTCAGGTACTTCCACCTATTCGCAATTGATGGTGAAAAAGAAATTCGTATTTTATGGTTACTACGCTTCATTGCTGTTTTTATTTGCATTTTGTCTTTATTATCGTTATTCACATTTATTACATCATACACCTACCTTCATTATTGTGTCGGTCTTAAAAAAGCATATCTCTGTAATATTTTTTCAATTGCATGCGTTTTATTTTATATTGCATGTACTTAGATTTCGTGTTGATTGAGATGACGTGAGTCCATAGCAACATCTTAAATCGGAAAGATATTGAGTAAAAAAGCAACTTAATTTCAGAAGTGATTCACAACAACTAAATTAAAATATTTAAGTCAAGCACATGTATGCCAATTTGTTAATATCTTCGAAATTGAAGAAAACTGTCCATCGTGCTGAGTGATCGTTAAGGGTTATGCAATGTACAGATGTATTTGGCACGTTGAAGAAGATTACCAATGAATTCATCACACTTCCTATAACAGAGAGCCAAATCTCATAAATGCGTTTCAAATATGACCTATGCGATAACTTGTAAGTAGAATCCTGTTTATTGGCAATTTTCAAGGAAATTGCACTTTCGTTTCTTAGCTTCTGAATTGGAAGTAATGGAAACATTGCAGATTCAGTTCTAATCATCAAATCCTAAATAGAATAGGCTATCACATGTACCTATTCTGATGTTAAAGCAAGATTATTATTCAGTAAAATTCGTCGAATAATCATTTTAAAAGTTCAAAGATCTTAAATTTTTGATATTCTACAAATCTGCAATTTGACGTTTCACATTCATTCGCAAATGTTCGTAATTTTTCGTTATGCAAAACTAGTCCGGTCCAGAAAATTCAAGGCCAGCTCTAAATGTGAATCCCAGTTAAACAGCAATGATTTCCTAGATATGTATCTGCTCATAATTTTCCCAGCACTGAAATCTCTTCTTCGTATAAGGATTGCGTCAAGAGAGAGTAATTCTTCTCACCTTGATCTACTACATGACATCAAAATTTGAGCTAATATTGACAGATTAAATTGATGGACACTATGCAAATGATTACAAGAATTAATTCCCTGAAATCATAACAGATAAGCTGTCGAGTATTGCGTTCTTAATTTCCTTCAAGGAAGCTGAATGACATCAGCAACATAAAATCAGCGAAGAGGGCTTTATCAAGACATCGATTCAGGGGATGCATTAAGTCATGA
The DNA here is from genome assembly GCA_907163375.1 of Prostheceraeus crozeri. Classification (NCBI taxonomy): domain Eukaryota; kingdom Metazoa; phylum Platyhelminthes; order Polycladida; family Euryleptidae; genus Prostheceraeus; species Prostheceraeus crozeri. Next base: position 6,425 of record CAJQUW010007898.1, on the reverse strand, counting down.
TACTCGCACAATCGCAATATCTTGAAAACTGAAATCTGTATCATTCCGAGAAATACTTCATCATGGTGAGAAAGAGAATATTACTTAGATTTTGTAGATTGGGAGATGAATTCTGTAGGTCAACAGACAGATAGTTTAATTAAAAAAGCAAGTCTACCTCAAATATCCTCTGTCACATTTCTGGTGAATTGATTTATTAAATTTCATCAATGCTTTTAATCAAAATTTCCTTTTTAGATTGATGTTATAATTCTGCGTAATACACAGAGATGAATATTGCAAGTCTACAGGATATACAGATTAAATACCCTTTCGCGAGGTCTTTTACCGAGGCGAAATGCACAGCATTGCCTTAAGTCACCCTGGCGTACTCTACACGTCATTTCTAAATATGCTAATGTCACCTTCGCGTGCTGTTCACGCACAATTCAAATATAGTGATAGCTGTAGTGACAGTGACAGTGATATCTTCGAATTCCTGGTGATTTGAGACAATTAATGACTAACATGCACGCTCTTCTCGACAAAGGGTCAATGCAATACTCGCGTTCCTGTTTTTAACAAGTCGGAAGAGATATGTGCTTATCATTGACTTTGTCAAGGTCTCACCGATTAAATGTGCACTTAAATTTATGTGTCAACCAGTCAAAGCTTCCATTTGTAGAATTGCGACCTTAAGTCTGTATTTTATCTCATCAAAATTAGTATTTCTTATTGATTTCTTCACGATGACCGGAAATAGATATAAATATCTCAGTATAGCATTTAGGACACAAGTCAATGACACAAGTACCCCGTCAAAGTGGCTGTCAATTACACTTTCATTTCCTGAAATTCTGACGATAAACCAGAGTGAAGGAGTCATCGCAACCATGTTCATATCAGAGTAAGAATTTAATTGAGTGAAAACTCTAAAACTACCAGTAACTTCCTTATTGGAGACCAACCAATCCTACCTTCCATCGAGTGTGCTTGAAGGAATTATTATTCCATCTTTTGTAAAATAATGATATTGCTTCCCAAACTGAATCTCATGATCAACATGACTAGAAATAATAAGCAACGCAATCAAACAGTAGAAGTTCGCATTTCCTTGGATCGAAGCCATCAACTACACATTTGTTCAGGATGATATGAGATATTTGATAGACTGATGGTGATTATTATGCGGCTATCAGTAATAATCAGTAATAATCAATAATCGGCATAATAGCCTTAATGATATAATCAACAAGTATCAATCATGAAAAATCCTGCTATAAAGAATGACGACAAGTGATAATGATTATGATAATGATATAAGTGGAGTGCAAAACCCCACAAAAATCTTTGTTTTTACTTCTGCGAAAGTCAGAGACAAGTTTATTTTGACTAGCCTCCGAATGGTGTGTTAATGAGCTAACATGCTCTGACAATGACCACCGCCTACCGATGTATCGGACGTTAATTGATATGACATAATCATAATGCCGATTGAGTATAGTAAAACCAAAACACAATATAAAACAGTATTCCAACGTATTACCCTACAGAAGTAACGACTGCGACGGTTTTGTATTCACATTGTTTGAAACATGACTTAGAGAAGCTAAGAATATTTTGCATCAGTTCATGCTCTCATAAATCAGAATAATTCAAGAATTATCAACGCTTGAATATAAAAGAATGCAATCAGTGAGGCGTCTGACAGGATTGACGTTCATTGTATTAAGGACGACCTCATCAATAACTTAGTAAGCATTGCCGAAAACAATACCAACGGCAATAGTACAGCACCCATGATCGACTGATGAACTCAATGAAATTTTCAAACCATTACAATGACCTAACATTCAGCAAACTGATGAGCTGTGAGCACGTCAATGAACAGTTTATTCTCCGATATCGTGGTGTATTTTGCGCTCAGTAGAAGCAAATTTTAGTTTCTGATTGAATCAGAAATAATAATTAATAATTAATATAACTATTAAATTCTAAACTAATTAATAATCCTCTCCTTCCTGATCATTTTATATTCTGCTATTGAATTTGACCGCATGCTTGAAATGTATTTTGTGTGACATCTGATGAATATGCTGAATATTCTTCCAGATGGGTTCAATGATTGGGAAGTCATTATTTCGAATTTCTCCATCTGTTTAATTACGCACTCCACAGTAAAATGCACGAGCTTTCGATGACTCTCGGTACACCTTCATCATGTGAGGAAGAAATGAAGAAATATCTGGATGTGTCCTCAGATATTTGCCCTCTGATATCTGATGAAGTTTCTATAGTTATGTCTTGAAATACGAATGCTTCTAGTTCGCGTGTTTCCTGCATGATTTCCAATGTATTTGTAAATAATCATTAATTGACTTACTGTCATCTCAAATATTAGCATGATAGATGGAAATATATCGATCGATTGATATAGTCGATCGTCGTACACCGGCACTGCACCGGTCCAGCATGAGAATTGTATCGGCAACACGGATACTTGTCGCCGACCTCGTAGAGAGTCTGAATCAACTCTATCGTCAGTCCAGTCAGCCACAAAGAAATAACACTCGCAGACCTGGCACCAGCCTCCAGGGCATAACCATTGAAACTTTTACGTCACTACTCCCCATAATTGGGGCTTCGACGGTGCTGACATAGTCAGACTTGTGTAGCGTTGTAGTACTTTTTGTCCGGATGCCTGCTAACGCTGACATAAGCATTAGCATTCCTTGATAATTCCTCTATTATAACCCAGACCGGAGATAGATCTGGGGTAAGGAGAGTCAACATGTACATTCAGAACCAGGGCAACCAACTCTTTCTATATCTCAAGCAAACACCATGGATAGCCTTAGAGACCGTGATTCCGATTCAGTCATTACCGAACAAGACTTTTAAGGTCGTCATTCATCAGCTCTTCGCTAGCTCCACTATCAGTTTGGATAGCAATTGATTCGATAGTCAGTGAGTAACCAAACCCTTAAGACGGCGAAGTGAGCAGATAGAACAGTGAAAGAAAGCTATTTATTTTTAGAATCAAGTTTATTTTCACTTATCAATAATGAAAAGTGTAAACATCATCCACGTCAGATAACTTTCAAATGTTGAACATAAAAATTGGTCACCACTATTTTTCTTACCATTGATGTACTTTTGTGATATTTATTTTACCTGATTAAATTGGAAATATCCAAGTATTATGAAGAACAGTCACGAAAGATATACTAAATCATTAACATCTCTAAGACTATGATACTGATGCTAACTATGCTGTTGACAAAGTTTGCAAGCAACATGTACACTATAGTCTTGTCTGTACACTTCACAGGATTTACATGCACATTAGTCGGGGAGCCCGGGGCGAGTTGGTACTTGAGAAGCAGGCAAAGGTTTGAAGTATTGAAGTTGTGTGTACTCATGCGCAAGTCACGAAAATGAGTTGCTGCCGGGGTCGGGTTGGGGCTTTGGGGCACTAGGGCCTATTTTCGGGCCCGAAAATATGGTCCAAAACATTTGAGAAGCGGGCAGGCCAAAACCAATGCCAAAAGGTGGCCTTGATGATGCTGATTTTGGATTGATATATGACAGCAACTTTGAGTGGGGACAAAGGCCCGACAGCAACGTCTAACGTAAGCCTATCAGTAGGCTATTCAGATAAATCTGATTCTAAGACAAAATATATATAGGCATAACTACTGTAAAATGTAGGTCCCCTTTACCTATGGCAAATAACTATTTACCTCAACTCCCACACGTTACTATAATTTACCGCATCTTGTTTCGGTTTAAAGGACAAGAAATTATCTGCTAATAACAAGATCTGTTTAGAAGAAATGCAATCATTTCCCATAACACGCGACAAATTTGTCTCCGAGACTCATACATTCTATGAACTGCTTCTTTTGACACTTCTTTTGACTGCTTCTTTGTAACAACGAGGAATTGCCTAGACAACAGATAATGGATCCAATTTTCTTATCTCCGACGCGAAACGAAGTACTCAGAGAAACGATGACAAGAACTCTACAGCTTGCAGATGAAATTCGCAAAATAAGATTGTTGTGACATACGATTTAGCAATTGCCAGCAAAGCTTGTGCCATTCAGGCGATTGAATCCCCGACTTTCGATCGAATTCTTATTCTTATTGGAAACTTCCATCTTGAGATGGCTTTTTTCGGAGCAATTGGAATTTTTATAAATGAATCTGGCATGGAATATATTTTGCTCGAAACTGATATTCTTGGAGCAGGTTCCATCAACGGCTTTGTGAGAGGCAAATTCTATAATCGTTGCTATAGAATACATCAAATGATAGCATTTGCATTGGAGAATATCAGGTATAAAACTTTCCTGAATACGAAATGCTCATCAGACCTTCAGGCTACTATCCTTGAAATTGTCAACAACGTTGATTCAGAAGACATTCATAGCAACCCTGTCATAGGAGAACATGCAGAAAATTATGACAATTTCTTCTGTGAAGTCATCAATGGAAGTATTGGAGCAACTGCGTCGTATTGGGCTATCTATGTGTACCTGGTAGCGCGGCTATTTGTGAAGTTACATTCTGCCATAGAAATTGACAACAATAAAACCTCTAGAATGGAAATTAAGCTTCATGCAATGCACAATAACGGCACATAAATCGCACGCATTTTCACTTAGATGCACCTGCCAACGTCTGCATCATTGGGTTAGAATCAGTCACATGAGTAAATCGAAGGTTTTAATTGGTTCTTCATGCCCCAACTTAGTTCCCCCGGATGTGCCGCGACCTTGAGTCAATTTCCATTCTAGCGAACTTCAGATAAACAGTTTATTTCTATGCATTCTGCTGTTCAGACAAATGACCTTGAAACATACACAGCCATCCTTCCACGAATTTTGGATGCTTTCTTCGCATTAAACAGGCCCAACTATGCTCGTTGGGGAACATTGCTACTTTTCAAACTTCGAACAATGGATGATGAACATAAACGAATCCTACGAAATGGTGCGTTTTCCATTAGAAGGTCCATGAAGAAGAGCACAAGAAGTGCAATTGATTTGACACTCGAACAGACTATTAATCGAGATGTTGCCTCACCGACAAAAGGCATAGTTCACTTCCACGAGTCTGAAAATGCCATCCGACGATGGACTATGACCACCATGCAAAGATGTCTGGCTGTATCCGAATTGAGAAGAATAACAGGAACCGACGTACTGTAGGTCCGTATGAGAAAGAATTCGAAAGCAGAAGGAAAAATGATTTCGATTCTATGATTCGTTTGCGAGATTCAATAACAATGACATGCAATCCATTTGAATTAACAGGCGATGATTCCTTAATCAACATCACCACTGGCAAGGTAGTAGATGATTCTACCAAACAGTATCTCTTCGATACACTGAACAGAGGTGAAAAGTTGCGCCAACAATTTGAAAATGAATGCGAGAACGATGATCGTCGATTTTTGCGTACCATTTCTCGAGTGAAAATATCAAACTTTGCATTCAATGACGTGAAGAAGACGAAAAGTAAAGCAGAAAAATCGGACAGTGTTCGTGATGCATTTGGTCGCATTCTTCTTGTAGCTTCACAGAAAATTCCTGAATTTTCTTTGTCGCATGTACTATCATATCCAGTTACTGATTATCCACTTGCTTAATCACATAGCGACGGCTCTACCTTAAAATATCAAAAGTCAACCCTAATGAAATACTTGGAAACAAAACAGACGTTGGAGAATACTGAGGTAGTAAATATGGAACCTACCGCTCATATCATAGATGGAGGATTCATGATACATCTGGTCCTCAGCAACGTGAGAGGTACATTTGGACATATGGCTCGTGATCTTTTGGTGGCATGTACATCAAATGGCAATGAAATCCACATTTTATTCGATAGATACTTTGAAGAGTCTCTGAAGTCATCAGAAAGAATGAGACGTGGATCTGAGTAGTGAAAACTGTGCCCTACTTGCCAGGGATAGGTACATGGATAGGTACATGTAAAGTTTAGTGTTATCAATAGGTACATGGATAGGTACATGTAAAGTTTAGTGTTATCAATAGGAACATGGATAGGTACATGGATAGGTACATGTATACTTTAGTTATCGATAGGCACATGGATAGGTACATGTATAATTCAGTGTTATCAATAGGAACTTGTATGAGATCTGTTTTACTGGATAGGTACATGTGTTTGGTACACTGTGTTTCGGAACGTCTATGATCGAACTTGTGTGGTTTGGTTCTGAGCACTTGGGTACGTACCGCTAGCCGTCCGTGGTGTGATGTTGAATGGGTTGGCTCAATTGCGACGAGTGTGACTCTTGAAACCATTGTACTCAAGATGACACATTGATTTTCCTTTTACGATAACAAACTATGCTATAAATATGAGATAGTTTTTGATGGCATACATAATGATGACTATATCCCAACGTCGTG